>OY747721.1:18130648-18613148 GCA_963556495.2 Valencia hispanica | reverse complement strand
TGCCTAGAGAAAGCATTCACAAGATTTTTGCTTTTATTCCCCCAACAACAAACAACTGGAAGACTGAGGACTTGGATGAAAAACAGGGAATAAAGCTGGTGTTACATCATATCTAAAACAGAGATACATTTGATAGATTATGTCCTTTTATTTTATAAACATTACAGAAACAGAAACATCTAGCGTTTTTGTTGTTTTAACCCCAAGGAGTTGAGAAACCCTTGAGAACTACTCTCTCTGTCAAGAAACTGTGCAGTGAAAGGAAGATTAACAAAACAGCCGCCCCCCAAAAAATATATTTGGTTAATTTTCTACTGTCCTTTGCGCAAAATGAGAGCTGTGATGCCACAAGTGTTCAAGCCCATCTTTTAACCATTAACAGTGTGTTCCAACATTTCTTTCTTTCACTCGTTTTGCATCATAACATGTTTTATAATGAACCTTTGTGGTGAAAATATGGAGATCTGAATAATTTTCTTCCTAAAATACATTTGGTTGTGTCTCATCTGACAGACATCCATGGTAACAATGTGCAAAAAGCCTACAAATAAATTCATCCTTTTGTGAATTTTTCTCTCACTGCTAAAGGTTGTAAAATCCAACTTTCATTCTGTGGAAATGTTAACAAAATCCCCCGTGGCACAATTATTGGTACACCTAACAATTAGTTACTTAAATACATATACAAAATTAACACATACTTTACTTTTAAAACCTCATTGAGATCCAATTAAATTAAATCCTAATTATATTACAATCAGGTAGTTTACAAAGCTGTCTATCTGCAGAAGCCTGGCTGATTGAATTGAGTTGCTGAGGTTGCAGAAAGTGTGTTTTGACATTTTTTCTCATGCTGTCTAAAACTTTCACCAAGTGAGATATATAGTAAAATAAGTTGGCTCAAGCACCCAACTGTTCAATAACTAACTGGTCTGTGAGTAAGATTTATCATTAACATGACTTGTATGATCTAAAAATGATCTGGTCAATCATGACTCTAAGATCAACGAATAAGGCTTTTAAAATATCTTTATCGCGGAACCATATCTGCAAACTGAATTAGTAAAACTACATGGATGTATGTCTTTGCAGGTTATATAATGAGTCCTGCGAAGAACAGCTCCCATCACAAAGAAGGCCTGAACTGTGCTGCACCTTGGACAACATACCACTTATCAGGTCAGTGGTGTCAGGCTTATTACGTAAAGAGTTCAGCTCTGTTTGATGTGTATTCACATGCCGATGTCATGGTTTTTCTGATCCCTGTTATGCTATGCATCTTGAGTATGTGCAAGGGGAGCACAATAGGGACACAAACTGAGAAAACTCTTCTCGACTTTTCTATGCAGCACTGAAGGGGGTAACTGAATTAAGATGGAGTAAATGCAAGTTTTTAAGGCAATTAGAATGACTTTTGCTTGGTCCAACAAGAAATAAAAGAGAAACAAAGGCTGGATTAAACTAGCCACCAACTTTCTTTCTCTTTTAGTCTATCATCTATTAATCTGTTAATTATTCCAACCGCCTTGGTCTATATAACCTTCAATTTATTTGTTATTTAGAGAAGATGTTTTTTAAAAACATTCAAGTTTGCGTATTTTAAAATCGACTGAGTTATATTGTTTAAGCATTCTGATTCAGGTGTCCCAAACTGCGACCCACAACACGCTGACTATGCATGCTGCTGTACATGCAGCAGATCTAAGTCGTATCCTGACAGCTTCTTCTACTTTAAACATTAAAGCTTGCATGACTGCATTTTTCTCCAAAACTAGATTAAAAAAAGAAGAATTTTGTAAGCTGTGATATTTAGTTTTAAACCAGAGACACTCAAGTCACAGGAAAACTGAAATTTTAACACTGCCACTTCATTTACAAAAATACATAAGCACACTGATAAATGAAGACTTACCCTCCATTGTAGTTGCAGCGATTTTGTCGCTCTCTTTGACAATCACCCACGGGTGATGCGAATCACACTGTGACTCTGCTTGGCCAAGTCTGAACTTTGCTTTTAGCACAAGTACGGCTTTTTGTTTCACAGAAGAGATTGGCCCAACTTTCCTTGAAACAAAATAATCGTAGGACTCCAGACTTTTGAAAGCCTTTAATTTTTCACGTGAGAAGGTTCCAGGGCTTTCTATTAAATTTGAATAAATGTCTCCCTAGCAGATTTGAGGTCAAGACAATCAGTCTATGGTACTGTACAACCTCTGTTCGACATTGTGTCAATGTTTGAATACAGAATGGTTGCCAATAATGCCTGTTTTTATTTTATTAATCTACTCTCTTATGAGTGAGCATGTATAACTGTTTGTGTCTGTGTTGCCCTGTGAAGTAAACGTACCTATCCTGGTCACTTAGTTCAGCAATTTGCAAATCCCCCTGGTTTTCTTACTTACAACTGGAACGTTGTTAAGTTGGGTAGAATATCATTTAGAGTTCGAACCTTTAAGGTGAATACATTTCAACAATGAAGCTAAAATATGCTGCCTGAGTAAGGATCACAGTCTTGGGTGAGATTAGGGACCTTTTCACCTCCACAAGAAATGAATGGTAGATCCTTCACTAGTCTTTGAATTGCCACCACAGAATGCAAACAATGATTTCCCCCCTGCAGAGGAATGAGTAAAAAGTTTATGTTGGACACATTTTCAAGTTGTTGTTTTTTTTTCCAAAAGTAGAAGCAGGCTGCTATAATGATGTGGTTTGTTCATACTTCTCATATTTCTGCTGATAAAGATCTCAATGTGTTATTGAAGTTCTTCTAAGTTACCATTAAATACCAGATGTACAAAACAGGTCTGCTAAAGAGTCAAATTCATGACTGTATATAAGAGTGCTGTTTAATTTGATTGAATCTGATTCCAACTGAAGTTGTACATTAACCTACTGTTGGCTCTTCTGTTACTCTCTGTTTCTATTGCAGTAAATGTGGAACGCTGCCACCCGAAAGTTGCTTCTTTAGCCTCATATGCAGCACAGGAGCCTTTATGGGCAAGTATTTTAACATTGAATGTTAGTGAAACTTTTACATGTGTGCATGTTGTTTTCCGAGCTGCAACAACTGCAGCCTATCCTTTTCTCCCCAGAATCCAATGCTAGATCCAAATCTCAGGCCACAATCTTGGGGGGGATTTACTCCGTTCCTTGAAAAGTGGTTTTTATGCCCCACATGAACCACAAACATTCCCCCTCTGAACAAAAGGGGCAGCTTTTCCGTTCCACTCTGTGCCAAAACTTCTTTAAACCATCTATTTTGGGTGGTCCTCTCTGAGTTCAGGACCCATTGTACTCTGTGTATGTTGGTTTGCTTGATTTTTTTAAGGGAGGCCTACAAGGAAGAGGAAGAGTTGGCTATAAGGGTACAGCAGCTTTTGGAAAATGCACCATACAGATGTTCATGTCTTGCTGTAAATGTTTGGAGAAACTGTTGTTTGTCCTGGGCCTTACAGAGCACGCTCAGTGGGGTTCTGTCATCAAAGAGAGGCAGACGTTTGTGACTTAGTTTTACTAACATGATTGAGAACAGGGTTTACTGAAATCAACACATAAGGCTCTCGTGTTTTTTCCCATCGGATCACATGAAATACATTTAATCACGTGGCCAAAAGATGTGGCTTCCATGTTCCACGCTGTTGTGAGGACAACAAAAAGCACTTGTAAAAATAGCAAGGGAAAATGTTTTACATATAAAACACATGGGTAGAAAGATCTGAAGCACTTTTGGGAAACCCTTCCACGTGGGTTTCCCAAATGTATGAAACAAATGTTTTTCACATGAAAAACATAGTATATGTATGTGGACTCCAGCCTAGTTGCAATTCAGTATTCACTGATTTATATGGAAAGTGACTTTCAAGTTCTTTCCAGAAAATTTGCCATGTGTTTTCTTAGAGGATATCTAAACTATTAGAAAGAAAATGCGGTTTGGGGAGCTAAAACACACAATGCTACTTGACATGCTATTGGGTGGGTATTTCATAGCAGCCAATCCAGGAGCGGAATTTATTTTTTTGACGCAGTGAAAACCGAGGGTCCACTCTACATAGTATATATTTTTTAATTATACCATTTATTATCATATGAGGAATGTTTGCTCTCATGAATCAAACATTACTAGATAATAACTGTATGACTTGGGTCCATTGTTTTGGGTTTCCTTACAGAAGCCTTCAAAATAGTTTTTGGGTATCTTGTCGAATTCCTCGTGACAGAACTGGGCTTACTGAGTCAGTTTTTTTTCTGTTTTCCACACCTTTTAAGCTTTTATGGGATTGAGATCAGGGCTTGGTGGTAGCCAATATATTAACTTTCCTTTCATTGAGCCACTATGTGACTAATTTGTCCATATGTAGGGTCATTGTCAGTTTGGAAGATTAATTTGTGTCCAAGCTTAAACTTCCTGGCTGATGTCTTGAGATTTCAATATTTCCACATAGTGGTATTTTTTAATGATTCAATCTGTTTTTTCGAAATGCCTTCGTGCATTGTGTAGTAAAAACCTCACACAACATGATCCTGCCAACCCCAATGCTTCTCTGTTGGAAGGATGTTCTAAAGCCTGCAAGCTTTCTCCTTTTTCTTCCAACTGTAACTCTGATATTATGGGCAAACATTTTAATTTAGTCTCTCAATATCACAAGGTTTATCTTCAAAAAATTAAGGTCTTATTCCCTACGAGCATTTGCAAACGGTAACTTGGCTTTTTATATTGCTTTGAGCAATGGCTTCTCCCACTGAGAATAGCCTATCAGTTCATGTTGGAACAGGTTTCGCTTCACTGTAGATGTTGATGTTTTTTATCAGCCAGCACCTTCATAAGGCTTTGTTTTTGCTCAAATTCCAATTCCCTACCAACAAGCTTACATATCTGCGACATAGAACTAATCTTCTTCATCAAAAGTATGATGGCTGGACTTTCCCATGGTGTTTATGCTTGAACATAATTGCTTGAACAGATGAGTGTGGCACTTTCAGACACCTGGAAATAACACGTTTGAGGTGTTGGCTTCAGAAGCTGACAAGGTCATGGCATACTTTGGGTTTTCTCAAACTGGTTCAAGGTATTAATTTTAGTTAATCTGACTTTGAAAAAGGTTTGTTTCTGGGAGAGAGTTGCGATAGCCACCTATCACTCTCACTCCAATTGATTATTATGTGCTTTTTTGTGTTGGCCTATCACATTAAAATTGTGAATACTTTTGCAGGACACTGTAAACAGCTGTTCAATTTTTCCTCTCAGAGAAAACCAGGGGGATGTTTTTCTGATTTATAAATTAAAACTATTTCCTCCTTTTTTTAGTTCTGCTCCCATACATAATCCAAAATTACTCAAAGTTGTGCTGTTAGTACATATATGAAGAATATTCATTGTCAAAGCCTTACTGATCAGAACGTTGATGCTTTGCTGTCCAACTGCCCCTTGAAATGCTCAGAATAGCCAAAACTTTTAATATGAATCTCTTGTGTTCCGTTGACCATCAAAAACGAACCACTGCGTTTACTTTTGGACCAACAGGAATGTCCAAAGAGACGCTCTGAGCATTTTGTAGTGTAATGAGCGCCAGATGTGAATGACGACGCTGCTGTGAAGCTTTGATGGAGCTGTTTGATAAACAAACACCAGTAATCTAAAGCATCATCTCGTCACACTGCAGGAGGAAACTGTGGGCTTGCTGCTCCTTTTGTCAAAGTTCATATGCAGGATTGAGTTGACTGGAGTTACTTTAAACAAAACTGTTGTTTTAAATCAACAAGAAGGCGCTGCAGAGGCAGGTTAGATAAAAACAGAAGACGGGGGGTGGACAGGAACAAAGCTGGAACTGACAAATGCCTTGATAACGATGGCATGCTATTGGTAAAAACATACAAACTAAACAGATAAAAACAAAATGCAGAGTGGGAGTGGAAATCTGAACCAGATATCAGATGATAAAAAGTAGGAATACAAACTGCCTGAATTAAGTACTGCAAAAAGCAAAAAGTGTAATTAAACGAAGACTAGAACACCCCCTCCAGCTTTAGTTTATTTTTATATTTTACCTTCAAGCATTCTATTGTAGCTCTGATTGTATGTTTAGAAATGTTGTCCTACTAGAAGATTAACCTCTACATCAGTCTTGAGTATATTGCAGTCTCCAACAGGTTTTCTTCCAGGGTTGCCTAGATTTTAGTTCCATCCTCTCATGAAAGCCAAGCAGTTTTCTGTCCCATAGCATTATGCTTCCACCACCATGTTTAATTGTGAATATGCTACATATTAAAAAAATCAGCTGTGTATCTGTTCAGCTCCTCCACAGTTAGCATATGCCTCTTTGCTGTTTCTCTGATTTATGCTCTCCCTGCTGGGCTGGTCAGTTTAGGTGTAAGGCTATATCATGGTCAGTTTGCATTTGTCAAATTCTTGCCATTTTAAAATATTGGATTTAATAGAGGCTGAACTTCCACACCATGTTCTACAAAATAAGAAAAGAAGGCCAGGTGCCTAGGAAAAACAAGATGTGACCATAATGATGATGTGTGTAATTTCTTTCTTTCTGTGTTGATTTTCTTTTCAGTGATGCTGATCACCCTGCTGCGTTACGCTCATGTGATTGAGAAGCACCAGAACTGTGTTCTGAACATGGCCAGCCTCTCCACTGGGTGGATCTGTGCTGCTGGTCTCACCATGGTGGGAAACTTCCAGGTACCGTAATCAACCACTCTTGAGGCCAAGTTTATCCTTGGACCATTAGCAGAGAAGCGGAGTGACAGTGAAGATGTGTTTTAGGTTCACCCTTGCTCACAGCTTTCTCTGTGCTTGTAATCATTTACTAAATGTAAATTAAATGTATGCTTAGGTCAGATGACCCATTCTGAATGTCACATAATATCTACTAAAAGTTAGCGGGAAAAGGTAAGAAATAAAAAAGCTGCCATAATCTGGTTGCATAACGGTGCACATTTGTAAACTAATTGTTTAAGCACTTTTTGAGGGAATTTCTGCATTCAATCATCCTTGGTAAATAATGCAACCATAAGGGGTCACAAGCCAGTGATTTCTTGTGCCGGTCCCAAGTCCGGGAAAATGCAGAGGGTTGTGTCAGGAAGGGCATCCGACGTAAAAGCTAAGCCCAATCAAATATGCGAATCACAAATATGAACTCCATCCTGGATCAGTCAAGGCCTGGGTTACCAGCAACCGCCACCGGGCACTGTTGACCCACAGGGTGCCAGTGGAAATTGGACTACCGTTGGTCGACTGAGGAGAGGAGGAAGGTGTGTTGGTAGGCAGAGAGAGAAGAGGAAATTCAAGAGTTTGGAATTGAGAGTAGGGAATCTGAATGTTGGGACTATGACAGGGAAAGCTAGAGGCCTGGTAGACATTATGCAGAGAAGGAAGGTGGATATACTATGGGATCAGGAGACCAGGTGGAAATGTAGCAAGGAAGCTTAGGAGAAGGGTTCAAGTTGTTCTACCATGGTGTAGATGGAAAGAGAAATTAAGTAGGAGTGATCTTGAAGGAAGAGTTGGTAGGAACATTCTGTAAGTGAAAAGAGTGTCGGATCGGCTGATGAGTCTGAAGCTTGAAATTGAAAGAACAATGATCAATGTTGTTAGTGGTTATGACCCACAGGTAGGATGTGAGATTGAAGAAAAGCCGAAATTCTGGGGTGAACTAGATTATTTGATGGAGTGTATCCCCAGAGTTGAGAGGGTACAGACTTTAACGGGCATGTTGATGAAGGGAACATAGGTGATGAGGAAGTTATGGGCAGGTTTGGTATCCAGAATAGGAATGAAGAAGGACAGATGGTGGTAGACTTTGCAAAAAGGATGGAAATTGCTGTTGTAAATACTTCTTCCAGACGAGGCAGGAACATAGGGTGACTTAAAAGAGTGGAGTTAGGAGCACTCAGGTGGACTACATCTTATGTAGACGTTGTGATCTTAAGGAGATTAGAGACTGCAAGGTAGTGGTAGGCAAGAGTGTAGCTAGACAGCATAGGATGGTGGTCTGTAGGATGAAACTGATGGTGAGGAAGATGAAGAGAACAATAGCAGAGCAGAGGACCAGGTGGAGGAAACTGAAAAAAGAAGAGTGTTGTGAGGTTTTCAGAGAGGAGTTGAGACAGGCTCTTGGTAGCTACGAGGTGCTCCCAGATTACTGGACAGCTATTGTAATGATAATCACAAGTTGCGTATTTCTGGCTGGACACGTGTCAAAATGGTAGATTTTGACGCGCGTCCAATTCGAGGTGCAACTGTTGAAGCGTCCAACTTTGGCGTGCGGCGCGTTTTCGACGCTTTGTTGTGAATGCGTTAGTATCAGCAAAACAGAATACTTGTGTGTAAATGAGAGAGACACAAGTGGAACGGTGAAGTTACAGGGAGTGGAAATAAAGAAGGTAGAGGACTTCAAGTACTTGGGCTCAACGGTGCAGAGCAACAGAGTGTGGAAAAGAGGTGAAGACGCATGTGCAAGCTGGTTGGAATGGGTGGAGAAAAGTGTCAGGTTTGGTGTGTGGTAAAAGGATTTCAGCAAGAATGAAAGGAAAGGTGTACAAAACAGTAGTGAGACCAGCGATGTTGTATGGTTTGGAGACAGTACCAGTGAAGAAAAGACTGGAAGCAGAACTGGATGTTGCAGAACTCAAGATGTTGAGATTCTTGGGAGTGACGAGGATGGATAGGATCAGAAATTAGAACATCATAGGCAAAGCTCAAGTTAGATGTGTTGGAGATAATGTCAGAGAGGTCAGACTGAGATGGTTTGGACATGTTCAGAGGAGAGACGACGATTATATCGGTAGAAGGATGCTGAGGTTGGAGCCACCAGGTAGGAGGCAGAGAGGAAGACCAAAAATGAGATTTATGGATGTGGTGAAAGAGGACATGAAGTTAGTTGGTGTGAGGGCAGAGGATGCAGAGGATAGGACTAACTGGAGACAGATGATTCGCTGTGGCGACCCCTGAAGAGAAAAGCCAAAAGAGAAGAAGAAGTCATCCTTTGTAAATACCTGAATTTAATTTAAGTGAATCTGGTGATCCTGAAATGAAGCTGTCCTTGAAGGATTTTTTTAACATTTGGCAATTTGTATCTTTTAGCACAGTTTGCAGAAAGGTTACAAAGGATTAGAAGGATCTTCTTGGAAAAATTTACCAGTCAGGAGAAAGCTTAAAATAGAGTCATCGGTAATTAAAGAAAATATGGACCAAGCCTATTAAAACTCCTTACTAAAACTCAGTACTTCTTCATAACTGATAAAAAAAAGGCAAGATGGAAACTAATTAGAGAGGCTGGAAAGTGCTTGAGAGCAACACTGAATGAGCTGCAGCAGTGGTGGGTTTTGCTATGGGCTATGTGGGCAGTTGCCCAAGGTAGGATTAGAAAGGGGGTGCAGGAGCAAAAGATTAAAACTTGATCTCTCTGAACAAGTGTTCTATATGTTTTATGCATGTGCAGTATATAGACTGACAGAAACCTGATGCTAAGAGGAGGGATACTATCAAACAGAGGCTAATCCAAGGCACCATTCAAGCAAGAACTGCCAATAAGCTGCATGATCTTCTGGGTTAGAACTGTTCTACATGTAACAACTATAAATTATCCATATATCTGGATGAAGGAGGGTTGAATGAAGCTTTTTCTTCCAAAGAAACCATCCAGGTCTAGCTAAAATCACCCAAAACCTCATGGAAGAATTTCTTGTGGTTTGATGAAACCAAGCTTGAATTAATTTCCGCAAGAATTTAAAACGTATGTTTTGCACAAACAGTACAACAAATCACCAAAATAACACAATTCTCACACTGAAACAGTGTGATGGCAGCATAGAATAGAACTGCTTCACCTTAAGAAAAATGAACTTTATGAATGACCTCACCAGAGTCCAGAACTAAATTTGGGGTAAAATCTCCTGAAGAGCGCCTTGGACAAGATATGTCCTTACTAACTGATACATTTTCAAAACTGTTGTGAGGCAGAGTGGGCCAATATCGTCAACAAATGGGATTCAATAAAGGTGGAAAAAGTTTTGCAAGGATTAATCGAACTCATTTATTTACCTTAATAACCCTGCCATTTTATCAGGGACGTTTAGACATTTTATATCCACTGTACATAATTCAGAATTTACATTGTTCACCTAAGTGGATATGTGAAAAAAATTATTGTCAAGAGACATTTATTTTAAGTCTTTTAAAACATCTACAGAGTTACATAATTTCCAGTCAGATTGTAATCTCACTGTTAGTTATTCACACCACTTCCGGCTTTTGTGCTGTTGGTTTGTTTGATATTCATGTTTGATCTTTTGTGCAAGAATTTCATGTCTAATCAGAACAAAATACCAGTAGGACGTAGAGTTATTGTATCTAACAATATTCTCTTTGATCTGTAATTAGAATATATATTCATTCCAATGTGGTGTGTAAATTCATGCCTAATTGATGTAACAATGGAATCAAGTATTTTCCCTATTTTCATGCAGATGCTATTGTCAAAGTAAAACATAATTTGTGATTTCTGCCTCTCTTTGGATCGTCATGATCAGTTTTTGACAATTGAATGGCAGAATATTTGCAAACTTTGCTCATGTGTATAGGTGGCATGTGGGCAGTCGGTTTCACAGTAAACCAAGCACAGATAAAGGTCTCAAAAGCTGCCATTAAATGCTGCTGGGATTGGTAACTCTCTCCCATCATGTTCCCATGAAGACTCTGCTGTGTGCTGACCGCTGAGCCCATCTAGTGTTCTCTATTGTCCATTCTCTGTAGACCTTCCAAAGTAAATCTTCTTTCATGTTCTGTTTGTTCAGTTTGAAACACCCTTGGTGTGGTGAGATCTTAAAAGCAACTCTGTAAGGAGTGTAGCATAGCTGTTAAGACAGGCAGATTTATTGAGGAGTCACACATCTCTTCACTTAGACGTTACACATTCAAATTCAGACATATGCAGCACCTGGACAAATCTTTTAGCCTCATAATGCACATCTGGCTGACCTGCACAGGCGGATGATGTAGGTGGAGATTTTGTTTACAGAGCAAATAAATTCTTGCTATAATGGTAAATATGTCAGAGTACGACACAAATGATTGGTCTTTAGAAATCATGCTTTGTTCTTTTTTTATGTAGGCTATATACTTGATTGTAAATTTGACCAGTGACTTACTCATTTGCGGGGTTGGGTGCACCCAAATCTCAAATTCTGAAGAAAACAGTCAACCCCCAATATATTAGCTTTTTAAAGACTTCTCATTTAACAAGACAAACATACAAAACCCTATTTAAGTTTTTTATATACAGACACATTCCATTCCTACAACACACTGACTCCTATATTCTATTGCGTGATTGGTTTATTGATTTTTTTATTTGAACAAAAAAAATTATTTTGTGGTATTAATACTTTAAACTTGACATGTTCAGCTCACTTGAGTAAAGGTTTGGACAGTACTGATTTAGACATCATGCATCAGCGTGTATACCAGAGCTTCTACGCAGTCTGAAAAAGTCTGATATCAATCCATTTCTTTATCCGTTAGTCATCCATCCATCCATCCATCCATCCATCCATTCATTCATCCATTCATCCATTCAACCATCCATCCATCCATCCATCTATTCATCTGTTTTTCCTGTCATGTAAAGCTTTTTATGGCTTTAGGAAAAACATGTGAAAATTTTTTTCCCCACCCTACTTCAATGACTACCACTGTTTTGAATTTTTCGACATGGGCACTAAACTTCCTTCATTAGCTGGTGCATCAGATTACTTCTATTTTTTTAACAAGTGGTCTCCCTTCAAGGGTTAAATAGGTGCACTATGTTAGTAAAAAAATAAAGTAGGCTTATTTTATTTTTGTTTATTGTTAGCAAAATAATACTCATGATAGTTTTTTGCATTTTTTACCTTTAGTAGAACTATAAAATCATATTTCTGTGACCCACAAGAACTTTTCACTTGATGATTTTGACCCACATAGCAAAAGGTTTAGATACCACTGCATTAGAGTTTTCTGGTGCAGATTTTTCCAGCTTGTTCTGGGTTGCTTTTTGTCCTGTAGGATTGATGAGTCTTGATTGGTGGGTCAGGATTACCTGTAAATGTATCTCAGCTTTATCCCCTACTCATCTGTCCACAGGAATTTATGTTGTGATGTGAATTTAAATTATTTCCCTCATCTCATATAAATAAAATAAATATTTCCACCTTCGACTGTTTTTCAGAATTGGCAGCAAAACAATGGGCTAACATTTGTTTTTCAATGTTTCCAATTAGTTTTTTGTCAGCATGTTTTGAACAGCACTCAGTAATCATTTATAGCCTAGATCAATGCTGACCTTAGGACTTGTGAGACAGGTATCTTGACTGGACAAGAAAACAATGCTGATCCATATTTTTAGGTCAGAACAGGGTTTATGTGTAAGCTGAAACAACTAAATTTTGCTTAACATGCTCACAGCATTTTCTAAAACAAAACATTCCACTAGCATGTTAGTAGCCAACGTGTTGCTGTCTTAGTACTGTAGTTGCAAGCAAGGTTTGCATCTCCGTAACTATTGTTAAGCTCTACGTCGCCAGGTTATGTGACCCTGAGGTTTATCAAATAACGATGGTATATTAGGGATTGGAGGTTTCAAGTTCAGGAGAAACAATGAATGTCTGTAGAAAGTAACGTTTACCTTTGTCTGTGTCCAGAATACAAATAACTTGTGTATTTATTTCAGGTGGATTTTGCCAAAGTCCTTCATTATGTCGGAGCTGGAGTGGCATTCCCAACCAGCCTGCTCTTTGTGTGTTTCCAAGCGGCTCTAACCTACAGACTGGCCAAAACCCAGGAGGAGTACTGGATGGGTCACATACGGGCGGGGATGGCTCTGATTGCACTTATCACTCTGGTGCTCAGTATCCTTGCTGTAATTTTTTTAAGTTTTATCCAATGGTTCCATCTTCTTGGGGGTGGAAAGGGGCAAAACACAGTGCAAGGGATGCTTTTGTGATGATTACCTTTCATTAACCCTGGCATTTTATTTGATTCCTCTTCATAGCATCCAAGACTCAATGTAAATTCCAACCATAACAACTGAAGCAGTTAGGGTCTTACTATCTAGTATTTGTCTCCTTTTATTGTTTTTTTATTCTGTTATTTGGTATTAATTGTCACTTTGTGTATGCTTCTGTGCTTCATGTATTTTACATTTTATTGGGAAGTACTTTATGTTGTTCTTATCTGTAAAAAGTCCCATAGAAATGAAATTTATTTACTTATTTACTTATTAGTTTCATTTGTAGAAAACAAAATTCAGTCAGTCTTCAAACTTTGACTTTAGATTTTTACACCAAAGCATAAAGCTACAAAAACACAGAGATGATTTAATTAAGTTCTTTTTAGAAATAAGAGACAGTGTGTATTCTTCATTTTACTCTTTTTTGTGTAGGCAGAGACATGCTTTGATAAGTTATCACAACTTTTAAACAGAGGTTTTCTTAGTCTGGAACATCTTACTGAACTGTTACTAAGTTCGCATTTTAGAAAGATCAGCCTTGTACTCTGAATGGCACTGAAGCCACTGTGTGCATTGTTTACTTGGAAAATCTTATTTCTGATGTTCCTGACCTTCCTTACTCACAAGGTGATACTTCAGAGGTAATCAACATTATTTAACATCACCCTCTACTGGACAACAAGCTGCTTTAAAGCAGAATCTTGGATTTCTTACACTTGAAAAAATATGAAGCTTCCCATCTTGAAGTTTGACAGCTCAAAACTCCTCCTAATTAAAATTTTAATATTTAGAAGTAAAGCTTTAGTTCTTTAATCACATATGCCAAATTTGTTTGCTTCATTGTGCCTTTATTTAAGCTGCATTGAGAATTTATAATGCCCTAAGCTGTCTTAAGTCTAATAAGCCTTTACAGTCTAAATTTTCACAAACAGCAGGTAAAGTTAGAGATTAAATTACCCTCCCTGCTAATCAGTAGACTGTAACTTAAACAGGTGTAGACATTTAGCGCCAGCTTTTGCTCAGATCGCAAACAGATCTGAAATGAGCTCAAAACAGGGTCAGAGAGCAACTACTATAACAGTTTGAGATTTGTAACTGGCCCTGGATCAGCCAATCAACGAAACTCAATGTATTTGCTTGGGTTGCTGGGTTGAGATGACGGACTGCCCATCAGATCTTGGGTGGCCAATCCCATTGTATTATTCTCCTTAACCTCCAATCACCAGGTGGAGTTTTCTTCTGCCAGGAGAGCTTCTCACTGCAGCACACCTCCGCCATCTTTGAGTGGGTCTACTGCATGATCGTCATGCTCTTCTATGGGACATTTGCCTTTGAGTTTGGAGGCGTGTCAGTCGACACCCTGATTGTTCTCTCCAGAGGAGGGGGACCTCCTGGCTTCTCCATCACTGAGCACAAGCCGGAGATTAGCGGAGGGCCTGGCCACCACCAGGCAGAGAACCTGTCAATTCTGTAATTGAACAGCACTGGAGGTCACTGTGTAAAACAAGGATGACCCTAATTGCCATGCTCATGTTGCACATTCAGTAGCTTCAGCACCGGAGACACTCATAGACTTGTAGCCTGCTATGCTGCATAATATTGCACAATATCACAAGTGCCTTCCTGAGGACAGAGGTTAGTTATGATCTACGTGTGGAGTGGACACAGTTCTTCCTGTTTTTTTTATTTTGTCCTTTATGTAATGATCACCCTCTGAATCCTCAGCTGGAGTTGCCTGAAATATCTTCAAAAAGTTCCTCAGATGTCTCTCAGAGTTTAAATGTTCAGACACAGAGCCTCGGTATTGTTTTCACTCAGGAAGTTATGTTACATCACCAGCTTTCACCCTTTCTGTCGGTAACGTGAGGTTTTCTAAAAGCCTCAGACAATAGGTGGACGTAACTGGGTGCCAAGAATAACTTTCTATCATGTGAAGTAGATTTTCCATCCAAATCCGATGACATGAGCATTCATCTTTATTATGAACAGCTCATCTAATTTGTTTTTCAGATAATAATATGCAAACTAATGAAACATAATGCTGAGATATATGCCTCATTTTTTTGGATATAAGCTCAGCTCTGTTGTGTATCTCATCAGCTGTTTTTAATGGTAGATTTAAAAAAGCAAATGTACTGTATTTAATCAGATACAGTAATAGTTTTATGAGAAAAGACATCTGTATAAGGCATACAGACAGGAAAATAAAGCAAAAATGAAATAAGGGGGCTTGTTTTATTTTCAGTATGGTTGAAATGTGTTCAATTTATTTAAATTCAAAAATACTTTATTTATCCTAAGGGGAAATTAAATGTTGCTGTAACTTATATCATCCAAGTATCCTCAAATAGTCATTGTGGATGGTAATACTGTGGGCATATTTGATCTCCAGTAGCAGTCAGTCTTGCAGCAATGTGATGAGCCCTCTGACTGAAGTCTGTTGTCATAAGACAGCCTCATGACTGTCATGGCATGCTAACAGCTCAAAATACATCTCCTTTGCTTTTGCCATTTTTAAAATCTCTGTCTGGCCGCATGGTTAGAAAGCTAGCCAGATAGATGTTGGAGTTGGGGATATTATTCTTTCCCATTATGATTGATGAAAAAGATTGTTTGAACTTCCTCATTCTCTCTCTGCTCTTTGGTCCCTGCTCTGCACCTATGAAGCCTCCTTTTCAACTTCTCCGGGATTTGGGGTTGCAGTTCACGTATTATCTGAGCTTTTGAGATGCTAATAAGCTGCTCCCAGTTGTAAAAACGATACTTTGTCCCCACAGTTACACATCATAAAAACTGTCAGAAAGTAAAACAGTAAGAGTAAAAATCCTTCCAGCTGCACTCCATCCAAAACTTCAACTAAAAAGATTACGAACAAAAGTAAAGAACAAGAGCAAATCGGAACTAATATAGCAGTGCAACTCCAACATGCTGCCACCTCGAGCAGCACAATTCTAGAATAAGACAGAAAAGTAGTGCACCAAAGTGCACCAAATCTTAATTTTAGTTTGGCTATCATTCAGGGGCTGCACAGTGGTGCAGTTGGTAGCACTGTTGCCTTGCAGCAAAACTACCACCCTGAAAAAACCTTGTGGCAATGTCACAATATGGGGATCCTTTTCTTTTCAGAATGAACAAGAAAGCTGGTCAGAGTTGATGGGAAAATTAACAAAGCTAAATACAGGGCAGTAGCCTATTAGAAGAAAACCTGTGGGAGGCTCCAAAAGACTTGAGACTGCAGAGAAGGTTCACCTTCCAACGGGACAATAATGTGCCAAGCTGATAAAGACTTAGAGAATTGCAGCTGTAATTGTGGCAAAAGGTGGTGTGGCAAAGTGTTAAATCAAGGGGCTGAATGCATCCTAAACAAGATTTGATTTTAATTTGAAGAAATATTTTAAGAGTGTATAATTTTCTTTCCACTTCACAATTATGGTCTGCTTTTTTTCTAAAGAATCTCAACAAAATTCATTGATGATTGTAGTTGTGTGACAAAATCAAAAAACAAAAATCAAGACCACTTTTGCAAGAAAATTTAATTTCATATTTCTACACATTTAATTTTGAAAGGAAATGGCTTCAGGTTATGATTTGTAATAGCTATTTTAAAATGTAAAGGGTATTGTCATTTAAACATAAACAAGAGAAATTATCATAAAATCCCTGATGGTAAGTATTTCAGCAGACAAGAAGAATGGTGTCAGTTTCAGACAAACAGTGTTTCGCTGTGTAGTCTTATGTTCGTAAAAGTGCAGCTATCATGATACTTACTAAATCCTTATAGTTGTATGCTTTTCCTGCTTCTAATACACAGAGCTGGGTAGAGTGGCCAAAGGTTGCACTCAAGTAAAAGTAGCACTACTTCAACATATTTTTACTTTTTAGTAGTAATCCAAAAAATTACTCAAGTAAGAGTAAAAAAGTAGGTAAAAGGCTACTCAAGTATTGAGAACTTGCATATTTGTTCTGGGATCATAGCATATGATTTAATATTTAACAATTATGTAATTGGACAAAAATGTAAAGTTATGTGCAAATTGTAAAGGCTAAAATACACTCAACAAAAATATAAACGCAACACCTTTGTTTCTGCTCCCATTTTTCATGAGATGGAATTAAAGATCTAAAATTTATTCCAGATACACAATATTACCATTTCTCTCAAACATTGTTCACAAATCAGTCTAAATGTGTGATAGTGAGCACTTCTGCTTTGCTGAGATAATCCATCCCACCTCACAGGTGTGCCACATCAAGATGCTGATCTGACATCATGATTAGTGCACAGGTGTACCTTATACTGCCCACAATAAAAGGCCACCCTGGAATGTGTAGTTTTTTGCTTTATTGGGGGTCTGGGGACTCAGAACCGGTCAGTATCTGGTGTGACCACCACTTGCCTCATGCAGTGCAACACATCTTCTTCGCATTGAGATCAGATTGTCAATTGTGGCCTGTGGAATGTTGGTCCACTCCTCTTCAATGGCTGTGCGAAGTTGTTGGATATTAGTGGGAACTGGTACAAGCTGTCGTATACGCCGGTCAAGCACATCCCAAACATGCTCAATGGGTGACATGTCTGGTGAGTATGCTGGCCCTGCAAGAACTGGGACATTTTCAGCTTCCAATAATTGTGTACAGATCCTTGCAACATGGGGCCGTGCATTATCTTGCTGAAACATGAGGTGATGTTCATGGATGTATGGCACAACAATGGGCCTCAGGATCTCATCACAGTATCTCTGTGCATTCAAAATGCCATAAATAAAATGCACCTGTGTTCTTCATCCATAACAGATGCCTGCCCATACCATAACCCCACCACCACCATGGCCACTCGATCCACAACATTGACATCAGCAAAGCGCTCACCCACACGACGCCACACACGCTGTCTGCCATCTGCCCTGAACAATGTAAACCGAGATTCATCCGTGAAGAGAACACCTCTCCAACGTGTCAGACGCCATCGAATGTGAGCATTTGCCCACTCAAGTCTGTTACAGCGACGAGCTGGAGTCAGGTCAAGACCCCGATGAGGACGACGAGCATGCAGTTGAGCTTCCCTGAGACGGTTTCTGACAGTTTGTGCAGAAATTGTTTGGTTATGCAAACCAATTGTTTCAGCAGCTGTCTGAGTGGCTGGTCTCAGACGATCTTGGAGGTGAACCTGCTGGATGTGGAGGTCCTGGGCTGGTGTGGTTACACGTGGTCTGCGGTTGTGAGGCCGGTTGGATGTACTGCCATTGGAGACGGCTTATGGTGGAGAAATGAACATTCAATGCACGAGCAACAGATCTGGTTGACATTCCTGCTGTCAGCATGCCAATTGCACGCTCCCTCAATGCTTGTGGCATCTGTGGCATTTTGCTGTGAGACAAAACTGCACATTCCAGGGTGGCCTTTTATTGTGGGCAGTATAAGGTACACCTGTGCACTAATCATGATGTCAGATCAGCATCTTGACGTGGCACACCTGTGAGGTGGGATGGATTATCTCAGCAAAGCAGAAGTGCTCACTATCACACATTTAGACTGATTTGTGAACAATGTTTGAGAGAAATGGTAATATTGTGTATCTGGAATGAATTTTAGATCTTTAAGTCCATCTCATGAAAAATGGGAGCAGAAACAAAGGTGTTGCGTTTATATTTTTGTTGAGTGTAAATAGAATACGTGACATTTTGTAAAATAACAAATTTGACTAGAACCATTTTTCCAAATCAGTTTTCTTTTTCAAAGTAAAACTAATGAAACCAATACGTACAGTAGGTGATGTATAAATATTAGACCAGCTAAGGTACCCCTACTTGAGCTCGAAATGAGACAACAGCCTCAGAAGATAGAAAATAAAATGATGAAGCTTGTGTAAAAACAAAGGTCACTTCATTTTTGGTTAAAACAAGCATTCAGTTTCATTCAGTCAAGTTACTCGCTGTGGGTAGCCAGAAACTTTACTCAAGTAAGAGTAGCGATAAAATCACTCCAAAAGTTTTGTTATTTGTTTGTTTGTTTCAAAAAGTTACTTCAGTAGGCTAAATGTAACTGAGTAAAGAAACTACCCACCTCTGCTAACAAATTAACTTTGAGGATAAAATGTTTACTTACTGTCTAATAGAAATAAATTATTGGTATTCATTTTATCTGTCAGACAGTGTTCATAATTTTATGCACGAATGGCATATTTACTCTTTTGTTTATTTTGAAAGCCTTGCATTTTATTTTTAAAATGTAAAATTTTAAATCAAAATCCCTGCCGGGTTTCTTCCGGCTATTGGCCAGAAGGGCGGAAGGGGTTGCAAGACGGTGCGCGTGGAGGGAACCGCTAGGAGCCGGAAGTGGAGTGACAGTTTGTTTGAATCTCTGAGAGATACTTTCTTTATTAAAGTTTGTCTGGCAGTTTGGCATAATCTGATTTGTGACTGGGTCTGAATAAAATGATGGAGGAGGATGAGGGGAATGAGGAGTGGTTAAGAGGTTTAGAGAATGGGAACAGTCAAGTGTTATGGACAGGGTAGAGGGAGAGGAGGATTAAGGAAATCCAGGTTTGAGGGAGTGGGGAAGGGATCGTCGAAGAGGAGTATTAATGAAGTAACTGATGCAGTAAGAGATGTGCGTAGGGAGGTAAGTCAGGAAGAGAATTTGAAAGTAGTTGTTAAATTTAAAGAGGGGCATGACATAGGCGAAATTGGTTTGTTTTCTTTGACTAATGGATTGAAAAAAGCAGTAGGTGACATAGTTATGGCAAGGATATTGAGCAAAGAGACAAGGCTATGAAAATACCATCGGTGTGTAAGAAAGAAGTGAGTGAAGTGCGAATCTTTGGAGGTATAAGAGCAAGAGGAGTGATATCAGGTGTACCGATTGGGGAAAAATTGGATGATCTTAAAAAGAATATTAGGGGAGGAGCAGTAGTGGTAATGGTGAAAAAGTGGATAGCACCTCCGTACTTTTGGAATTCATGGATGAAGTGTTACCAGAGAAAGTAATGGTGGGTTATTTGAGCTTCAGGGTGCGGGAGTATATACCTCCCCCAATTCGATGCTATAAATGTCAAAGGTATGGCCACATAACCAAAGTTTGCAAAGGGAAATTAAGGTGTGGGAAATGTGTAGGAGAGCATGAATATGGGGAATGTGGAGAGGGGGTTGAGAGGAAATGTAACTGTGGTGGGGACCATGCGGCTGCATATGGGGGTTGTCCTGTAAGTAAAAAGGCAGTTGTGGTGCAGCAGGTACGGACTACACGAAACATTACATATGCTGAAGCCGTAAAGGTTGTCAATGAGGAAAGGAAAGAGACACATGAGATGCCAGTAACACAAGATAATGAAGACAGCAGAAGATCTAAAGAGGATGTGATAAACTCAGAGAAGCTGAGAAGCATATGTGGTCAATTGCGCTGATCAAGCTAAAACAAAAACTGAGAAAATAAAAATAATTGTTAAAGCTGCTGCAAGATTCTTGAATATGGAGAATATGAATATGAATATGAATATGGAGAATATGGAATATATCCAAAATAATAATATATATCCAAAATATGAGAATATATCCAAAATATGGAGAATATTCTTGAATATGGAGATCTTTTCCTACTATCGTGGGAAAAGATACAAGCTAACCTCATACAGGGTGAAACAAATGATCCAATATGAACAACTTCTTGATTTTACAGTGGAATGCAAGAAGTCTTATTGCAAATGGGCAAGAATTAAAAGGTTTTATTAACAATTTAGAGATAAAGCCATATGTAATTTGTATTCAGGAGACTTGCCTTAAACAATCATTAGAACTTGTTATAAAGGGGTACATAAGTATTAGAAGGGATAGAGTGGAGGGAAATGGTGGTGGGTGTGCTACATTTGTTAAAAGAGGGATTCAGTTTAGTGAGGTTAAGAAGGGTAGGGATTTGAAATATATTGTAATAGAAATATGGACAAATAGCGGTAGTATGAGTATCATCAATTTTTACAATCCATGCAAACAATTAGGAGTTGAACATCTGGATGAAATGTGGGAGAACCTAAATGGTAAAGGTATTTGGTGTGGTGATTTTAATGCGCACAGTACTCTTTGGGGGGTTAGGGATGATTCAAATGGAAATGTGATTTGAGGAATATTTAGGTGAGAAGGGGTTAATATGCTTGAATGATGGATCAGGTACGAGGATGGATGTAGCAAGGGGGTATGAATCAGCTATAGATCTCACCTTAGCTACAGAGACAGTAGCTGACAAGTGCAACTGGGACATATTGAGGGAAAGTACCATAGGCAGTGACCATTTTCCAATTGCTATTAATGTAGGAGTGGAGCTGGTAAGAGAGCATGTAATGTGGGAAGGTAGGTGGGTGTTAGAAAAAGCTGACTGGATAAAGTTTAGAGAAGTTAGTGAATACAGATTTGTGGGTGTAAAAAAGGAACAAAATATTGAGAATTTATGTAGGGAAATCAGCAGCAGCCTGGTAGATGCAGCAGAAGCAGGTATTCCAAAAACTAAAACTAAAAATGTTAATAGAATTATACCATTGTGGTCTAAGGAATGTAGCAACAGTAAAAGGATAGGAATAGAGGATTTAGAATGTTAAAAAGGACACACAATTTTCAAAGTTTGATTGAATACAAGAGATTGCAAGCAATTGTGAGACAAACATTAAAGAACGCAAAGAAAGTTTACTGGAGAAGGTTTTGTGAGTCTATAGGTAGAACCACGCCAACACAACAAGTGTGGGGAATGATAAAGAAAATGAGGGGTAATGGGACAGAATATGAATATCTTGTGATGATGGATGATAAGAGGATTATAACTAATAGTAGAGACAGGGCTGAAGTTATAGCAAAAACATTCGATTCAATTCAGTTTATTTATATAGCGCCAATTCACAGCAGATGTCATCTCAAGGCACTTAACAAGAAGTCATTTCAATACATTTATACAAACATTCCAATCAGTTAAAAAGTTTCCTATTTAAGGAATCCCAGCAGATTGCGTCAGTCATTGGCGTGAGGTTGGGCCCCGTTGATGCAGACTTTCCAACCACAGCAATCCTTCAGCAATCCCTCATACTGAGCAAGCATGTAGCGACGGTGGAGAGGAAAAACTCCCCTTTAACAGGAAGAAACCTCCAACAGAACCAGGCTCAGTAGGAGCGGCCATCTGCCACGACCGTCTGGAGGTTTGAGAAGACAGAGCAGAGACACAGAAGGAACAGAAGATATGATATAAGAGAACTTTCTAGGTTACAGAAAGTAAAAAGTTGATAACAGGACACAGTGGATGTTCAGCTACCGGGAGGACCATCCCAGTCGATGCCCCCCGTCCAACAGGGCATTGCAGCCAAGCAGGATACCAGACCAGGTATATCTTCTATGGAGAGAAAAACACTGAGAGAAAACAAAGTTAACAGTCGAAATAACAGAATGTACTGTAATACAACTGGAGAGTAGTAGGAGAAAACGAAGTAGCAGAGTGAAGAAAATTGGTAAGTCTGTCCTCCAGCAGTCTAAGCCTATAGCAGCATAACTACAGAGATAGCTCAGGATGACCTAAGCCACTCTAACTATAAGCTTTATCAAAAAGGAACGTTTTAAGCCTGACCTTAAAAGTAAACAGAGTGTCTGCCTCACGGACTAAAGCTGGGAGCTGGTTCCACAGGAGAGGAGCCTGATAACTAAAAGATCTGCCTCCCATTCTACTTTTAGAAATCCTAGGAACTACAAGTAAACCTGCAGTCTGAGAGTGAAGGGCTCTGTTAGGAACATATGGAACAATTAGATCTCTGATGTATGATGGAGCTTGATTATTAAGAGCTTTGTATGTAAGAAGAAGGATCTTAAATTCTATTCTGGATTTAACAGGGAGCCAATGAAGGAAAGCTAAAACAGGAGAAATGTGATCTCTCTTTTTAATATTCATCAGAACTCTTGCTGCCGCATTTTGGATCAACTAAAGGCTTTTAATGGCATTCTGTGGACTACCTGATAGTAAAGAATTACAGTAGTCCAGCCTTGAGGTAACAAATGCATGGACTAGTTTCTCAGCATCACTCCTGGACAGGATGTTTCTAATTTTAGCAATATTCCTGAGGTGAAAGAAAGAAATCCTAGAAACCTGTTTAATATGGGATCTAAACGTCAAGTCTCGGTCAAAAATAACGCCGAGGTTCTTTACGTTATTACTGAGGGCCAATTTAATGCCATCCAGGTGAAGTGATTGACTAATCAGTTTCTGTTTAAGAACTTCGGGTCCAAAGACAGCAACTTCTGTTTTGTCAGAATTTAAAAGCAAAAACTTTAGGGTCATCCATGTTTTTATGTCTTCAAGACATGCCTGTAATCTACCTAACTGACTGGGTTCATCAGGATTTATGGATAAATATAGTTGTGTATCATCTGCATAGCTGTGGAAATTTATCCCATGCTGTCTAATGATTCTACCAATTGGAAGCATATATATGGTGAACAGAATTGGTCCAAGCACAGAAGCCTGTGGAACTCCACAAGTAACCCTTGAGAGTGAAGATGATTTATCCTTTAGATGAACAAACTGGAATCTATCAGACAAATATGATTTAAACCAGCCTAGTGCTGTTCCTTTGATCCCTGCAACATGTTCAAGCCTTTCTAAGAGAATATTATGATCGACTGTGTCAAAAGCAGCACTGAGATCTAACAAAACCAGAACAGACACAAGTCCATTATCTGAGGCCATGAGAATATCATTAGTAACCTTCACCAGTGCTGTTTCAGTGCTATGATGAGCTCTAAAACCTGACTGAAACTCTTCAAACAGCTCGTTACTGTTTAGATGCTCACAGACTTGATTAGCAACAATTTTCTCAAGGACTTTGGATAAGAAAGGAAGGTTAGATATAGGTCTGTAATTCACTAAGTCATCTTGATCAAGGGAAGGTTTCTTGAGTAAAGGTTTAATCACGGCTATTTTAAATTCCTGTGGTACGTATCCATTTACTAAGGAGAGATTCATCATATCCAAAATGGGGCCAGGAACCAAATGGAACAGTTCTTTAAATAATTTGGTTGGAATTGGGTCCAACATACAAGTTGAAGGTTTAGATGAGGCTAATATTTTTGATAATTCCGAAAGCTCGACTGAATCAAAACAGCCTAAGCACAACTGAGGTTCTACAGTTCTCTCCAATTCTGCCTCATTTACTGAGGAAGAAGTAATCGTGTTTGGGAGGATGCCAATGATTTTATTTTTAATAAAATTAATTTTATTTATGAAGAATCCCATAAAATCATCACTGCTAAGAGCTGGGGGAATAGTTGGCTCAACAGAACTATGACTCTGTGTAAGTTTGGCAACTGTACTAAAAAGAAACCTAGGATTTTTATTCGCCTCTATTAATGATGAAAAATATGCTGTTCTAGCTTGTCGAAGGGTCTTTTTATACAGCAGTAGACTGTTATTCCAGGTTAAATAGGAATCCTCTAGGTGTGTAGAGCGCCATTTTCTCTCCAACTTCCTAGTATTCTGCTTTAAAGTACGCAACTCTGCGTTGAACCAAGGAGTCAGTCTCCTATGGCTAGCCACTTTCTTTTTTGAGGGGGCTACACTATCTAATGCCAAACGCAATGAGGACGTAACGCTGTGAACCAGACCATCAATTTCTGAAGGGTTAGAGATAGAATTGCTGCCATCCACTGTGTTACCCTGAGACACTAAGGAAAGTAAGAATGGAACAGATTCTTTAAAAATTGTTACAGCATTGTCTGATAAAGCTCTACTATAATGACATTTTCTTTCAGATTTAAGATGGTCAGTTAAAGTAAATTCAAAAGTTATTAAGAAGTGGTCAGACAGGACCGGGTTATGTGGGTGGACTGTTATTTCCTCACACTCAATACCGTATGTCAGTACAAGGTCCAAAGTGTGTTTACCCGAGTGGGTCGATCCCTGTACTTTTTCAGTAAAGCCATAAACATTAGTAAAGGTACATAGTGAAGAAAATTTAGATCAGGAAGGAAGGGAAGTTACTTTAATAAGATATAGAGCAGAGTTGGGTAACAATATTGAGGGAGGTGGAGTGATGGATGTAATGTTTACAATGAAGGAATTAAATTGTGCTTTGATGAAAGTGGGTAAATCTTCACCAGGACAGGATAAGATTTGTTATGCTATGCTAGAAAATCTTTCTGATAAAGGTAAGGAAGTTATATTGATTCTTTTTCACAAAATATGGGTGGAAGGGATAATTCCATGTGCTTGGAAGGAATCAATTATTACTGTGTGAATGCATTCACAGTATTGTGTTCCTGTTTCTCTTTATTGTGTGAATGCTGTTAAGCTATTTCAGCCGTTCTGGTATCAAAACGTTCAGCTCATTCAGGACATTCCTGCTATGATTTTTCTTGTCGATATCTTCTACCATTTTCAAGTAATTGATCATTTTTATTGATTATTGGTCCCGTAGAAATGAATGGAAAACTTCAATTAAGCTAGAGTGGCCCACTCTAGCAGAATTACACTTTTCCACTTTCCTGATTTTCCACGAACAACTTCCGCTCACTCGCTCATATTTCACTCTTTTTGCACATATTATATATCAAAACGTAGGTTATCAATTTTTGATTCAGGAAATGTTACCAAAATTTATGTGACAGTTACAGTTTTTTGGCAAATCGACCCGAAGCAAAGTGCCCGACCCAGGAGGGACCATTGGAAGGCATTGGGACTGAGCAAAATTTCAGAGGACAGCTGGATTCTGACCTATATTCGTAAAGTCATATCGCATAAACGATGCAACGTAGAAACATGAGCCTTGTGCCAATATAACTTCAGACCTTCCTGACGCTCATGATTCAACAATTTTTTTGATACCTGTTACCGTTTCTCCATAAGTTTTGTTTGTTTGAGTGTAACAAATCTGCTCTTCGCTAAAACGGCTCAGATTCAAAAATGGCATAATCATGCTCATTTTTACAAAATCCCTGCTCCTAGACAGATTGAGGTACACACACAAAACGAAACATGATTCTTCATCAAAGCCTGCTGATACTCACAGTGAAAGAATAATTTTGATAGGCCTTATATTTTCCGAGTAAGAAGATGTAGTTTGGGACCAAGGAAAGACAGATTAATGTTTCCATCAAATTTATCAACATATTCGACGTCATTTTACGGCTGTAATATTATATTTTCAACTAATTGAGTGGTTTGAGAACGTTCCCCTATCCGTTCCGATAAAAACGGTACATTGGTGACATCAATAGGCCTTACAGTTCTTAAGTTATCAAGAGTAGTTTGGAAGCTGCGTTACCTGTTAAAACGGCTGAGAAATTAGGAGACAAAGTGAGGTGCTGCACTGGCTGTCTGCCCCAGTGAGAGCCGGCGTGTGATTGGTCGAAAAATGGCAGGCCTTTTCATGGCTTTAGTTGGAGCTCCCTCTTGTGGTAGAAAAGGAATTACTATACAATATGGCTTCCACTGTAAAACTGACGTTTCAGGGTTATGGTAAGACATCTCAAACAACTTCTAGATTTGATTACTCTGTAAAATATGGTGATCAATACAGTCTCATAGGTACTAGGCAGGCAACAGCGGCCATTTTACTGTTCGAACACCTGGAAAACAGTGATTACTTTTAAATGGCAGTTACACAGACTTGTATGTTTAGACAATCGAAGGCATTATAAATGAAATAAGATATTGTTAGCTAACTTGCTATTGTTATCCATTATACCAACACTAGCATTTAAGCTAACATTAGCATTTTAGCTAATTTTGACTTAATAGCTAAAGTTAACATACAGAATGGATTGAGATACAGTTAAGCAACATGTTAGTGTTTGACAACATGCTATCTGTGGCATTTTAGCTAACATTAGCATTTTAGCTAATTTTAGCTATCATTTGGTTTTTAGGTTGATTTTAATATACTGAATGTATTAAGATACAGTTAACGAACATGTTAATGTTTGCCAACATGCTATCTGTGGTATTTTAGCTAACCATAGCATTTTAGCTAATGTTAGCTATCATTTGGTTTTTGGGTTGATTTGAACAAACTGAATGGGTTGTTATTGTTAACCAATATGTTCAATAAGCCAATGTGACCACCAAACAGCCATTTCAACTATCTTAAGCCATCTTTAGCTATTCTCAACAGTCTTAAGCTATCTTTAGCCATCTTAAACTATCTTAAGCACGTTACAGTTCAACTTTCAACATAATTCCTTCAGCTGGGCTTCGACAAGGAGATGTCAGGCATTTTCAACTATTTTAGCTATTTCCAACTATCTCATGTGCATTTCAGGCGAATAGATTACAGACCCACTCCAATTAAAATCATGTTTTTCTAGGTGCTAACATGTTCTTTTGGCATTTTTCTGATGCTAGATGACATATCTTGAGAAAATTAAGCTCAAAGTTGTATTTCTGAGTATCTATGCATTCAAATGGCTGTGAATCAGTAGCAGACGTTAAAATGCCGGCTAAAATACACTGGAGTTGTTACGTAGTAACTCCACTGGGCGGGGCCACAAGCTCCTACTCTGCTCCCCCCCCCCGCCCGCTTATGTTCTAAGGTGTAGAGAAGAAGCTGTAGCGGGTTGCAATACATTGCTGTATAAAACAGCCCCTTTCTTTAAATCTACTGCTTTGTGATGTTACTGCTTGGTACTACTAGATGTCCACTACATATAGCTTCAATACTGGCGTCATTTGTGGGTATGTTTCTATGAAAAAAATCATAGAAAAAAAGGTTTGAAACGCGACACCAGCTCTCAGCACGGCCAGCTGCTGAGTGCGAGATGCAGCTGAGCGCGAGCGAGAGAGGAGAGAAAAGCGATAGAGACGGATAGAGAGACAGATAGCAATTTTTATAACCAAAAACAAAATGCCCAGATGACTTTACAGTGCGGATGAGGTGCGTGCACTAATCTTTGCCGATCATGATTCAGAAGGGGACGATTTGCCCTCTGATGATAATCGCTCGTCAGAGACAAGTGACTCTGACGACGCACCTGGAGCTGCACATACTGAATATGTGAATGTCACTTATTATTATGAAACAGTGTCAACGGATGTGTATTGACCCCTGGACTATAAGATGCAGTCATAGTAATACATGTCTGTTCATTTTTTCACAAAGCTCTCAGCAACGGGGGAGGGGGGTTGAGTGGGGAGAGAGGGGGGGTGTCTCCGTGCCAACGGCTCCGCCCACAACCCAGAGGTGATTTGCTAATGAGTTACTGCAGCTCTGCTGAAGCGAGGTCCCAGAAAACGGCACAGGTTTTGTGATTTTGGCTAAAACGGCATAATCATAATTTAAAGACCACTGAGAATGTTTTAAAAATAGCTCAAAATATGATCGGAGTGGGACTTTAAGCATTTCTTTCTTAAGCCTTTTTTAGCCTAACCAATCTTAAGGCTGTTTTCAACCATCTTAAGCCTCTTTACTGCCATCTTTAACCTTGTCTCATCTTTAGTCTTTTGCCGATTCTTCACATATCAATGAATCCATTCTTCATAACAGTTGACCTTTGCTCTTCTTCTACCAGTGCTTTTCAGCCAGATGATGGACTGTTTTTCAGCTGCCAATTCAGCTGTTTCAGCTGTTTTTCTACAATTTACCATGATTTCAGGATATTACTACATCGATTTTAATTTTAAATCCTTCTGTTATTGACTTCAGCTTTACAGTGACTTCTGCTGATGCTTAAGCAAATGTTTTTCAGCCATTATCTGCTCGCTTCAACTAGCACATTACAGTTCAACTTTCAACATATTTCCTTCAGCTGAGCCTTCCACAAGCTGACTTA
The DNA here is from genome assembly GCA_963556495.2 of Valencia hispanica. Taxonomy (NCBI): domain Eukaryota; kingdom Metazoa; phylum Chordata; class Actinopteri; order Cyprinodontiformes; family Valenciidae; genus Valencia; species Valencia hispanica. The sequence goes on along the minus strand of OY747721.1, from coordinate 18,584,371 downwards.
AGCCATCTTCAAAGATATTCAGCCATTTTTATCTACATTCAGCCATTTAAGCCTATTTTCAGCCATTTTCAGGCATATTCAGCAGTTTCAACAACCCTACACACATACCAGTCCAACCTTCAACATATTTTCTTCAGCTGATGTTTCAACAACATCAGTTGAAGAAAATATGTTTAAACCGTTTATTTAAACCATTTTCAACAATTTTAATAGCATTTCAGGCCAATAAATTCAGCATTACAGCATTCACACAGCCGTTATGCAAATGACAGCTTTTTCTAGTTCCTATTAGAAACCCTGGTAAAGATTCTAAATTGCCTAGTAGTTATAGACCTATTGCACTTACATCCCAGTTGGGCAAAACCATGGAAAGAATGGTAAATGAGAGATCGGTATTCTTACTAGAAACTAGAGGTGTGTTAAAAAATTACCAGAGTGGTTTTAGGAAAGGTAGGGGGACCATGGACCCAACTGTGTTGCTTGAAGATGATATAAGAAAGGCTCAGGTAAATAAAGAAACTGTGTTAGCTATATTCTTTGATATAGAAAAAGCATATGATATGATGTGGAAGGAGTGGCTTCATATTAAATTATATAAGTCGGAAGTAAAGGGGAGAGTGTTTGTGTGGGTAAAGTCATTTTTAACAGGAAGAAGAATTAAAGTCAATATTAATGGGGTATTGAGTGAGGAATATGAGGTAGACAATGGTACTCCTCAGGGCAGTATTATTAGTCCATTACTATTTTCATTAATGATAAATGACATATTTAACAATGTTGAAAGGTCTATTGGTGTGGTTTTATTTGCAGATGATGGAGCAATGTGGAAAAGGGGGAGGAATGTCCAGCATGTTACAAGTAAGATGCAACAAGCAGTGGATATGGTACATAAAATGGGCAATTGAATGGGGATTCAGGATATCTGTTGAAAAAACTAAGATGAATTTTTTTACTAGGAAAAAAATAAGTTCGGAGTTAAAGATCCGAATATCAGGTAAGGAATTGAAAAGAGTAGAGTGCTTTAGGTATCTTGGGATATGGTTTGATAAAAGATTAACATGGGTAGTGCATATTCAAAAGACGGTAGAGAAGTGTAAAAAGGTATTGAATGTAATGAGATGTTTGCGTGGGGTGGAATGGGGTGCAAATAGGAGTGCTATGAGAACAATATATATTGGACTGATTAGGTCAGTAGTAATTAAGGATGTATTGTATATGGGTCTGCTGCTAAGACTGTGTTAAATAAGTTGGACAGAATACAGAATAGAGCTTTAAGGTTATGTTGTGGAGCTATGAGAACAACCCCAGTGGCAGCCATCCAAGTTGAGATGCGGGAAATGCCTCTAGATCTCAGAAGGGACCAGCTCAGTTTAGTGTACTGGACAAACCTTAAAGGTTATAGGATAGAACATATATGTCATTCAACTCTGGTACAATGTCAAGAGAGACAGGAAGGTACAAAGAGTAGTTTTTGGTGGATTGTCAAACAGAAAGTAAATTAGATGGAAATAGCCTCATTAGATCTAAGTCTTACACTAGTATATTCAAGAGTTCCTTTATGGACTCTTGAAGATCTTTCAGTTGATCTTAGTCTCTTGGAAGAAGCTAAGAATGTGGTTGTAGATAAGTATATGGTGCAGGGGTATTTAATGGAGAGATATGGGGATAGAATTATATTGTACACAGATGGGTCCAAAAGGGATGAGAGAGTGGGAGTGGCTTTTGTTAGTCCAAAGTTAAAAATAACATCAAAAAACAGAATTAATGATAATTTAGCAGTATATACAGCAGAATTAATTGCTATTTTCTTGGGCTGAGAGCAATAGACCAAGAAGTTTAGTAATTGCATCAGATTCAGCTTCAGCCCTAATAAGTATTTAGAACATAAATTCACAATCTAGACAAGACATTGTTCTAGAAATAGTCCAGATGGCAAACAAGATATTGAAAGCTGGAACTACTGTTGGTTTCGTATGGATTCCTGCTCATAAAGGTGTGACCGGGAATGAGATAGCTGATAAGTATGCGAAAAAGACGACAGAATTGGATCATATAAGTTTATGTATTAAGTGTAGTAAGGCTGAAGTTAAATCCATTATTAAAGGAAAGATAAAAGAAAAGTGGCAAGTCTTGTGGGATACTGGTCAGACGGGTAGGAAAACGTATAGTGTTCAAAGAAGAGTGGGGGTGAGTAGAAGTACTTGCAGAAAGACACAGGAAGAGAACATAATTTCACGAATGAGGTTTGGGCCCACAGGGCTAAATAGTACATTATTTCTAATGGGAAAACATAATGATGGGAGATGTAGTGTATGTAACACTCAGGAAACCATAGAACATGCCAGTATAGAATGCACTAGATATAGTAATGAGAGGTCACAATTGAACCATTAACTAGAAGAGGAAGAGACTCCTTTAATATTAAATTGTATTTTTCAAAGGAATTCTGGAGATGTATGTTTTAAGTTTCTTTTTTCTTTTCTTAGAAGAACGGGTTTAATTAAGATCATTTAAGCGTAGGGAAATATAGTATTTGGACTCACACTCCATTTCAGAAGGTGGCGGTAATGCAACCAATCGTTGTTTGCCAACTGCCATAAAACAACAAGAAGAAGAAGAAGGGTTTCTTCCGGTTGGCGCATGCGCAAAGGAGACCCCCTGTCAATGTCTTCCGGGTTGAGACGGCGGATAGCGTAATAAACAAGATAGGCTTCGTTTAACGACTTATAAATGTAGTTTAGTATTAAGACTATGATTACTTGGCAGAAGTTAATATTGTGTTTCGAAATTAGGCCATTGGAGTAAATACTTGTGAACTGCAAAAGGACTAAGAGTTGTGGGGCTTGAGAGCGAAGCTTGCACCTGGATGCGGGTTACTGTGTTTGTGCAACCAGGTGTTCCTGAAATTTATGGCCGCAGCGACGCCCCAGAGGGTCCACAGGGCTCCGGTCTGTCTGTGCGTCCTCTGCGGGCTGCCTGGCGCGGGGAAATCAACGTTGACCCGCAGTGTGCTGGCTACCGCGGCGGAGCGCGGCTGGAGAGCGGCAGTGGTGTCCTACGATGAGCTGATCCCCGAGGAAGCTTATTATGCTGAAGTGGAGGAGGATGGTCTCAATCTGAAAGACATGGTAGTTGCTTGGATAGTTGAAAGTAGTGATGGTGAGATGAAGCTTTCCATCTAGTGGGACTCTACTGCGCCATCAAATGGGCAATACGAGTAAAGCAGGCCCAGTGATTATAATAATGTGGCGTGTGAACCTTTAAACTGAATAAATACATTAATGGTGTTTGTGAGGGAAATACATGAATTCTGAACACTGGCTGAATATTGTCATAATCTGACTTTATGATACAATGTCTGGTACATAAGAAAAAGAAGGAACCTAACAAGATTGTTTTGGTGTGAATGGGCTTGTGGTATTGTGTCATAGTGCTTCTGTCACATGTATTCATGTGTACTTAAAATTTAAAGTCCTACCACTGTGCTGGGCTTCAGGCAATTCCTCTGGTTTGATGTGATTTCGCCTACCGTAGAAAAAATACCTATTCACTGACCCCAGATAAAGCCCAGGGGGGGGGGCAGAAAGCATCAGCAAGCTTATAAAAGTTGGGAAAATCGTTTTTTCTGTCCTTCACTGCAGTGAAGAAATAAGAACACATGATCTGTTGTGTTGTTATTTTCTTCGACATTATTGTTGCTGATTAGCCTAGTTTGTGGAAATCTTATAACGGGAGCTTATCAACATGTTACCAGACACGGGAAATTCTCCTCTTTAGTTTCATCACAAAAAAAAGACACTCAAATACATTCCAAACACAGCAGCATCTTTGCTGCATCTTATGTTTCAATTTCTGTGCAAACCAGCAACCTGGTTCATGAATTAGTCACGTGGCCAGGCCTCGAAACTCACTACACACGTAATCAACGCAACCCTCAATACCCTCGATAACTCACACATGCTTCAAAGCCTCGATACAAAGGACACATAACTAGTTAAAAGATTTAAATGTGGCTTGAGCATTTCAACACATTACAGTATCAGTGAACAATTAATTCATTTCAATAATTAAGTAAAAAAGTGAAACTCCACCCATCTACTTCCACAGATATTGATATTTTCAAGCCTTTATTTCTGTACATTATGATTTTCCACTTACAGCTAGTCAGAACATGACATCTAAGATTTAAATATTAAATCAGACCAGTAAACAAACATTTTTAATAAGCAAATGTGGGCCTAATGAAAAGTGATTAATATTTGCTTAAAGGTTATTTTGAAAAGGTATTAATCTGGCAAACCAGCCTTATCAGAATGTATATTCTAATTGACTAATATGCAGATTTTCATCTATGATCGTGAAATCTTTTGTTTCTTTCTAGCACACTAATTGGAAGTCCCACAGACAAGCAGTGTTGCAGTGCCTCGAGCAGTTCTTGGAGCGCCCTGAGGTGGTGGTAGAGTCGGCAAGCAGCCCTGTCATCAACGGATCTGCATGGCAACTATGTGTTCAAGCTCTGCTGCAGCCAGAAGAGTTAAACACTGATGGGACGCCATTGCTCTTTCTTTTAGATGACAACTTCTACTACCCAAGCATGAGATACGAAGTGTGCCAACTTGCAAGAAGACGTAAAGACTCTTTTTCAAAAGAATATGCCTTTGAGCATCACAAAGTCTTTGAGGTGGTGTTTTAAAACATGTTGATTGTGTTTGCAGTTTCACTGGGTTTCTGCCAGGTCTATCTGCAGTGTGATTTGGAGATCTGCATCAGGAGAAACCAAAGCAGGACTCGACCCGTTCCAGTCAAAGTGATCATGGAGATGGAGAAGCGTTTGGAATCTCCAAATCCACAAAGGAACCCATGGGAATCACAAAGCATCTCGCTCAACTCGACAAACAATGTGTCCAAGTCTGACATGTAAGACAGCAAAGGTAACTGTTTTTGGCAATTTAGTTACTTTTAAGGTAGTTAATTAAGCTTTTTCTGGGTTTATCTTCCTGTGTGACCTTTTATCAGCCAGACAGTAATGCAGTTGATCTCTGTGGCACTTAACAATCCATTGAGGCCAGCTGAAGATGACACCGAACAAAAGGTGTGTTTCAGTCTCTCAAAAACTGAAAAACACAGTGAAAAGGAATTTAAAGCTGAACCCCAGACATGTGAATACCTTTTCGCTAATGTATTTTATTGATGTTGCAGGAAGCTGATCAAATCAAATGTGCCATTAGCGTGGTCCACCAGGCTGATCAGGCCTGTCGACGGCTGATATCTGAGGGAATGAAGGTTGCCAGAGGTCAGCGGGGACCTTTCCCAGATAACATTTCCTACATGCATTCGTCATGTTTCATAACGATTACCTTTGCTGCCTCTATTTTGTAGAAAATCAAGTCCCTACTAAACATATGCGGGTTCTGGCTGCTCAGCTGAACGAATGCAAAGCAACATTCCTTCACGATCTGCGGAAACAGTTCCTGCAGGAGGTGCGTTTCCTTCAAGAGGAAGACACCAGTGTAGAGCAGGTGGTGAAGAGAACAGTGGAAAGTATTTTTGATGATAAAAAAAAACTAATCCTGTCACAGTTTATAAGCAACCATAAAACAAAGTGAATTTCAAAGAGCTTATAATGTATGATGCCTGTATTTATTTAAAATGAAATAAAATGTATATTTTGCTGATCTTTTGCTCTTAAGATCATTGAATCATGCTGAAGTAATTTATTTCTTTGAAAATTACACATTCTTATCAAAATTTCCTCTAAATGCATATTATTTCGACAAGAAAAGAGAAAACTAGCAACATTTTCATTTTTCTGTCCAACATGATCTGATGCAAAGGTAACCAAATCACTAACACTTAACTTTAGATCAAGTTGAAAAATGTACATTACATGAAGTTTTCTTTTAAGTGTCTCCAATTCACAGAAGGTCCAGTACCTCAAAATTACGAGGACATTTAAATATTGAATTAAAAAAGCTGGTGAGTTATTAAAGTCTAAATGTAGCTTCATTATTAGTAAGGTATACAGTAGATATAATGCCCTCCCACACTTTGTGGCACTCCTAACAATGATGTGTAAAAAAGCTTAAAATACATTCATTTTTTATTGAAGCAAATGGTTGGATTTGTATTGGGTGAACAATTTCTCTGTTGATTTGACTATATGTTTTTGGATCGTCATGATCAAAAAGTAACTGACTCATCTTAACTAGTGAAGTCTGTCATAGTTTTAACGTAAAAGGTTCTAGTATTTCAAAAATCTCATGGTGTCATGCACTCTAACAAGGTCCCCAGAAGATTTGGAGGCAAAACAGGCCCACACCATCATTGTTTCTACAGCGTACTTAACAGTTTGCGTGAGGTGATTTTCCACGTATTCAAACTAATGCTGGAAATCTAACCTCTGGGGCAAGTTAGGTATTCAGATTAGAGATCAGGCTATGAAACCACTGCCTCCGAACAAATCAATGTCCTGAGGAAATAATTACCCAAACATTAAAGCTGCATTTTCTTTCTACCCTTCTAAGAAAATATTTCAGTTAAAGTCCAGGGTGCCATTGGAAAGGTCCACAGGTTATTGTTTAAGATGGTTGGTTGGCATGGAGGCAGCATCCAACGGTTACTCTCTGTGAAGTTGTGAAGCCAGAGGGTCTCAAAATACAAAGAAAAGTGGTGGTAAAACTGCAGACAGTTAAATTTTAATTTTTTATTCCATTACTCATTCTCCATAAATCTTAGTTCAAGTAAATCTCCATGTTCAAAGTCAGAGAATGAGTCCATCCACATCACAACAATGCAATCTTTAAATACAAGTAGAGAAAAACAACACACCTGCAAAGAATCAGTTCAAACCTTCAGTGATCAAATAATCAAACACAAAACATAAATAAAAAAACATCCAAATAATTTACCTAGGTTTTTACAAAAACAAATTACAGATGAACAATTCTTAAAGTTAAATCAATCGATATTCCAGAAAGGAAGTACTGGGTAAGCCTTACCCTCACAACCTACTCTGGATTCAAATAAAGAAGACAACCAACGTTCAATTCAAAGAAAATAATATCAATATACAATGAAAGCATAACATCCAAACGTGCAATACCCAAAACATTACCCTCGCTAAAATATCAGTGATTAGATGTACTCTAAAATATAAGGAGTGACTACTAAAGGAGAAATATATTAAAGGGACAAATGGTGTGGAGCTATTCCTTCCACTTCGTCTCACTCTCTTTGGTGGAGTTCCCTAATAGTGAGCTTCAGAGGTTTTTTTCTACCTCTTCTACCATTTTGCACACTAAGCTTCAGTTCTGTTTGTTTTTATATCGCCAATTCACAACAGACGCCATCTCAAGGCACTTTACAAGAAAAGTAATTTCAATGCAATCATACAAACATTTCAATCAGTTTAAAAGGTTTCTAGAATCCCAGCAGATTGCATCGAGTCATTGACTTGAGGTTGTGTCCCATTTATGCAGACTTCCAACCACAGCAATCCTTCATACTGAGCAAGCATGTAGCAACAGTGGAGAGGAAAAACTCCCCTCTAGGAGGAAGAAACCTCCAGCAGAACCTGGCTCAGTATGAGCGGCCATCTGCCACGATTGTCTGGGGGTTCGTGAAGAACCGAAGAACTGATGTAAGAATTCTTTCTATATTGTAAAAAGTTGATAACAGGACACGGGGATGGTCAGTTAGTGGGAGCATCATCCCAGTCGAGGCCCCCTGTCCAACAAAGCATTGTAGCTAAACAGGATACTAGACTAGGTGTAGTTTCTATGGAGAGAAAAAACAAAGTTAACAGTCGAAATAACAGCAAAAATATAATAAAGAAATTTAAAACTGGAGAGTAGTAGTAGAATAAAGTAGCACAGTGAAAAAAAGTGGTCAGTTTGTCCTCCAGCAGTCTAAGCCTATAGCAGCATTACTACAGAGCTAGCTCAGGATAACATAAGCCACTCTAACTATAAGCTTTATTAAAAAGGAAAGTTTTAAGCCTGGCCTTAAAAGTAAACAGATTGTCTGCCTCACGGACTAAAGCTGGGAGCTGGTTTCACAGGAGAGGAGCCTGATAACTAAAAGATCTGCCTCCCATTCTACTTTTAGAAATCCTAGGAACTACAAGTAAACCTGCAGTCTGAGAGTGAAGGGCTCTGTTAGGAACATATGAAACAATTAGATCTCTGATGTATAATGGAGCTTGATTATTAAGGGCTTTATATGTTAGAATGAGGATCTTAAATTCTATTCTGGATTTAACAGGGAGCCAATGAAGGGAAGCTAAAACAGGAGAAATGTGATCTCTCTTTTTAATATTCATCTGAACTCTTGCCGCAGTATTTTGGATCAACTGAAGGCTTTTAATGGCATTTTGTGGACTTCCTGATAGTAAAGAATTACAGTAGTCCAGCCTTGAAGTAACAAATGCATGGACTAGTTTCTCAGCATCACTCCTGGACAGGATGTTTCTAATTTTAGCAATATTCCTGAGGTGAAAGAAGGGAATCCTACAAACCTGTTTAATATGGGCTTAAACTTTGGCTTTGGCCTGGCCTTTTGGCTAAGAAAAATGTGGCTGATCATATTTATACCCCAGAGAAACAAAGTCATGCACTGACACAAAAATGCTTCACTTGCATTTATTTTGAAGGGATTGTTATCATGCCATCTGTGGTTTCCTTACATTATTTCTTTAAATTTGATTTTTTTTTATTATTTTTTTACCTCAACTAAAGATACAAAAATTGAAAGTCAGATTTTTCAAACTTTTTTGTGTGAGAATATTAAACTGCAACAAATGATTATTTAGTTAAAGGCTTTTTACACATAAAGATGCTGTACACAATAAGCTGGGAGTGTGTGCAAAGTTGGTTAAACATGTAAATACTGTTTTGGACTCATGTAAAGTAGCTTCCCAGACTGTTGCTGGTAAAATTATCCTAATTCCTTCTAAATTGAAATGTCATAAAAACCAAAATGATAACAAAACACAACAAGTTGCTGAACATGATGAGACACATTCACAATAGAGGTAGCAGTCACAACCTAACACACAGAGTTGATGATACAAATTGCTGTATTCAAACTGAGCGGCTATATACCTTTATTCAACAAAAATAAAATGTTTCAGCAGTAAGACAACATTCCAGTCCATGCGGAGACTAGAAAACATGTATTTTGTTTACAGTTGGTCAATAATAAAACCAGTACAATTAGGAAAGTTGATTGATATGAATTTGCAGAATAAATTGTGTGATTCTGCTTGAGTTAGTTTTTCATATACTGTTGGCATCTGAAGAAGCCAGGTAGTTATTTCTTAGTGCTTAAAAGAGCTTAATTCTAGTTATTACAGTGAAAACCTTTTGAAATGTCTCCTGAGTGATGTAATGTTACAGATCCAGAGTCACTAAGCCAGGTGGACAAATAATTACTCTATGCTTTCAAATTACGATTTCCCTAACAGCCCATGTATGTTTATTGCTAACCTACTGTGCAGAGAGAAGGAAGTTTTTACAAATTAGCTTTGCTTTAACATCCCACAGTGCCTTGCAAATCCAACCATACCCCTTGAACCTTTTCACATTTTGTCACATTACAACTGCAAACTTAAACGTATTTAATGTGGATTTTTTTATGTCGTAGATCGACACAAAGTAGTGCATAAATGTGAAGTGGAAAGAAAAGTAATGTTTGACTTTTTTAAATAAACAAAGTCTTTACTGAGTCTTTACTTTAAGAACCACATGTTGCTGCACTTACTGCTGCATGTCACATGGTTTACATGTGGGGTATATATTTAGCAGCTTTGCACACCCACAGACCGATATCTTTGACCATTCTTCTTTGCAAAACAGCTGAAGCTCAATTTGAATAGATTAAAAACTTCTGTGAACATCAGTTTTTAAGTCTATTCACAGATTCTCAGTAGGAGTTATGTATGGACTTTGACTGGGTCATTCTAACACAGAAATATGCTTTGATACAAACTATTCCATTGTAGCTCTGGCTGTATGTTTAGGTTTGTCCTGCAGGAACTTCCACTCTAGTCTCAAGTCATTTGCGACCTCTAACAAATTTCTTCTAGTATTTAGCTCTATCCATCTTCCCATTACCTGAGTGGTTTTCTCTGTCCCTGCTGAAGAAAATCATTCCCACATCATAATGCTGCCTCTGCCATGTTTTACCAAGGGATAGGTGTGATTTGCATTATAATAGTCCTCCTTTCAACCTTGAGCTGTGGATGTCTGCAGCTCCTCCAGAGCTACTTGGCCTGATGGAAAGCCATATCTGGTTTGCAGCTGTGTCTTTCCATTTTTGTATAATAGAAAGAAGAGTGATCTGTGTCCACTAAAGGAAATTGGCTACAGTGTTGGATTCAATAAAACGGGGTTGAAATCATGTATCATTTTCATTCCACTTCAAACTGATGCACCACATTGTGTTGGTCTACCACGTACAAAAAGAATACAACACATTGAGGTGTGTTATTTTAAAGTGACAAATCATAAAAAACTCAAAGGCAATGAATAGCTCAGGAAGGCATTGTATTTCCCCCCCCAATGTAATCAGATGCCTGAACACTTATATCACTTTTTATGTTGTCCACGGGCAAAATGGCATGCAAAATTGTATTTGTCCATGCACATATGACCACAGATGTTGCATTGGAATGGATGTTCAAAGCCATGGCAGCCCATGTGAATGGTATAGATTATGTTATCAGAAAAGTGAATATCACAATGCTGGCATCTGTGTAAGAGGTTTTGGTCTTCTTCGTTTGGAGCGTTTGGAGCAGGCGTTGGTGTGCTCGCCTGGCTGTTGCTAACACTTCCACTGAAAGCGTTGATGTTAGTCTCCATGCCGCAGCCAGACACAGGACTACAGCTTTTGTGACTTGTGGTGGGAGATTCCTCTTTAGGTGGAGATGTCTGCACACCGTTGGAGCACGCTGCAACCTGTTCCACAAGGATTGGTTTTTCGTCTTTTAAGGACTGCCTGTCAGGGTACACAGGACTTGACTCAGGATGAGGGTTGGTCAACTGACCTGCAAGAGCTGAGAGCTGATCCAGCGAGTTTCTAAAACCGTTTCCACACCTGCTCCGGCTCTCGTTGTCATCCATCTTAGGAGGGGTTTTGTATCCGCTGCCATTCAACTGGTGGATTTTGTGTGAAAATTCGTTAAAATAGTCAGGCCTGGGCACAACGACTGAGGGAGAGTTAAGGTTGATCAGGAGCCGCCGACCGAAGCCCAAAGAGCCGGTCCTCTTCTGCAAAGAGCCCAGCATCCTCTTGTTGGAAAAAGGGGAACGGACAACCCTTGTGGGCAGAAGCTTGTGGCGGCGGCGGCGGTGATGTGACAGATTGCTGCGGTCGCTGCATCGGAAGGCGCAGAGGTCACACTTGTAGGGCTTCTCTCCTGTGTGGGAACGCATGTGTGCTTCCAAGTGGCGCTCGTAGGCAGAAGCAAACGGGCACAGCTGGCAGCGGTGAGGCTTTTCACCTGTGTGACGAAATATTTCCAGTTTCATTACCCAACATATTTCAAAACAGAGGTAATAACAATGCCTAATAATAAAACTTCTGATTTTTAAGCCCTGAATAAATAAATCTCTAAAATATTATTTCTCATCATTGTGGCATTTAGTAAATAGAAATAATTTTGGTAATTCTAACTGATCAAGAGACGTTTGGTCTGATTTAACTTCAGACAGTGAGAAGAAAAAGGCCTATGTGTCTTTTTATTTGGTTTATATAAACTTCTGGTTTCATCTGTAGTTGTTTTGGACTCTTGGCAGAAAAAAAGCCTTTCCCATCCTACCATCATAAAAATGAACATGTTCTAAACTCAATTTGGAGACATGATACACTCTAGGTGAGAATAATAGTTGGAAAAGCACCACATGGGCACTGGGAAGTATGGTATAGGATATATGATGCTGTGGGCCTATTTGTATTACAAGGGTTATGGGGACCTTGTTAAAGTGAGATGAGACATTTAGATATCTATGGGGCCATTTCAGTAATCTATACTGATCAAAAAATGGTTTATCAAATACATGTGTTTTCAAAAAAATTAAGGCTAATATGTATGTTTACAGCTTGTTATAATCACCTACAGTGTTACATACATCAGGAGCTCTGACCTGTGTGGATGCGGATGTGCTCTATTAAACGAGCCATGCCCTTGTTAGCATAGCTGCAGTAGCTGCACTTGTATTTCCCATCGCATGTTCTCTCCAGACCCTCCACTTGGATGTCTGATCCATCCTCCACAGGCAGGCTCACGTCCACGGAAGGATGGTCCAGAACACTGTGCTCACATCTTGGGGCAACTACAAACACGCACACATAGATATAAGACCTCGCCATTAGAATATATATTTATCTAACACATATGATCTCTCTTTTGCATCGTATTCCTTCCCACCGGCATGAAACTGTTCCGTTGTCTCCTTTTCACCACAAACAGAGCCCGAAATCATGTTCACATGCTGAGTTTGCTGGGTTAGGTATTCTTGAAACTCTTTCACGAAATCCACGGGCTCAGTCTTTATCTCCTCCATTTTTTATGTTTCTCTGTTTAACCTAAAAGAAAATCCAAAGATGCCTAGAAAGGGTCGTGTCGCAGCTGTTCTTATTATTCAGTAGCTATCTGTTAGCAACATTGCTAACACGTCCTTGTTAATCTTTCTGTAGGTATTCAGTAAAATTCAAGTTTGAAAACATCTTCACCTGGATTCCCATTTCACGTTTCAGCTTCTAATGCTCCACACAGAAAAATTAAGCTCATGTTTTATTGCTAGATAGAGCCGTTGCCATATGTATATTGTATGTCAATATCGACGCCATATTGTGAGTGGCATTTAATTCCTTTGGGATACTAACCCTTAATAAAAGTGAATAAAGTAACAAAATTAACTCCTCAGTGAGTAAATACTAACCTTAGTCAAGCTTTGATCCAAACAAGCAGTGAACTCTCTAATAAGTAGTAATAATAATGTAAATAACAATATTACAATAATTTGATCGATTCCATTCAAAAGCACTTTATTTATTCCAAAGGTAAATTAAATGGTGCCCTAACTCATATCTTCCAAGTATCTTCAAAGAGTTGTTGGGGATGGTGGTGATGTGGGCACGACTGATCTACAGTAGTGGTCAGTCTTACAATTAATCTAAGGAGGCCTCTGACTGAAGACTGTTGACAGTACACTCACTGTTACAGTCACAGTAACATGTCCTGGATGACACCATCAGTTGTTGGCAAGCAGTGTTATTCGACCTCATTTACCACTCCCCCTTAAATCCTTGTCTGGTAACAATAACAATTATTATTATTATTATTATTATTATTATTATTATTATTATTATTATTATTATTATTATTATTATTATTATTATTATTATTAATGGTGCACATTAATATAGGCTATTGTTTTTGCCTTTCACCAGCATTTCAAGCTTAATTATTACTAAAAATGAATTAAGTCACTTGATTTATTTTCTGAGGCAAGCTCAAAGTATGATGTTTTTTTGTATGGATGGTGGGCCTACTATCTTATTTCCATACCTTTGTTGTAATTGAACTTAGCACATTGAAATTAGAAGTGTTGCATAGTACCATAAAATTGAAATAAATATAAACAGGCTTTCAAAGTGAACAAAAATGTAAGTAGTTATAAATAATATCTACATACAGCAGATATTTGCTCAAGAAAAGTAAATAACAGATCCCACAAGTGACCCTTTAGAAATTTGTTTCAAAATGTGAACATGGGTTATTTGCAAATCAGTTTTGGATGGGTATTTTTTTTTTTATTTAGTATCTTGAATTATTTTCAAGGGGTAAATTAAGTTACGCTTAAGACACTATTGTGTGTTTTGGCTTCAGTGAAAACTATTATTGGTACTAAAAGGGAGCATGCATTATTGTATACAAAGGGATCAACAGTATATTATTCTGCCATAAACTTTAACTTTTGTTAGGAGTACCCTGCTTTTAAACATAGCTGATTTGGTTTTCTGCAAGAATATGCCACTCAAAATATGGTAGACGCTGACGTGTGGTTTCTATGGGGGTAACAAATGCGGCGTCTATCCATCTACATCTATGATTTGGAACGAAAATGTTGCCTTCATTTACCATCAGAAAAAAAGACAATTAGATTGAGGCACATTTCAAATTTATAGCCTACATATATATTTATATATAGAAAGTTTGTATCAGCACAATTTTAAATTAATGTTACATCGATGCTTACACGGTTTGATTAATATAAAACCTAAACATCTAATCAAGTAGACGTGATTTCTGTGTGAAAAAGGGAGATTACAAATTACCATGAAGGCACCATCAGGCTGCTTTGCGGACGCAGTTTCATAACAAACCATGGCTGCCCCGTTGGTCAGGTTTTTTTCAAAGGTGAGACTATGTGTTGTGGTGTCAGTTTCTCGCTGCTGGCTTATAAAACGGAAACCAGTATTTGTCCCCTTATTTTGTTCTTAATTGTCTTTTGTAGCCTAGCTAGTTATCAGCCGGTAGATGCTAACGTTTGCTAAAGCACTAACTTGTTTAATAGCATAAACAACTGACTGTTTGCAACTTTATTTGATGTTATGATGGATACCTCGATGTGAAAACAGTGTTTCATCTCCTGTTGGCTGCCAGTCCCTCAGACAGATCTCTCGACCATCATGGGGGGCATGTCAGTCTGGATTGAGGAGCAGGACCACCTCTGCCCCAGCCGTGGCTTCAAACCAAGCAGGTGGAGTGGTGTCCTTCCCTCCCCTTCAGACATATTCACAGGAGGAAAGCATGATGAGGGACGCAGGTGAGCTGCAAAGTTTATGCTGCCGCTGAGAGCTGGAGACAGAACCTTCTCCTAAGATGAACCTCTTTGTTGCTTTTAAACAGTGAGAAAATATGCACAAGAACGCATCGCCCCGTTTGTGCCAAAGATGGATGAAACTTCCACCATGGACGAAGAAGTAATCAGATCCCTATTTGAGCAGGGGGTATGTACAGGTGCATCTCAGGCAGTAAAAATAATAATATAGAATTGTCAACATGCTGAAAAGTAAAGTGGATATAAAAAGTCTACTAATTACCTGCACATTGACTAAGGCCTCTGTTCCAGCTGAAGAAAAACATGACCAAAGCATGATGCTACCACTGCCGTGCTTCACTGTGGGTAGCATGACTCTTTTGGTGATGTGCAGTGTACATTTTGTAGAGCCAGTTTCTTTAGCAATGGCATTGCATGACCGACTGCAGCATAGCTGTAAAGTTCACAATCTTCACTATAACTATGTAAGCCATGACATGACCTAAGCATAATGTTTGTGTCTTAAAAATCTTTTTATTTAAATGGGTTTCATGTAATATACTGTCTTAGAAATTGAATTTTGTGGGTTGTTTTAGCTATAAGCCACAGTATTTAAAATTGAAATGAACAAAATTAAATGGCTGAAATATGTAATTATACATGTAATTTATATATTTCAGTTTCATTTTTATTTGAATTACTAAAATTTATTTGAATTACTAAAATAAACTCTTCAATGGTATTCCAATTTATTAAGAAGCACCTGTATTTATTGTAAATGTCCTTAAATTTAAGTTCCTGTTAGCATTTTTATTTTTACTTCCTTTTACTCTACAGCTGATGGGAGTGGAAATTGACCCAGAATATGGTGGCACTGGCTCCTCGTTCTTCTCCTCCATCCTGGTGATTGAAGAGCTGGCGAAGGTGGATCCCTCTGTGGCTGTGCTCTGTGACATCCAAAACACTCTCATTAACACCCTGTTTGTGAAACTTGGAACCCCGGCTCAGAAAGAGAAGTACCTCAGCCGGCTATCAACTGATATGGTGAGGCATTTGTTATTCTTACACTGAACAAAACATGATAAACAAACAATTCTATATCTAAAGAAGGGGTGTCAGAAGTAAAAAAAATATATATATAGCTAATTTTGCCTTCAAGAGATGGAACATTCAAATAGTGTGCTAGGTGAATTATGGTTCACTGTATCAATAAACACTTTAAAGTAAAAGAAATATACCAAAATATGGAATCAGCTTTGACTGAATGGAAATCTTTGTTTGTCTTTCACTGCATTAGGATCTCAAATTTGTAATAGAAATTGCTGCAGGGGTTAAAAGAAGTTTACCGAAAACCAGTTGGTGACACATTTCATCACGACGTGTAGAAATGCAGGTTTAAATTGGTATGTACTAGGGATGTGTATTGGTAAAAATTGGGCGATACAATATCTGGGGAGACGATACGATATATTGCGATACTATGATTATGTCTATATATTGTGATTTTTAAAACAGAATTTAACTGTAGAAAAACTGTGACAGCATTCTAAACACTCCAACCTGTTTCATACTTTGACTCATTCAGTTTTATCCCTAGATCTATTTGATCCACTGGAACGAAGAAGGTGAAAACAGCCACAAACCACCAAGTCATACTTTTAATTTTACTACAGAAATGACTGTCATCATAAGTGGTTCCATTCAAATCCTAAAACAATAAAAATAAAAATCGATATTTTGCTTTTGAATATCGATACAATATTGGGAAACAAAATATTGTGATATATCGGTGTATCGCTATTTTCTTACATCCCTAGTATCCACATATTTACATAAAGCCATCACAGAACAGCTGTGTTTATATTAAGATGAAGTTACACACATATACGCTATAGTAACTATGTGATTTCCATAGGCACTGGATTTATTCAGTTCTTCTCAGATTTTGGATGTCACGTTATGATCCTGTTTAGTCCAAGCATGAATTCAGCATATAGAAACATAATAAAAGGGGCCAGACAGAAGAAAAAAGTCACTTTCTATTAACGGGGACAGTTACAGTTAAATATTTTGCAGTTCATCAGCAAGGAAACCCAGATCTTGTCAGATTGTGTATTTGATTCTGAATGCGATAGTGTATATTTTCAAGACTTGGTTCAAGACATGATGTCTGAAACCTACTGAATATGTGTGGGTGGGGTTTAGTCTATCTCAATGTTATGGTACACCTGGCCAGAAGACAAACCTTTCCTTTAACTTCATATTGAAAGAAAAGATTGCAGTGGTATATTTATCATATTAAAGTGCATTTACTGTAATGTTTTGCATCTTGTGACTTTTGACAGATTGGAAGCTTCTGCCTCTCTGAAACAGAATCGGGGAGCGATGCCTTTGCTCTGAAGACACGAGCTGAAAAACACAAGGACTATTACGTAATCAATGGATCCAAGATGTGGATCAGTAATGCAGAGCATGCAGGGGTTTTCCTGGTGATGGCCAACGTGGATCCCTCTGCCGTGAGACACAATAAAGCTTCTAAATTGCATTTTTATTGTTGGCATTCCCCTGTTATGTGTTTGGAGAATTACTTAACATTAGTAACATACCAGAATGCAACATATGGGTTTTTGTATCTAGTGGTCAACATCAGTTTAAGAATTTTTTTTGGTTTGTTTTGCAGGGATACAGAGGGATTACCTGCTTCATCGTGGACCGGGACATGCAGGGGCTCGAGATTTGCAAGAAGGAGAACAAGCTTGGCCTGCGTGCCTCCTCAACCTGCCCCCTTAACTTTGACAACGTCAAGGTGGAACCAAACACTCTGAACTCCTCTGGGCTGATATAAGCCAGGTGTTTGTTTTTCTTTACAAACTTTCCATTTTCTGTTGTAGGTACCAGAGAAGAATATTTTAGGACAGGTTGGTCATGGATACAAGTACGCTATTGGAATGTTGAACGAAGGCAGGATTGGAATTGCTGCACAGGTATACAGCAGCACCTTTTTGCGTTAATGTTTTTTTTTGTTTAAATGCATTCAGTATAACTTAGGGGTGTGCTTACTTTCCCTACCCTGGCTTGCAGATGGTTGGACTGGCTCAGGGTTGCTTTGACCATACTATTCCTTACACCAGACAGAGGGTGCAGTTTGGAAAGCGGATCTTTGACTTTCAGGTATGTTGGATCTTTAAGACAACTTCCCTTAGGTCCACTAATAGCTAATACCAGTCTACTTAGCATCCGTAGAGTCAGAAGCAATCACAGAGAAGCAACTTTGAGTTTCTATGTCCCTCCTCTCTGGATCAGACTTTCAGACCACTGCCGTTCCTTTAAATCAAAGCTAAAAACCTATTTGTTTAGAGCTGCCTTTGATTAATTGATTTATAATAGCTGGAATGTCAAAACAGTAGTATGTTTTATTGTCCCTGTTGTTTTTGTTGTGTTTTCTTTTTTAACTGTTTTATTGCTGCTTTTAATTTTTTTACCCTAATCATGTAAAACACCTTGAATTGCCTTGTTGCTGAAAGTGTGCTATACAGATACATTTGGCTTGCCCTCTTCTGTACATGGACATTCACTTTGTGAATGTATTGTTTATTGACACCTCTCACTGCTTTGCATCGCAGGGCATGCAGCATCAAATAGCCCACGTAGCGACACAGATTGAAGCGGCGCGTCTGCTGACGTACAACGCTGCCCGTCTGAAGGAAGCGGACAGACCTTTCATTAAAGAGGCCTGCATGGCCAAATACTTCTCAGCCGAGGTGTGCTTTTTGATTGCTTGAAAATGGAAGCCATTTCTGTATTTTCATAATTTCTATGAAGTTCTTTGAAAATGATTTGCAAAGGAAGTTTCCACTTATTCCTTTTGTGTTAATTTGTGTACATTTTCTCATCTCTGGTTTTTCTCATCTCTGAGCTGTTCCCACTTTGGCAAAAAATCTCTAGTGGAACTTAATAACATCAGCTCGAGCCAAGTATCTTTAAGTGTTTGTGTTTGTTTAATTTTAACCAGGTTGCAACTCTAACTACATCAAAATGCATCGAATGGATGGGGGGAGTCGGCTTCACCAAGGACTACCCCATAGAGAAATACTACAGAGACTGTAAAATTGGTGAGCCATGATGAGATGATGTACTGCTTCACTAAAATTGGTTTGATTTTAGGTGGTAGACCAAGCCAAAGAAGCACATAACTGAGAAGTGGGCACATGATTTTCAGCATTGCATTCATAAATAAAAATCTCCCTTAATACACCATTACCATGTTAAATCGGGCGATTGCTCCATCATCCTGTGGGGATGCTTTTCATGATCAGGGACAGGGAAGCTGGTCCGAGCTGGTTCATGCATGGAGATTAATACAAAGTATAAGTCTGGGAAACAAATCTGTTAAAGTCTACGAAAGAATTGAGTTTGGGACAGAGGTTCAGCATCCAGCACGACAACAACTCTAAACACATAAGAAGAGCTACAATAGAACGGTTTAGATTAAGGCGTCGTAATGTGTTGGACTGGTACACATCTAAAAACAGTATCTATGGTAAAGCTTAACAATTAATTAATCTAATCTGACTGAGTTTGAGCTATTTTGCAAAGAAGAATGTCCAAAAACGTAAGTCTATAGTTGTCCAAAGTTGGTAGAGAAATGCCCCCTAAGGCTTGCAGTTTAAATTGCTGTGAAAGTATTTTTTCTTTTGTATTGACTCAGGGGGCTTAATATCAAAGTGTGAGACACTTCATAATCTTTTATATGATAAACCGTGTATTATTTTCCTTTTTTTCCACAGTTATGCACTTCTTTGTGCAAGACCAAGAAAACAGACTGATGTTTATGGTTGAGACAAAATCTGAAAAAGTTAATGAGGAATTAATAATTTTTTAGGCCTCTGTATGTAACTGTAGAAGAAGCATGTTGTGTTAGGAACACACAACATACTAACTGCTGCAGGAAGTTTGGGTGTTTGTGATTGGACCAGAGAGGGGGTGGGACTGCAGAAGCTGCAACTGGAATCCACCCACCGGTGCCCCTCACTGTGTCATACCAACACACAGTCAATGTTGACCAGTATAAGAAGGCTTCTCAAATGGCATCAGATCAATCAGAGTCAGAATCAGAATCAGAATCAGCTTTAATGGGCAAGAATGACACATACAAGGAATTTGACTACGGCAACTTTTCTCTCCAGTACAGAACTTAAATAAGTGAAATAAAGAAATAAATACAAATAAATAATAAAGGATAATGTATACACCAAACCGGGGTTATTTTACAGTGAGTGTGTACAGCAGTGCAGAGTTATAGTTTATTATGTGAATGGACTCACAGAGTTCATCAGAGCGACAGCCTGGGGGAAAAAACTGTTCTTGTGTCGGGTGGTTGAGATTTTCTTATACTCAAATTATTTGCACGGATTTTTTTATTTTATTTTTTGAAAACATGGACAGAATCAAATTCCAACAAAATCTTACCCAGAGAAGAAATGTATGTGTAAAACAAAAGGGGTTAGTAAACATCCACAGCAAGCGATTACTGTATATTACTTGATACAGTTTCACTTTTATATTAACATTGTTTACTTTACCCTACAGTGTTTACTTTATAAAAGCTTTTAGAGTATTATCTGTTTAAAATTATGGAGCCAGAAGACATATGTATAACCCCGTATACCAAGGGTAGGGCTGATGACACACGGCCGTTTTGTGCAATCCAGGAATGAAATGTGAAATGTGAAATGAAAAGTTTCTGTTTTTGCTCCATGTGTAGGAACCATTTATGAGGGTACAACAAATGTCCAGCTGTCTACTATGGCCAAGTTCATTGATAAGGAGTACGACCACTGAAACTATCAAGCCACAAGCTGATTGATCCTGTTTTGCTGTTACACTCCATGCTTTTGTAATTTCTGTGATGACTTCAGTAGATTCAGCCCAGTAGAACTGATTTATTGTGGACCCCTTGTAATAGGGTTTTTTTGCAACTTTAGGTCTCGTAAAGTAGCTCCTACAACTGATGTTACTGATTCTGTATCACCTATTTCTGGGCCTTCACTATATCATGTCTCCCATATTTTTTGATACATGGAGATCAGTTTTGCAAGCATAGCACCCCCATTGGTTTTGAGATTAAGATTGAATGTTTGAGTTTGATCAAGATGTTCTTCAAATGATGCAGTGCCTTCAGAGGATTTTGTCTTTAACAGTCGGATTATAACAGTTCAGCTGTTTGTCTCCATTACATTGCTGTAGCATACTGTAAACTGATTTTACATCACAATAAAAACCTTAGTACAAATGTTAAAATGTGATCTGTCTGTTAAATGTGAATTATGCCACAGAGCTGCGTCATCTTTGTTGTTGAACAAAGTTAAACGAGGAGTGGAAAAGTATTTTTTATTCCCATCCATCTTCTATACCAGTGTACCCTTTCATCTGTCCAAGTAAAGTTAATTTATTTCAGTAATTCA
The DNA here is from genome assembly GCA_963556495.2 of Valencia hispanica. NCBI lineage: Eukaryota > Metazoa > Chordata > Actinopteri > Cyprinodontiformes > Valenciidae > Valencia > Valencia hispanica. Next base: position 18,563,082 of record OY747721.1, on the reverse strand, counting down.
ATTTGAAAGAGGAAACTCGTATTTTCCATCTATCCAGATATATATGTTCCATCGTAAATCATTCAGGAATCCATTCACATCTTTTTCCTATTATCTGTGTATCCCTTAGTCTAACAAGGGATCTCTTCTTATACTGATCCAACTATATTTGTCCATTGTTCATCCATCCATTCATCCACCCTACATCCATCTATCATTTCATAAATCCATATTTACTTACAGTGTTTTTTATTTAATTAATTATACTCTAATTAAAGTATATCCACCGTGAAAGATTTTCGCCAAATTGAATTTTTGCGTTTATGCCTTCAAAATTAACTGAAATCTCCAAATTTGAGTCATGGGAAAGTCTGGAAACTGGAATCGCGGTTGAACGGTGATACCAAACCATCACGCTAGATGACAGCACTTCCCCAAACAACTGCAGCAGACTTTTGCGGAGGCAGCTCCTCAATGAGAGTTCAGTCAATTATTGTGTCTTTTAACAGCCTGTCACCTCTAATGATATTTTATATCAGCTTAATTATGCTAGTGCTTCAGATGAAAAGAGCATGCCTTGTATAATTCACTCACTGATCATTTTGCAGCTAAGGCTAATTAAATTTCCACAGCCTGCGTTCAGCTGTGCAAAATAGCCTAAGCTTCATTGTTTAAGCCAAGGTCTGTTTCTGTAGAGCACAGATCAAGTTTTTACATGCGAACACTTAGAAAGAATTATGTAGCCTACTCCTTGCAAGAATGCAATTTGTGACAAAAAGTTTTTTTTTAAACTGATCGGGTTAAAAATCAAAATGCTTAAGATTTGCAATACTGATACCAAATATGATTAAGCTCAATTTCTAAGATTTATATAAAGAATAGCCTTTCTTTTGTCGGTTAGGTTTAAAAAAAATATCCCACGCTTTGAACATCGAACAGACCACTGGTAAATCACCCAAACTGACGAGCCAGGAAAAGATTAATGAAAGAGGCAGTCAATATGCCAATGGTCACTCTAGAGGAACTGCAGAGATCCACAGCACAGTTGGTAGAATCTCCTGACAGGACCACTGTTAGTTATGTAATCCACAAATTCAGCCTTTACTGAAGAGTGAAAAGTTGAAAGAAAGCCATAAGAAGTCCCATTAGTACTTTGAACCTTATTGGGGACACAGTCGATATGTAAAATATTTGCCCTATACATGCAAAACACCTGAAAACCTGAATTCACCGTGCCAACAGTGAAACATTGGTGGCAGTATCAAGCTATGGGGAGACTTTTCTTCTACAGGGGCAAGGAAAGTGGTCAGAGTTTATAAGAAGGTGGATGACGTTAATCACAGGGTAATCCTGGAAGAATAGCTGCAGAGGCTGTAAAAGAGACTTGGGATGTGGTTGGCAAGACTTTAAAGTTGTTGCTCATAGACACTATCCTAGCTGGCTGAACTTAAACATATGCAGACTGAAAACTTCAGCAAAACTGCACTTTTGAGTCTTTCATATCCAAACTCTGGATCTCAGTCTGCTATTTTGGACAGGATTTTACAGATTACAGAAATACTTATTTTCTCTTAGTCAGACAGTGGTTTCTAATTGTGTTTTTATCTACCATTTAAAAGTAGTAAACTGTAAAAATCCTTTTAAAGAAACCAATCTGAACAAAAATGTTGAATTAATGCTTTCCAACTGTGCTGGCTATCCAACTGATCCCAAGATAATATTGGTGCTTTGGAACCACTGTTTCTTACATGGAAAACAAAAAAATCTTCCTGAGTTGTTTTGAAAATTCTCTTATAAAATTTGGCCCCCATTTGCATCACTGATTACTTGCTTCCCCCTTCTGATCCATTCTCATTTATCTGTTTAATGAACATGATCTTCTGAAAACACACAACTGCTTTTCGCTTTGCCTCCCTAAATGCAGCTCAGCTAGCCTCTTTTCTCCACCCCCATCTTCAACACAGCTATGAGACCTCTAATTATGCAAGGATTGAAGTAGCTTTTCACAAAACACTGTGTTGTCCTTTCGCGTTGGAGAGCGCTTGATGAGTTAAAAGGACAGGCCGTGTGCACGCAGGTTGAGCAAATTCAATTTGGTTGATTAATTCTCTTCGTCTGCTGCTGGTTTGGTTTAAATAATAAATGCAGAACATGTGTTTTATAGATTTTTTTGCACTTTTTCTGCAGTAAGAATATAAATAAATCATAGACAAAACACCAAATGTATGAATTCTGCTATGCAAAAGAAGGGAATATTCTCTCTCTCTCCTTTAGTGACATAAGTTAAAAAAGAAAGCATATACACTAATCTCACCGACATAAGTCCCATTTCACCTGATTTAAGCAATCCTTTCTGGGGTTAGAACATCCCAACTGTTAATGTAAAGGGAAGGTACATGGAAATGGGTTTTAAAAACCCTTAAAAACAGAGGTTTATTTGCAAATACACTCACAAAAAGTAAAATTTTCTCAGCTAATATATTTTAATTGGCCCATTACCCACTCTGACGACCAGTTTGAAGAGTTCCAAGAATAAGTCATTTTAGTCTGCATAAAAAATGGCAAATGTAAAATATTTCCTAGTATAAAATCTTTCAACATTACGACAACTATTAGAATGTGTAGTTTAAGGCATACCCATGTGTTTTCTTTGATTCCTTTTTTAGTCAAACCAAAAGGAATGGTTAAAAAGAGGTTTCTATTTCTAATTTTAAGTCATTGCTAAAACTGGCTTTCAACAGAGGACTGTATCTGATAATAATGTTATTATTGAAAGTTGAGGGGAAGGAAAAAGTATATAATAATTGCACCAGTGGATAAATTGAAGTAAAGCCAATTCAAGAGTTCTGAGCGATTTTTACACAGCACTGACACTGCTGGAATCAGAGCTTCAAGATTCACCCCACACATAGATATGTGTGAACATGGGCTACTACTGTGGCATTCCTAATGTTAATACACTCTGATCCAGAAACAAGGTCATAAGACTTTTACCTGGACTAAGGATAAACAAGATTCAACAGTTATTCATTCATTCAAAGTCCTTTTTTCAGATGAAAGTAAAATTTGCGTTTCATTTGCAAATTAATTTCCAAGAGTCTGTTGAAAGAGTGGTGGGGCACAAAATCCAAAGCTGCTTTTAAAGCAACCTGGGCTTCCTCAACATCTCAGTTCTTGCACAGGCTGATTGTCTCCATGGCACGCCCCACTGATGCAACATTTCATGCAAAAGGAGCCCCAACCAAGTATTGAGTGCATCTTTACTTGGCATTACCACTATCCGAAAGTCTGAGTCATTTTACCAGACCTTCACAGTATACTAGTGTCTCCGTTTCCCCAGGCTGCTGTGAAAGGACCACTTTCTGGGACATTTCAGGTACCAAACAAGTACAAGGGTTGGGGTATGTACTCGGAAATAGCCCGTAGAGCTGTGGGTAACTTATGCTGATTTGTTGTAACTCAGTGGGAAATGTCATCAGCACATGTCGCAAAACAACCGCCATTTCTAAAATTAAAAGAGTTGCTGGCGAAGCAGTGTATAACAACATAGCACACAGAAAAGCACCAACCATCCCTGCTTCTTCCATTGTCGATCTCTTGTTGTTCTGTGTTGCTATGGGCCTCTTTTGGCACTGTTCAGTGATGTCACTCACTGCCGAAACAGTCGCGATATGCTGAAAGCAAATTACTAAAAGGGCCATTTTTTATGGAGACACAACAGCTGAGAGGACCAAGCATATTTTCCCTCTCAACTTCCCCCTTCCCAGAAATGTCCAGGAAATTGTCTAGTGGAAACGGGTATATAGATATAGTTTTCAAAGGGTAGACTGCTGTAACATTGAAATTTTCTGAGAAACTCTATTTTGGCTTTTATTTTGCTGTAAGTCATAAAAGTGAGAAAAACATGTTTTGAAAATATAGTTTCAGTATGTTTACACTAGGAGTTTTGATGGGAATTAGATTGTATTTTAATTCACTAAGATGCACTTGTGACATATTCTGTTCTCGGAGCGGCTGTGGCTCAGTGGTAGAGTTGTTGGCCTGCGACCTGGAAATTATGTGTTTGATTTCTGCTTTTGCCTGCTACATACCGTTGTCTCCGTGGGCAAGACACTTTACCTAACTTGCCAGCTGGTGTTGGCCAGTGGGGCTGATGGCGCAAAATGGCAGCCTCGGTTCTGTCAGTCTGCCCGAGGGCAGCTGTGGCTACAATCGTAGTTTGCTTCCACCAGTGTGTGAATGTGAGAGTGGACGAATAATGAAGCTGTAAAGTGCTTTGAGGGTCTCGAAAAGCGCTATATAAATGCAATCCATTATTATTTGTAAGCACACTGGCAATATTATATCAAAATATAAATATGTTTAAAATAGACATTTAAATATATGTTTTTTCATTGGGTTAATTTTAGCATTATACTTTTGTTCCTGCTTAAAAACAAATGAAAATAATAAATAATGCAGGAATTGAGAAACACTGTGCATTTTAGGGCACATGTGTTTGCAGGCAAGAAATCATTGATGATCAGGTTCTTGAAGGAGTGTCCCATTTCTCTGTGGAACCTTTTAAGCTCCGAGTTCGGAACCAAGGGATAGAAGGAGTGCTATAGGGATGGGATAGCTCTACAAAATGGAATTCCCCCCTAATGTGTCATTTCAAAAATGTAATCGGCTGTATTCATGAGCTTTTGTATTTGATAGGAACATTACAGTTGTCATCCAAATTAGGTCACCTGTTGGGGTTTTTAGTACAAAGCTGATCTAAAAAGGTTTTATCAGGATGGATTCCATTCAGTTTGCAACTTGCCTGCAGCGTTTCCTGTCTAATAAAATTACACTGAAGTCAATAAGCTCTGGTCCAGGTAAACTGCACATATTTCTCTGCTGAAGGTGGAACAGATGAACAACAGGCTGCATCAAAACAGATTCCACTTAAGCAAATGAAATCAGTAATTATTTAATGTCTTTTTGTTTTTGTTCTTTTAAAGACACTATCCAGTGGTCAATTTTTGCAGTAAAAATGTACAATGACAGTAAAAACACAGGTGGGTAATTAAATATTCCCCTCTAAGATTCCACAAAATACAAGAGCTTCAAAAGTAAACAGAGAAAAAATGCCGTTTTCAAATGATGATTTCATTTATTAAAGGATAATATTATCCAAACTTATCTAGCACTATGTAAAAAAAAAAAAAACAACAACAACAACATCAAAACAAAACAAAAAAATAGTTACTGCTCATATTAAATCACAAATTAGCTCTAATTAAACACATTTTTGGTTCAATTTCACTATCCACACCCAGGACTAATTACTGCCTGACTTGTAGAATCAAATAAACCAAATAATTGGCACCTATGAGTCTGGAAATTTTTACAATTTGATTCACAGTGCTTCAAGCAACAGATAGAGTCATCATCAACTTATGGGAAAAACAGGGAACTGTAGTGGACTGGCCTACTAAAATTACACCAAGAGCGCATCAACAATTCAGGTATCAGAAGATCCCACAATAGCATCTAAAGCACTGCAGCCCCCACTCAACAAAAATGCCTGTTTCACATTTACCAAAAACATCATGATCATCCTTAAGGGTTTTGGTAAATGGACTGGACTTATATAGCACTTTCCTAGTCATACAGACCATTCAAAGTGCTTTGTACTGGAGCCACATTCACCCATTTGCACTCACAGACGCATACACTGATAGGGAACTTGGGGTTAAGTGACATGCCCAGCAGCCCATTGACATGTGACATGAGGAAGCTGAAATTGAACCTACAACCCTGTGATTGCAAGACAACTAGTCTAGCTACTGAGCCACAATGGCCCCAATGGGAATTATTGGGAAATGGCAAAACATTCATTGGCCTGGAGAGGTAAAAGTAGACCTTTCTGGAAAATGGCATCCTGTTACTGTACATCGGGCATAAAACTAACTTTTCAAAAGAGGGCATCATACCTAAAGTCAAACATGGTGGTGGTGGTAGTGGTGTGATGGCCTGCGGCTTCTTTTCTCTTCAGGACCTTGAAACTTGCCATAATTGGTGGAACCTTGAATTCTGCTCTGAAAATGTCTGGATATCAGTTTGTGACATAAAGTCAAGCACACTTATGCAGCAGGACAATGTTCCAATGCAAACCAACATATCCACCTCCGAATGGTTCAAAACAACCAAAATTAAGATTTTGGATTGGCCTTGTCAAAGTCTGAACTAAAATCTGGTGATGGCTAACTAATGCCTTCCATTTTTCCCTGAATTAAAACAATTCTGCAAAGAAAAGGAAAGATTGGTTGGTGTTTCTGTTTCAAAAGTTTGAGTAGATACCAAGACATCTTCTGTATAGGTTTTCATACCATTAGACTCCCATATAGTCCCATGTCTATTGTAACACTGTTCTTTCCCCAGAATAGAAATTTTGATCAAGTTTAGCTAGTATTTGATATAACATGGCACTTTCAAACTTGTGCCATTTTATTCACAATAAGACAGTTATAACATCAGACTGGATTCAGTCGATCAAAGAAACAGATGGGATTTGTTTGGAATTTTGCAGGAGATTTTATTCAAACAATAAATTTGTTAAAACATCAGTAACTCATTTGGAACAATTATATAGTCACTCTTCTTGGAGTATGGAGTATTGATTAGTTTATATTGCTGTAATTTGATGTAGTTTAAGTTAATTTTTTTCTGGGTTAGTTTTGAATCTATACAGTAATATGATCTTAACAGATCATACAGAACAGAACTTTGGAAAATATTTTTGTTTTTGTGTAAAAAAAACACTAACAACATAACTAGACAGTGATCCACTGTACACTGCTTCAGAAGTGAAGACCTGTTGTAAATATAGCAGTTTTACTGGGAAAACATCCAGATCTATTTACCTGCCTGGGTAGGGAACAAAAAACTGGCTCTTGCCCAAAGACCACATCCTACTTCTTCCGGCTCTGGTCATAAACTATATCTAAATGAAGTTTGATGTATGGTGTTGTTTTGCGAGGCTCTTTATATATTCTTCTTAAATCCGGTGGTAATGCTGTGCGTAGATGTGTGAACACGCCATTTACATTATGAACCGAACCATCTCTTTGTTAACCACATTTGTTCAATTTACTGGCAGGTGATTGTGGTTCGTGCACAACGACCCCCCCCCCATCCCCCCCCCCCTCTCCCCCGCACCAAAACCCAGAGAGATTTCCTCTCTAATCTAATTGGATGATAAGTGGGTGCGTTACTATTGAGCCCGGAGCCAAAACGCTTGCGCGGCCTTCTTCTTCTGTTTGGATTCTGTTCCCGTCACAGCCCCCGTCGCGTTTCCATCTCAAATCCCATTTGCTATTGTACCTGCCCAATAGCAGAGGCCGAGCGCGCTTTAAGTCAGATGGCATGTCCATTCTCAGTCATTACAATACAGCGCGAGTTTGACGCAGTGATCCCTGCGCTTTTTCACTCCAAAATCATCCTCTGGAGAGACCGGGACGCAACTTCCCTTTCTTTCACATCCTCCTGCTTCGTTTATTTTTTATTTTATTTAAAAACGTGGAAGTCGATGTTTTAACTATTTCCTACCTCTAGAACTTTGTTAATGGTCATCCATATCGGACAATAAGCGGTAATGGCAGAATCTGACACACAGGAGACTCGCCAAGCCGCAAAGGATTCACCGTTCTCCATAAAGAATCTGCTCAACATCGAAGAAAAGCCCCCGAAGCCAACACCCCCGCTCGGGTCTTCCAAAGGAGTGTTCGAAGGCAGCTTTTTCTCCAGGCTCAGCGACCTGTCTCTGCCTAGGTTTGAGCTGTCCGGGCAGAGGTTCGGACTGTCGGCGCAGTATTTGGAGAGAGCATCTGCCTGGTGGTACCCATACACGCTGGGAGCGCATTTTAGGACTGCGTCAGGTAAATATTTTCTATTTCAATAAGTTAGTTTTATTTTGTTATTTCCTGTAAATTCAAAATGGTCTAACTGATGACATATTTCAATGCATAAATGAATAATAGGCTATGTTTATTCTAATCATTTTGCCCAAAAAATCAAACTGATTCGTGCAAAGTTTTAATGTGCAGAAAAATGTATTCACGTGTTAAAATGTTGCCTGTATAATAGTATTTTCCTTCGGCAGGTTCGGAAAAGATCAGCCAGAGGGAAGAGGACAGGCGCTCACCGGATCTCCAAAAAAGCGACCAAGATGCCAAAGAGGAGAGCGCCGACGACGACCTGGCTCTGGACGAGAGCGACGCCGATGAGTCCAAAAAGGAAACAGACCAGGAGCAGGACTGGAGGAGAAAACCAGACGAACTGGACTCCGACAAGAAGCCTTGTCGGAAGAAGAAGACGCGCACTGTGTTCTCCAGGAGCCAGGTCTTCCAACTGGAGTCCACCTTTGACATCAAGCGCTACTTGAGCAGCTCGGAGCGGGCAGGCCTGGCCGCGTCGCTGCACCTCACAGAGACGCAGGTGAAGATCTGGTTCCAGAACCGAAGGAACAAGTGGAAGAGGCAGCTGGCCGCCGAGCTAGAAGCGGCCAACATGAGCCACGCTGCGGCGCAGAGGATCGTGCGGGTGCCGATACTTTACCACGAGAGCGGGGCCTCGGACGCGAGTGGCAGCCCCGGCACGAACTCACCGGGCGGCCAGTCACTGCTGGCTTTCCCCCATCACATGTACTATTCCCATCCGACGCCGCTACTGAGACCGGTTTAAGAATGATTGCGTTCTTAAATGAGGGCGGTTCAAAAGACTAAATGGGATTTTGTACATTTTGTATATTATTATTATTATTATTATTATTATTATTATTATTATTATTATTATTATTATTATTATTATTATTATTTTAGGGGGAAACCACTGTAAATAAATTATTGCTGTTGATTCTCCAAACACGGTGCATATATTTCAATACAAGGCTATTTGATTTTGGGGGGGAAATAAGCTTGTTTTAAAACAGGGTAATCTCTCTGTATTAAAAAAAAAATGCGTCAGTGTTTGTGTAAAAAAATGTGGGAATATTTTACTATCTTTAAATCGTGCAATACTGTGGGTTTCTCAGCCTTTTTTGTCACTTAAAGCTCAGTTAAAAAAAAAGCGAAACAACAATGTTTTTGTTTTGTTTCGTTATAGTGAGGACAATCATGTAATTCTTATAGCTACCTGAAAGCTGTAAAAAAGAACAACGACAAAAAACATTAATTATTTTATTTTTGCCTTTTTATGACGGCTGTAGTTTAAAAGCTATGAAAGAGCCAAAAATAACCTCGGTTTCTATGTTTTTTTTCTCCCTGATATTGAAATTCTGTATATATCATAGCCTACACACTAAGCTCAGTAAAGGTTCATTCAAAAGAATGTTGCTCATCTGTTATTACTGTGAAACAAATTAATAATTTTCATCATTTTTAGTTTTATCAAGCGTTGCACTTTTGCAACGGGGATCAAAATTGTAGCGTAATTTTACGTCAGCATATTGTACATTTTAGTATTTGAATCCTTACAGAAAAAATGGTGCACGTTTACTTAGTTGAATGCTTTTATTTGCGCCATCATTTTAATTGGCTAGAATTTTATTTCCCTATTAGCCTTTATGGAGATAATGCATTATGATTCCATATATTTTTATGTTACCTAGGATGTCAGTCTTCTTGTTTTTTATTTTATTTATCTATTTATTTTGTAATAGCCCACTGTATTAAAGCTTCTCGAAAGCAACAAAAAAAGCCTAAAGGTAAAGGATTTTACAACCATTGCAAAAACTGTCATGCACTGTAAAAAGTAATTTTGGAGGGTAATAAATGTTAGCTATTAAAATTCATGAAATGTTATATAAGCAATTTAGTTTGTTTAACAAATCCTTTTGTTAAAGATTTTGATTCGAGTTTACCTGAAGATGTTCAATCATTCAAATCAAATTCTTATTGGTTGTGTGCGTTGTCCAGAAAAGAATGGGGACATGTTAACAAGGGGTTTATGAATGAATAGCCTACATCAAATTCAGAAAGGTTCTAAAGGTTTAGAACTGTAATTAGACTTGTGGTTGAGAAAGTTACTGTTAGAGCAGGAACATAAGCTTGTGTCTAGCTTTAACTGGTAGCAGCGGCACTAATGGTGGTCAAATTTGCTATCAGGCAAGTTGTTTCCCTGACAACAGCATCTTATATGGCTGTAAGGGAAGGTGATTACATGCTACCTTGTTAGTTTAGATTTGGAAAAAAGTTAGTTACTATTGTTGTAACATTCTACGCCCTAATCACAAACCAAATCTTTGTTTTGTTTCTTTTTACCATATGTATCATATTAGATGAACAAAATGATCTCAATCAAAGTGGTGAGAATTTAACTTAGCTGAATAAGTAAAATAAAAAAATTGGTTTGAATTTAACAAAATTATTTGTCTTTTAGCTTCATTTTGTTTTATCAGCATGTCTAAATTCTGGAGAAGATATCCACTAACCTAGTAAGCCATCCTATAAATATAAATATATATGGTGTTTTCCATTTGTAGTCGAAACTTGGAAATTCTGAATTCCAAGTGGGAAAACAAATCTACTGGAACGCCCCCTGAGGTCGGACTTCCCACTGGGAAAGTCATAAAAATATAATGTGTTCCATTTACCTCAGAACTCGGAGCTGGGTTTGACGTCACACCCAAGTAAACAGTGTTCCAGTAACGCATTTGGATAGTCTGGATTTTAATATGACGAGGCCAAGGTAGCCATTGTTGGTAGTACCTCTTATAAACATCATTTTAAGGCGTACTTTCCAAATACAAACACTACCACTTTTACTTTATCACGTTGAGAGTTGCAGGCGGTACATGTAATGTTGAGTTTACAAATACAATTTGTTATTGTAAATTATTGTTGATGCAATGAGTGGCCATATTAAAAGTCAAAGTCAGAACAAAAAAAATCTCTGACTTTCCGAGTAGGAAGTCCAACTTCGGTAGGCGTTCCAGTTGATTTTTCCCACTAGGAAGTTGGAATTTCCGAATTCCTACTAGAACACGTCAAAATTCTTGCTCTGACTTTGAATTTCAATATGGCCGCTAATTCCGTCAACAACAGTAAGCTGTAGAGGAAACATGTTTATTTTACAAGACACACTAGTAAGAATGCGTCTAAAATCAATGTTATATGTAGCGCCTGCAGCCCTAAATTTAACAAAATAAAAGTGATGTTTGCGTATAGAAAAGAGCTGATATTTATTTTTATAAGAGGTACTACTAAAAATGGCTACCTGGGCCTCGCCATATTGGAATCCCGACTTATCTGACCATGTTAACTGGAACACTGTTTACTAGGGTGTGGCATCAAACCCAGCTCTAAGTTCCGAGAACACACCAATAGTCTGCCCACAACCCATAGACAGGGCATGTCACTGTCTCTGCGCGCAATTGGACAGTCAGAGGAACGAACAACGTGACGTATTCATAGCAACAGAAATCAGTCAACAGAGCAGTCCTCCATTCACCATCAAAACAAACATCATAAGTGCTTCTATCTGCTCATCTCTCAAAGAAAAGCCCAAGTCTAAATCGTCCAAAGTTGATACCAAAACCGTTTCAAACGAGCGCTGTTCCTGAGCCGCTGCCATCTTTGTTGCTTTGCTCCATTGCAGCTCTGCCGTAATGGTGGTAAGCCCGCCCAACATCTCTCTACAAACACAGAGTGCTGTGATTGTCCTGTCCTATACTTAGCCGAGCCAATGGTAGACCTGCTGAGGCTGCAATGGTGCGTGGCTAGACCAACTTGGAGAGCAAAATAATTCGCTATTGCTATGGTTTGTCTTGATTTCTAGGCTAGAGCTTCACAGTACAAAGTTTGTAAAAAAGTGGCCATTTGAGAATATTACATTATTATTATTAGTGGTAGTAGTAGTTGTAGTTCTATATATAGGTAGCAGTAGTATGGCATCAAGTACTAATAAAACAAATTGTAGAATTTAAACGATAACATTGCTGTAGCAATTTGCAGACTTAGTTTGGTTGAATTTTTGGCAACATTTCTTATGGACGTTTAAAAAACAGTTAAATGACACCTAAATGTTTAATCATTTTGCAGACGCTTTTAGGCGGCTTAAATGAGGATATGACAATGCAATCAACATAAAAAACAACAATACACTACTTAGAAGGAAGATCACTAGGCTCTGTCAGAGATGACAGGGTCACAGTGTAGACATCAGACATAGATGGAACTGCACAAAAACAGAGAGGGGGTATGGAAGAACAGGGTAGGTGCTTAGGTAGGAGATGCTCTCTGAACAGGTGGATCTTCAAAAGTTTCTTTGAGATAGACAGATAGAAGATAGACCCTGTCCTGGTAGTGCTTGGTCTTTGACCTAAGCCTGGATTGTCCTGAGCCTGGTGTCGGGACAGCTAGCCAACTCTGCTTTGAGCACCAGAATCAAGAAGTAATGACATTTAAGCCTTTGCAAGACCATTAAAGTATACTTTGAAGAGCAAATGATTGTTGCTCCATCAAATTTGATACAGGTACAGGAGCTGTCAACTGCATTTTTGAATATAAACTAATTAATTATTGTCTGTGGTAAAAAAATAAATGTTGAAGAAATACTTGGTTTTGAATTATGGTTAAAGCTTTACTGAAATAGTAGTAAACTTTTTGAGCCTCTTCTGGTTGCTGCAAACCTTTTCTCTGACAACCACAGATGTACCATTCATTGGCTATAACTTCATCATATAGTGAAAAAGCTCAATTTACTAATACGTTTGACTTTACTGCTAAACAAGCTAAATCTGGATGAGGTTATCCTGATGTAATTCTTTCTCCAACACTAACATTTTCCCAACTGCAATTATTGTGGTGAGTAATATTTGAGTTCCTTGTTAGAAAAACAATAAGAATGCTACCTGAAGTCTAAATTTCAAAATGCACAAGTTTGAAGTAAGCCCTGAGTTCAGGATCCAGTATCTTTTCACCTCTTAAGTACAGTAATGGTTGCAGGTATGAACCATATATTCACAATCCTGACAGTTTGAATCTCACTGAACCAGTGACACCTCTGTTGGTGCACATGTTTTCTTTACTGTTTGAAAGCATGCAATACAGAGAAATATACTGATAATCACCTTGTATTGCTAACAGTAGCACTACAGCAAGTAAATCCCATCGGCTTTTCAACTTTTTGAGCTCTTTCTTCCCAAAAAAATTAAATGGACTGTTATGACAGTTATTAACGTTTACCAAGTTGATATGTATGATATCATTCACACATCAGCCTCATCGATCTCCTTATGAATGAGAACTATGGTTGACTAAACCCGGATCATCACTTAAATACTAATGTGTAGGTTGGCTTTGTTAACAAAAAAGTATCAGTTAATGTTGTAAGAACTTAAGGAACAATGGACTTTTCATATACAAACTAAAAGGCCTCATTACATTTTTTTATTTTTTATTTAATGACTAAGGTAGTGCGTCCACCTTATTTGAAAACCAGGATTTTGCACATCACATCTATCTTTCTATCTTCAATGACTGTTTCATTTTCCATCACAAAGCAGACTGGAGAGGGGAAAAAAATTGAAGAGATCCATGTCACATGATTTGTGTGGATACAACGGAAGTATTCATAGTTTTAAAACCAACCAATAAAATCGCAGGCGCGAATTTAAACGTTAACTTCAGCCAATCAGTGTGTTGATAGCGCTCATTGTGCTAGGTGGCAAGCTAGCTACACGCAACCGCATTGCTTTCTAGCACTTTCTATGTGTATATCTCACGTTTTATTTCATTTTGAGAAATATTACTTGGTCCTGCGAGATATATTACCCGGTCGCGTCTGTACAACACGTAACTGAAGCGGTAAGTAAGGTTAAAAAACTAATGTTAGGGTTTGTCTCCGCTTGCTAACGCTAGCTAAACAGGGCTCGGTGTATTTACTGGAGCTAGCTGTCTGAGAACTGTTATTCCCAGGTCAGTTGAAAATAGATGTTCCATAAACCCTTGCAAGAGGTTCAGAACTACGTGATAGCTTATGTTTATGTTACATTTATGCAGTAAATATGGTATCTTTGAAGATTTGGAAAGTTGGTATCTTGAACATTTACTCTTGCAAATAACCTGTAGCTTGCAGTTGATTTCGACCACACTTTCTTGTCCATTTTCTAAACTTTAATTTTGTTTTGAGTTTCAATGACTCTAGAATGCTATTTGGAAGTCCTACAAAAATTTTGCCTGCATTATTTTAATCTATTTATTTCCCACTTAATGCCTCAGTGAGTGGGATACAGGGTTCCAACGCTTACTGACTGCATTCTCTGTGCCATAGTCTAAAGGTTATGTTAATCTGTTGTCTGTTCATCCATCCATCCACCTATCTGTCCTTCATTAGACCATCCATTCCTCCAGGCATTGTTTCTAACGTTGCTTTAAAGTGTAGAAATGTCTGCCACAGATTTATGGTAAATTTTGATATATTAGGTTTATAAATCTGGAAAAGTGTGAAATCCTGAAATTAAAAATGTGCAGTCTAGTTAATTTACCTTCTTCTAATTTGCAAAACTTTTTGTTATGCAATTTGGATTTAAATCGTGCTCCATAACCTGTATGCCAGTAATTCATAGAAATGCAAAAGGGGTAAATATCAGGACATTGCTAAAGAAAACGTAGAAGGCAATTTTGTTCTTTTAAAATTTCTCCTAGGTAAACTCATTTGATTACTGTAAATTATTTTAATTAACATCCAAAATGATTGCAATCAGCCATTGATCTCCTGTGATTTTGGGCTGCTAAGTGTAGACTTACATAAATACCTTATTTTTCCTCTCCACAGATGACTGGCTGTAACGAATACAAGCTAAACCAGGGACCTGAAGACAGCATCTCTGCTGTGAAGTTCAGCCCCAGTGCTGCCCAGTTCCTCTTGGTTTCCTCTTGGGACTGCACAGTCCGTCTCTTTGATGTTGGAGGAAACACAATGAGGATGAAGTACCAGCACACAGCTCCTGTTCTTGACTGTGCTTTTTATGTAGGTTTTTTTGCCTTTGACTTAATGCTATGACCTTTTTTAACAAGTCTGAAAGTGGATAATGTCAAGTTTTGCTTGCAGGATCCGACACATTCTTGGAGTGGAGGATTAGATTCTCAGTTAAAGACTCATGATTTGAACACAGACCAAGGTACGTCCTAAATTTAACTGAAGTTGAGCCTTTTCTTATAAACATCTGTACTACTCTGATCAAGTTTGTAAAGCTCTGACATGCCAATACAGATTTCATTCAATTCCATCTTTTCTTCTGAGCCTCTGATCCCCAATCAGGGAATAGTATTTGGTAGATTTTTTTTTTTTTTTTCACCCGCTGGTTTCTTCATGGGTTTGTATTACCAAGTAGTGAATGTGTTTAGTTATATTCTTTGAACAGATACAATAGTTGGAACACATGATGCCCCCATTCGTTGTGTGGAGTATTGCCCAGAGGTTAATGTCATGGTAACGGGCAGCTGGGACAGATCGGTCCGACTGTGGGACCCGCGGACACCCTGCAACGCTGGCACCTTTACTCAGCCTGACAAGGTAGCAAAATGCATTAAAGGGTACTTTATCAATTTCTTACCTTAAAACCATTTTAAACACCTCATTGGTTTTAATGCCACCGTCTTTTGTGAAGGTTTACACCCTCTCAGTGGCTGGAGACAGGCTGATTGTTGGCACAGCAGGAAGACGAGTCTTGGTGTGGGATTTGCGGAATATGGGCTACGTACAGCAAAGGAGAGAGTCCAGCCTCAAGTATCAGACTCGCTGTATTAGAGCCTTCCCCAACAAACAGGTACATTTTATGTAGGACAAATAAAAGCTTCAAGCTGTATGAAATTTCAAGTATTTACTCTTAACAGAAACTAATGTTATGAATACAGATTTCTTATTGAGATGAAGCTTGATTGTTGTCTTTCTTTTTTTCCGTCTTGGCTTCAGGGCTATGTGTTGAGTTCAATTGAAGGTCGTGTAGCTGTGGAGTACCTGGATCCGAGCCAGGAGGTTCAGAAGAAGAAATATGCCTTCAAGTGCCACCGGCTAAAGGAGGAAGGAATTGAACACGTCTACCCTGTCAATGCTATTTCGTTTCACAGCATTCACAACACCTTTGCTACAGGTACGCAGAATTTCCCACAAATCGCATTGAGGTTTGGGGCTGTAAAGTGCCTTTACAAGGCACTTTAAAGATCATCTATAATTGTAAAAGCAGTTATACATTGGACTTCTAAAACACCAAATTAACTAAGTTAACCTTATTTTTTATGTTGATCAGAAATCTAAGGCAAATTGGTCTCCAAAAGTCTTACCTTTTTATTATAACATGCAGAAAACTGTTTTTCTTCCATTGTGGTGTAGTTAAAATGATTTGGTTTTGAAAACCTTCCTGTGACCTGCTGTCACAGTGACCTGTCACAATCTGTTAATAACGACCTGATCTCTATAGTAACTCTGTTTAAAACTTCTGAGGTTGACCTTGAGTCTCTCCTTTTGCCAGGTGGCTCAGACGGCTTTGTGAATATCTGGGATCCATTCAACAAAAAGCGCCTGTGTCAGTTCCACCGCTACCCGACCAGCATTGCTTCACTGGCTTTCAGCAATGATGGCGCCATGCTCGCCATTGCCTCCTCCTACATGCACGAGAAAGGAGACATCAGCCATCCAGAAGATGCCATCTTTATTCGTCAGGTCACAGATGCTGAAACGAAGCCCAAGTGAGTTTTCCAAATATGTATTCTTCTTTTTACCACAGTGAGGCACACTGTAGCAGTTTACACCACCCCCAGTCTAAGAACAGTTATGTTAGCAGAGAGCATGTCCAGCTGCAGCACGCGCTGATCTGTATCTCTTTGTCCGCTTTTCAATATCCGACAGCTGAAAGAGAGGAGAGAGCTTCAGCCTTTCAATTTGGAATACCTGTGGCTCTTGTAAATATACACAAGGACCCGATGAGGCCAAACCTGCTATAAAAAAACGCAACCAAATTCACTATTTTATTCATAAACGCTTCTAGTCACCTTCCAGCTGCATTTTGACTATTTTTTTCCATTCAGAAACGTAAAGCAGGAGACTGCTATCCATATGCATACGAAGGTTTGGTTCTGCTGAACCAAACCGAAGAACCACATGTATATTCGGTTTGGGGTTACATTAATCTCTTGTAAACCCTAAACTTTCTGCTTTTAGTCAAATTTTCTGAAAGTAAAATGTGCATTAGTAAAAAAAAAAAAAAAGCGCTCATATTTTTCATTGAAAATCATATAATCCAGGGGTCTGCAGTCTTTTTAGTCCAATGAGCTTTTTTTGGCCACAGCCCTATTGAATAAATATGTCTAGAGCTACACAGCCTGCATGACTTTGAGTTAGCACCTTTTTATAGATGCTTATCTAAAATTTAGGATAGAAAACCACAGATTTGTTTGAACTTTAGGTTTTTACTAGTATAAAAACATTTGTTTTTATAAGAAAGGTAGAAACACATTTTCTTAAATGAAATTTTCTGTTCATGGCAGACGAAGGATAAAAAGCTTGCTACAGTACATTGTATAACATAATCTGATGGCTTTTATTTAACATGGAAAAACAGCAATAATTCTTACTGCTGTAATGATGTACTGGTTAGCCTGCCTATAAATATTTTTAACAGTTGTCATATCGCTTTATAAATCCAGTCATTGTAGTCTATTTACTTGCCAGCTGTAGTTTTGAGGGGAGAAAAAACTGCTTGTAAACATAGCAGAGGTTGTACATAGCAATAGTAAAAATAAGTCAGTTTTTGGAGTTTTCAAACCTCATTAATTTGAATTTATTGCTGTCAGTAATGGAAAAGCAGGGCTGTACATCAAGTTTTTCAGCTTATAGCACTGGTGCTACAGACGTTGCTGGTTTTGTAGCACAGACAAAAACGTTGTAGCATCAACACAAAATGTCTTTTACATGATGACATCTGTCACAGAGAGACAACAACACAGACAAGGTGAAGTGACTGAGAGTCAAATCAGTGATTTATTTAATGTGCAGTCGTTTATTTTAGACAGACTTTTTTGCAACCACATCTAGAGTGGTTACGATCAGCCAGCGGCGGCTTCGAGAGCAGTTTCTCAGCATTCTGGCAGCAGTGGGGTAAACATCTGCTCTGACTGAGGAGAGCCTGGGCATGCAGGCGGACGGAGCTGCATGCTGTTAGCGCTCTGGGCTCACTGCAGCACAGCTGTTCGGTGAGAACCGTAACAACGATGCGTGCTTTAAGTCAGTGTTTCCAAAAAACACCATGAAAAGACGCTAGGTTTGTCGCTTTCTAGTAAAAGAGTCGCTAGAGGGGTCTAAACACTTGCTTTATATAGCGACACAATTGCTACGTTGGCAACACTGTTCCCTTGTTTCAGCCAAACGGGCTGAAGTCATGGTGGCATCTTACAGTTAAAAAAACAAGCATGCAGCACAGACAGTTTACTTTTCATCGCACGTGCGACATATATGTCGCACTGTACAGCCCTGCAAAGTAAACAATAAATTCAGTTTCAATTCAGTTTATTTATATAGCGCCAATTCACAACAGATGTCATCTCAAGGCACTTAACAAGAAGTCATTTCAATACATTTATACAAACATTCGAATCAGTTAAAAAGTTTCCTATTTTAGGAATCCCAGCAGATTGCATTAGTCATTGGCGTGAGGTTGGGCAGACTTTCTAACCACAGCAATCCTTCAGCAATCCCTCATACTGAGCAAGCATGTAGCGACGGTGGAGAGGGAAAAACTCCCCTTTAACAGGAAGAAACCTCCAACAGAACCAGGCTCAGTAGGAGTAGGGGGTTTGAGAAGACAGAGCAGAAACACAGAAGGAACAGAAGATCTGATATAAGAGAACTTTCTATGTTACAGAAAGTAAAAAGTTGATAACAGGACACAGTGGATGTTCAGTTACTGGGAAGATCATCCCAGTCAATGCCCCCCGTCCAACAGGGCATTGCAGCCAAGCAGGATACCAGACCAGGTATATCTTGTATGGAGAGAAAACACTGAGAGAAAAGAAAGTTAACAGTCGAAATAGCAGAATGTACTGTAATACAACTGGAGAGTAGAAGTAGAAAAGGAAGTAGCAGAGTAAAGAAAATTGGTAAGTCTGTCCTCCAGGCGTCTAAGCCTATAGCAGCATAACTACAGAGATAGCTCAGGATGACCTTAGCCACTCTAACTATAAGCTTTATCAAAAATAAAAGTTTTAAGCCTGGCCTTAAAAGTAAACAGTGTCTGCCTCACGGACTAAAGCTGGGAGCTGGTTCCACAGGAGAGGAGCCTGATAACTAAAAGATCTGCCTCCCATTCTACTTTTAGAAATCCTAGGAATTACAAGTAAACCTGCAGTCTGAGAGTGAAGGGCTCTGTTAGGAACATATGGAACAATTAGATCTCTGATGTATGATGGAGCTTGATTATTAAGGGCTTTGTATGTAAGAAGAAGGATCTTAAATTCTATTCTGGATTTAACAGGGAGCCAATGAAGGGGAGCTAAAACAGGAGAAATGTGATCTCTCTTTTTAATATTCATCAGAACTCTTGCTGCAGTATTTTGGATCAACTGAAGGCTTTTAATGGCATTTTGTGGACTACCTGATAGTAAAGAATTAAAGTAGTCCAGCCTTGAGGTAACAAATGCATGGACTAGTTTCTCAGCATCACTCCTATTTTAGCAATATTCCTGAGGTGAAAGAAAGAAATCCTAGAAACCTGTTTAATATGGGATTTAAATGTCAAGTCTCAGTCAAAAATAACGCCGAGGTTCTTACGTTATTACTGGGGGCCAATTTAATGCCATCCAGATGAAGTGATTGACTAATCAGTTTCTGTTTAAGAACTTCTGGTCCAAAGACAGCAACTTCTGTTTTGTCAGAATTTAAAAGCAAAAAGTTTAGATTCATCCATGTTTTTATGTCTTCCAGACATGCCTGTAATCTACCTAACTGACAGGGTTCATCAGGATCTATGGATAAATATAGTTGTGTATCATCGGCATAGCTGTGGAAATTTATCCCATGCTGTCTAATGATTCTACCAATTGGGAGCATATATATTGTGAAAAGAATTGGTCCAAGCAGTGTTGCCAACTGTCTCCGACAGAAAGTAGCTGACATTGCCCCAGAAAGTCGCTAGATGTCGCCAGATGATGTCATACGCTAATTTGCATAGTGATGATGCCATCACGTGATGACGATTGAAACAAAGGAGGAAAAAAATATATTTAGATTAGGATTTGATCATACAGGTTAAATAATACATTATTTAAATAATACATTATTTAAACTGGGGAAACATGCTACAGGGAAATGTGACTAGTGTCTTTAAGAAGAGACTGTGGAACATGTTATATTATTTTGCCTGAAGTATACTGTTGGGAAACCTGGTAGCCTACAAAATTGACAAGATATCAAATTGCAACTGGACATCAAAGACCTTTTTAAAAAAATTAAAAGTTCTGAAACATACATTTGCTGAGATATCTCAAGGAGATGAAATTAATAGAGAGAATATAGTTGTTTCTTTTTTACTACTTTGTAAAAATAAGTAGAGCATATTTAGCATGCATCAAATGTTTTTTGCCAACCGCCATTAAACAGAAGTTTATTGCTTATATTATTTTCAGTGGGGGTTTTTGTCATAAGTTCTAAATGTCCTATGTTTTTGGACTCACCATACATTTCGAACGTTCCTTGAATGTACCACAGGTGTGAGATGGAGCGTAATACAGACAAGCTTCTGGCTTAATTCCAGTTGAAAGATCGGTCTTATATACATGCAGATTTATTTTTTACTTTTGA
Organism: Valencia hispanica; assembly: GCA_963556495.2. Classification (NCBI taxonomy): domain Eukaryota; kingdom Metazoa; phylum Chordata; class Actinopteri; order Cyprinodontiformes; family Valenciidae; genus Valencia; species Valencia hispanica. Next base: position 18,542,283 of record OY747721.1, on the reverse strand, counting down.
ATTTACACTAACTACAAAACAACTTTGTTTGTGAGTCGGTAAAATGAACCGAAAAAGGTTTGATTGGTCAGTCGACATACTCTGATCATACTGCATACTGCATACACATGCGCAGATCATTTCCTTTCTGAGCGTCGGGGAATGAGCAAGCTGGATCTCTAAAATGCAGGAAATATCGGCGACAAAGTTTCACAGAAAGTAGCTAAGGGTGGTCAGAAATGTCGCTAGATTTGTCGCTAGACGCTTTATGGAAAAAAAGTCGTCAAGGGGGTCTGAAAAGTCGTTAGAAATAGCGACAAAGTTGCTAAGTTGGCAACCCTGGGTCCAAGCACAGAACCCTGTGGAACTCCACAAGTAACCCTTGAGAGTGAAGAAGATTTATCATTTAGATGAACAAACTGGAATCTATCAGACAAATATGATTTAAACCAGCCTAGTGCTGTTCCTTTGATCCCTGCAACATGTTCAAGCCTTTCTAGGTGAATATTATGATCGACTGTGTCAAAAGCAGCACTGAGATCTAACAAAACCAGAACAGACACAAGTCCATTATCTGAGGCCATGAGAATATCATTAGTAACCTTCACCAGTGCTGTTTCAGTGCTATGATGAGCTCTAAAACCTGACTGAAACTCTTCAAACAGCTCGTTACTGTTTAGATGCTCACAGACTTGATTAGCAACAATTTTTTTCAAGGACTTTGGATAAGAAAGGAAGGTTAGATATAGGTCTGTAATTCACTAAGTCATCTTGATCAAGGGAAGGTTTCTTGAGTAAAGGCTTAATTACAGCTATTTTAAATTCCTGATGTACGTATCCGTTTACTAAGGATAGATTCATCATATCCAAAATGGGGCCAGGAACCAAATGGAACACTTCTTTAAATAATTTGGTTGGAATTGGGTCCAGCATACAAGTTGAAGGTTTAGATGAGGTCAATATTTTTGATAATTCCGAAAGCTCAACTGAATCAAAACAGCCTAAGCACAAATGAGGTTCTACAGTTCTTTCCGATGCTGCCTCATTTACTGAGGAAGAAGTAATCATGTTTGGGAGGATGCCAATGATTTTATTTTTAATAGAATTTTATTTATGAAGAATCCCATAAAATCATCACTGCTAGGAGCTGGGGGAATAGTTGGCTCAACAGAGCTATGACTCTGTGTAAGTTTGGCCACTGTACTAAAAAGAAATCTAGGATTGTTTTTATTCGCCTCTATTAATGATGAAAAATATGCTGTTCTACCTTGTCGAAGGGTCTTTTTATACAGCAGTAGACTGTTATTCCAGGTTAAATGGGAATCCTCTAGGTGTGTAGAGCGCCATTTTCTCTCTAACTTCCTAGTATTCTGCTTTAAAGTATGCAACTCTGGGTGAAACCGAGTCAGCCTCCTATGGCTAGCCACTTTATTTTTTAAGGGGGCTACACTATCTAATGCCAAACGCAATGAGGACGTAATGCTGTGAACCAGACCATCAATTTCTGAAGGGTTAGAGATAGAATTGCTGCCATCCACTGTGTTACCCTGAGACACTGAGGAAAGTAAGAATGGAACAGATTCTTTAAAAATTGTTACAGCATTGTCTGATAAAGCTCTACTATAATTACATTTTCTTTCAGATTTAAGATGGTCAGTTGCCCACCTTAAGCTGTAGCATTACAAAATGGTAAAGTTCAATGGCTGGGAATACTTTGCAAGACACTGAATTATTTTTCTGTTCTGACTGAATGATTTTTAAAGAACATTTCTTTGTTTGTTTTTTTTGTTTGTTTTACAGGTCAACCTAAAACTGAAGTGTACTGGTTCTCACTGTGTGACTCCTTCACCATGTTGGGTTTTTGCTGGCATCCTGTGTGCTAATATATTATCTTTCAATTATTTCTGCTTTACAAAACAACTTTTTACTTATGTATGTTTGCTATAAATTACATGGTAAATATTTCTTTGTTTTCTGTGTTGTCTTGTATTTTCTATCATCTAAGCTGATTTGAACTTAAATACACTGTTCTGACCTTATTCAACTCTGTTTAATATTCATATTTCAACATCACATTGTCACTGTCCTGGGCTCCATGTTTTATTACTGATTGATGGGTGAAGTTCACATTTGATGGCAAATAAAACCTTTTCATAAACTTTGAGCATTAACTCAGTCTGTTCTCTGCCGTTTGTTGCATACCAGTAGGAGAACATGAGACATGCTAGGAATGTGTCAAAGCAGTAGTTTTACTTCTGATGTGTTGAGACAAAGCGATGATCCACTGGTTATGCTGGGGGCTACACTTGCTACCAGACAGTGACCTGTGCTGATGACATCACAGCTTTGTAAATTCTGGTTTGTTACTGGGCAAATTGGTAGAGAACCACTAAACAGACACACCTGACGTAGTGGTCAGGTATGTCTGTTTACTCTAAACCAGAACACATCCAGATATCATTCTGACACCTTTATGACTTTAAAAATTGTGTTACGGTATTGTACATGAATTTATCCAAATATATTTGTACATCGGCACAAGGCAGACATTTTCATTATAGATTTGGAGCTGCTCGATCTGCTGCTTCAGGTTTCTGGAAATGATTAGTTCGGTTTGGTAAAATCTTAAAACCAATTTCTGTGACTGAAATTGGTCTGCCTTTGACACCTGAATATAGCTTAATATGAAATGGCTTTCATTTTGGACCATATTTATAGCCACTTAATCTGCTGCTGGATGACTGCGTTTATTGGGGCTAAAGTGAATTATTTGGTTTCCTTTAATCTTTTGCTGCTGCTAAACTGTGAAGTTGAGTTTCGGGAGTACATATCAAACCGTTTTTGAGTTTTTGCATTTGACTTCTACTTTTGGAAATAAAGGTAATTTGGATTTTATTTTAAATGATACATCGGTTCAACTTAAACAATAGCTGTGATTTAATGTATTTGCCACCTTTTAGGTGTAATACAGCTTTTTCACATCTTGCAGCCACAAACTTGAGTTTATTTTACTGGATTTTTATGTGATGACTAGCATATAATGTTAGCATAATTTTTGATGTAGTACATGCTTTCATGTTTTTGTCTGAAATGACTGATGTGCATTCAAATGTATTTAACCCCTACAGTGTAATGCCCTTATATACCATCCAGTGGAACCATTTGGCTTTTAAAGTCACCTAATTAATAAATAGTCCATCTTTGTGTGATTTAAGCTAGACTCTAACGGAAAACTAATGGCTATATATCCCCAAAATTTGGCCTTTATGGAAGAGTGGAAAGTAGACATATCTACATTTTTATCTCTTCAGCCATCATCTGTTGGGGTAGCAGCATCAGAGCCAGGGATTAAAAAAGGTTAAACAACCTGATAAAGAAAGGCTGGTTCTGTTCTGGGGACGACTATGGAACCTCTGGAGATGATGATGCAAAGAAGGATTCTTCATAAAATCAAAATGAAATCAGGGACAACCCTGAGCATCCTTTTCATGAGACAGTCACACAACAACAGAGCGTCTTCAGTCGGAGGCTTCTTCAGTTTCGCTGCATTACAGACTGCTACAGGAAATCCTTCCTGCCCACAACCATCATCTACAACAACTCCTTAAAGAATTAATTATATGAGCTATACCAACACTTCATTTCCCTGTAGGATCAATAAAGTATTTTTGAATTGAATTGAATTTGAACTATCATATATAGCTTGCAACAAGCCACACAGGGTGTACACTAAACTTGTGCAAGAAGGTGGTTTGGTAAGACAATAATTTTTTTGGTCTGCATGCAAAACTGATGGACAACTAACAGATCACCTTGGACTCTGGGCAGCACGGTAGTGGCATTATCATGCTGTAGGGAGATTTCCCTTCACCTTGGACAGGGAAGCTGGGAACTTTTTTCATGTGTAGAAGCGGCCTAGACCAAGTCCAGACATGGATTCCAATGAGAATCTGGCCAAACTTTAAAATTGATCTTCAGTGATGCTTTCTCTCCAGTCTGACAGAGGTTTAATTATTTTCTTTAAGGAACACTGGGCCAAACTTCCACAGATCTGCAAAACTGGTAGAGATGTACCCCCACTTTAAAGATTTATGATTGAACAACTATTTAAAAAGCCATGTTTTGTTTTCCTTTGCCAATAAATTCACAATAAAATACATCAAAGCCTAAGTTGATCAAATTAAATTTAAAGAGTTAATACTTTCACAAGGCACTGTAGATTTAATTAGTTGAAGCATTTAATTATGCTGTATTGTCAGTATTTGTCTCCAAGGCTTTTACTAAAAGGCCCTCTAATTTTTTTTCAATGCTCATATGGCAACCATCCAGATAACCACACCAGTGTGTGGCTTGTGTGGCTGAGCTCTGGTTTCCAGCAGCTGAAGTGTTGCAGACAGTTTGGCTCTACATGAAACCGTTACATGACAATTAAAAAGGGTGACTCCGCTGCAATGGGTTGTCAGGTGCATTTAACCTGACCACAAAGGGCTCTTATGTTCACTCAAGAGGGCACTGATGACCTTCAGTCAGACACCTTATCCCTCAAGACCGGTTTCTAATACGAAGGCGATGATACCATCCTTCATGACCTGCTGTATGTTATGGGAAATCACGTGATGCATCAGGAAAATATTAACATTTTGTCTTTAATTTCATTACTCCAGACAGTTGACAGAATGCTAACAATTAATTTATTTATAATTAGAGGTATCGGTGTAATATTGTATTTCGCATCATAAATGAAGTTGTTTTTTTTTTATTGACAGTGGACAGAGTTGTTTTTGAAGGGGGAGAGAGGTGGGGGAAGACATGCGGCAAAGGTTGCCTGGGACAGGACTCGAACCAGGGATGGCTGCGTCGAGGACTGAAGTCTCTGCATATGGGGTGCCTGCTCTAACCACTGCGCCAGGCAATGACCCAAATGATTTTTTTTTTTACGGTTTCCAAAACAAACTGGACAAACCTATTATCATTTGTAAGAGATATGTGATTGCTTCATAGATGCAATAGTTAACATTTCTGAATATATTTTAGAAATGTATTAACACTTTGGGCATATTTTATTTTGACAAGGCACATTTTGGGAGCAAAACCATTTTAAAGATGAAATTTTGATACCCTTTACCAACTATAGTGTCTTATGAGTGCAGAATCATGGTTCATTCAATTATGGCAAGTACTCCAGCTCCTGAAGCAGCAAAGCAGCCCCCAATCATCAGACTGCCGTTGCCATATTATTTATGTCCTTTTTCCTAAACGCTGTGTTTGGTCCTCACCAGATCTAACAGAGCATACACCTTCCAAATGATTGCACATTTTTGTCCTATCAAGTTGTTTTTTGAAATTTTTTTTAAATTGTTGGATCATGAACACTGACCTCAACTGTAGCAAATGGGGGCCGGCCATACTTTTAGATGTTCTTGGTTATTTTGTGACCCCTGAATCCACCTTAGATGCGCTTCTGGATGGCTTACTATGATTTCCAGAGTGATTGAGGCCAATGACTTAGTTTTTCATCTATTCTTGATTTATTTATTTTTTTTAGATTAGGGCGGGATGTGTAGTGAGATTTTTGTCCTACTTGTTCTAAGAAAGATTTTTTAAAGGGATTTCTGTTATACAGGTCTGGCAGCGAACAGGTCCTGGTGTTGCATGTAAAGTAAAATAAAAAGGTTAAATCACAGTTAGTTCATTTTTAAAATATATGAATATGTAATTTCATGATGATAAACTATTTGGTATAACTATTTGATATGATTATTTTGCCCTGTGACATTTACAATAATCAGACAATTAATATGAAAAGCTTTACTTTATGTGTAACAGATTTTCCAAATTCGAAATCCTGTTTTTCTTTTTTTTACCAACAGCTTAATGGTTCCAGTAGATTGAAGCAGATGATCAGGAAACCTGACCCTTTCACTTGGACATGGCTGTGGTCTGCCACAGGACCTCACTCCAAGCTGTCCCCTGCCCCAGGGAGGATTTTAAAAGAGCCTTGGTGGGCAAGACAACATCTTCTCGAGAGCATTGTAGTTACATTACAGCCTAATTAGACGATAAAGCTCAAGGCTATGTAACCTACTGCTAGGTGTCACACTAACAGCCATCCATCTCTGTCCAGACCCGTCAGGCAGGCAGCACGGCTTGACTAGTGAAGGGTGTGCTCACCCGGCATCTGGACTGCAGTAAATCACAAATCACTCAGCTTGGCGAGAGGCTGGGAAATATATTTGGGATTCCAGGTTTCATTTTTGCTCTGAGGTATTGTGAGGGAAACTAATCAACTGATAAATGATATGCATGGAATGGGTGTTTCTCCAAACCTTTCTAGAATTATGAAACACAGATTTGGTTCTTTACAAGCAGCATTCTGTCATTTATTCTGATCGTGAAAAGTGCGTTATGCTGAAACAACACTGCAGGAGATATTGACAGACAAATTGTCCTGTAGATCTGTTCTGTTAAAGCAACACAAAGAAAAAAGGGAAGAAATTGAAAAACAAGCATACAGGTGCATCTCAAAAAATGTGTGTATTATTGAAAATTTATTTATTTAGGAAATTAAATTCAAAGAGTTACATTTTTATAGTGTATAGATTCATTACACCTCTAATACATAAATATTATATTATGGCCAACACAATTTTAGGAAAGACTGCTGACAAGACAGTTTTCCAGCATACAGCCATTGACCCCTTCCACATGGAGGGCAAGACACTAAATGTAATTGCAAAGCTGTCTGTTCTTAATGACACATCCAAGTATATTCTGGAAGGTTGAGTGGAAGGAAAAAGTCAAGTTTGGGGGAGATCCACACGATGCACCACAAAGACATATCCAGGACATGGACTTGGCATTGGTTGTGTTAGGGTAATCCTGAACCAGAAACAAGGTCAGAAGCTTCTATTCTTGGTTAGGGAGGAAAGGGACTAGACTGCTGTTTAGTGGTCTGAAACGATGTTCTCAGATAAACACAAATTTGGATTTATATTTCATATATATATATATATATATATATATATATATGTTTGTTTTTGTGTCTCTCCACTATTTCTGCAGAGTATGTGTCCTTGATTTCCATATGAAATGGCGGTCCGACTCCCCTAAATTCTGGAATTGGATTCGCTTCAATATCCTTTTGACATTTTTGTTTCCACACTTTTTCCTTCCACTCAACTTTTCATTAATATTTAAAAATTTCTATAATATACAAGTTTAATTTATGTGCATCACTCTAATAACTAATTAACTTTTTTCTAAAAGCATGTTGTAACACTTAAATAAGCTCCGATGTCATCTGTCAAAGTGATGAATGTATGTTATAAGCAGATGAGGAACAGAGGTCATTCAGGTCATTTTTGGAAATGTTTGTCTAACAGTTTCTAGAAGAACTGAGACTGATGGTGAAAATGCACACAACATATATATTCCAGTGGCTGTCTAAGAAATCCAAAAACATTTCATGCACTTATTGAAATATTTAGGCTTTTAGTGTGACACAAAAATGTTTTGCTTTCCACAAATTAACATTCCCCTGCCAAATTCCACCCAATGTGGTTGCGAACTTGCCCAAGGAATGAAACAAACATGTCCAACAGAAAGTTCAGCACATTATACAATGTATTGAAGCCAGTGAACCTCCTGCATTTATAACAGGCAGCTTTTTTTGTCTGGTTGTAGTTTGTGAAACTGTTAATATGGACGGCATTATCTCCATTCAAACAAATCAGACTGCACCTCTTTGTAGGCTGTTTCTATGAAGCTCCCTATGTTATTTAATGGCTTCATGGCCACAGGGCAAGGGTTACAGTTTGTCCTTTCCTGCAATTAGCATTCACGGTTAGCTTAGCAGAACTAATGCACCATAGTCTTTGAGGCTCAGGTTTCCTCTGTACCCATGAGTGACTGCGGGCAAGATTTAACTGACTGCTTGTATCCATTTCAAGCTGCTTTTATATATATATCTTACTTCCAAAATCCCCAGAAGAATACATTGTCAAGTCTGCTATTATCAGTGTAGGTGTCACAGTTTTGCTCTTTTGTAAAAAAAAAAAAAAGGAGATTATGAATATTAGCTGATAATGCTTTTGGTTATTTAGTTACATAGCTGTTGACACAAGTGTCTCAGAGGATGTCAGACAGAGCTACATATCCAGATCAATATGACACAATTATGTCTGCATTTATCTCTCATATATGTCTCATAACATCATTAATTGATTAGTTTTGTGCCTTGTCCACTGACATTTAAGCAATTAGGTCAAAAACAAGTGATATTATAGATCTATTTGACAAACGGGAACATTTACACCAAAGCTATTTATATAATAGTCTTTCAGGGAAATTATTTTAGGTGGCGTATCAGCTTTAAAAAAAACAAACTGAATATAACTGCAATTTTGTAGCATTTTATTTTTTGTCTTTGAGTAATATTGATTCATTTATGAGTATTAATTACCAAACTACCAGAGACCTTCAGGTATTTTTGTCCCAGATACATACAGAGTCATTTAAGGTTAGGCATTTTGCAACGCCAAATCCCAATCTAATACTAATTTAAATACATTACTTTGAACTGAATATCAGTACCATGTGGTGCCATGACAAGGTTTTTTTCCTAAAAAAAACAAAAAACAACAACTTTTAATTTCATTTTGAACAAAATGTTCAAAGAAAATACAAGAATAATGGAAGTACTGCCAACAAAATGATCTGTAAAACAAAGCAACAAGTGTTGGAAAAGGGACCAGGAAGAAGCATTGGCTTATCCAGTCCTGAGTGTACACACACACACACACAATTTCAACAAAATGGTTATTCAGTTTATACATAAATATACACATGCATAGATATATGCATACATATACTGTACTCACATCTTTGTACCAACATGAAAATTTGCTCTTATATCACCTGAAATGTTGGCCTAATAGACAGATTAGCAACATTTAATATATAGACATTAGAAACAGATCAGCAACATTTTAAAAGAATTTTAATGAAGATTGAAATTAGTCTTAAGTATTACAATGTTTTTTTAATAACACAGCAACATGTTTTAAGTTCTCCTTTCACTAGAAAGGACCACGCTACAGATTAAGAATTTAACAGTTTATTGAAGGCATGTAGATTTGAATCGTCTGGGGAGAGGAGTCGCCGAAGACCCGGAGGAACACTCAGTGTGGGGGTGCAGTCTTCGGGAAATCGTCTTTCCGAGCCTGCTCAGGACCCCCAAGAAAGGTCTTGTCGGAGAGATTAACAGAGAAGAGAATGAGCCTGGCGCAGATCGTGTAGATTACGAATGTAGGTTCGGTATGCTGAAGAGGACCAACGACCTAAGATTTGGATGAGGTCTGATATTCCTGACCTGGCGGCTGCACCTATGCGGATTGAATGGATGGCGTACAAACTGGGGAGATACAGGTGCATCTCAAAAAATTTGTGTATTATTGAAAATTTATTTAGGAAATTCAATTCAAAGAGTTACATTTTTATAGTGTATAGATTCATTACACCTTTAATACATAAATATTATATTATGGCCAACACAATTTTAGGAAAGACTGCTGACAAGACAGTTTTCCAGCATACAGCCATTGACCCCTTCCACATGGAGGGCAAGACACTAAATGTAATTGCAAAGCTGTCTGTTCTTAATGACACATCCAAGTATATTCTGGAAGGTTGAGTGGAAGGAAAAAGTCAAGTTTGGGGGAGATCCACACGATGCACCACAAAGACATATCCAGGACATGGACTTGGCATTGGTTGTGTTAGGGTAATCCTGAACCAGAAACAAGGTCAGAAGCTTCTATTCTTGGTTAGGGAGGAAAGGGACTAGACTGCTGTTTAGTGGTCTGAAACGATGTTCTCAGATAAACACAAATTTGGATTTATATTTCATATATATATATATATATATATATATATGTTTGTTTTTGTGTCTCTCCACTATTTCTGCAGAGTATGTGTGAATGTAAGGGTTGTCTAGGAGAGGGCAAACTCAGAACAATGCAGGAAACCGAAATAAGCGAGCAAGAGCATGGACTGAAGAGTTAGGTCGATGAAGGGGGATAGAAAACTGGAACGAAGCATGAGAATGCAACGGGTGAGGAGGTTGGAGGTGAGCAGTAAGCGATGACTAGCGGAGGGTTGCTCTAGCTTTTCAAGACCTTTCAAAAACATCGAAATGTGGCTATGGTCAAGAGCTGAACAGGGGTTACCTGTTGCCAGCTTGATGAAGAAGCTGATTCCTGATAGATAAGATTTAATGGTGGATTCGCGGATTTTCTGGACCGAGTGTGAGTGAGAGATAAACTGGCAGATAGACAAGAGTAAGAGAAACCATACATTAACAGAAAGGCCTTGAAGGTGTTCCAGCCGGATAAACAGAGAGGGTACCGGGTGAGAGGCTGTCAATGATGAAGTTCTGCGAGATTGTGGTGAGGTTGTGGAGCTGCGGCGTCAATTGAAGATGGTGGGACTGGAGGTGGGTTGAGGTCTGCGGCAGGAGCTAAGGATCTGAATTTCTGGAAGGAGAAACGAGAGAATCAGCAATGGAGTTTAGGTGACTGGGGATATGAGCTGCGCGGAGTATGAACTGGTGTTGGGCTGATGGAGTGAGTCTGCGGATTAACTGCATGATAGCTGGGGAACGAGATCGACCTTTGTTAATTTCTACGACAGCTTCATTATCGAAGTGAATGAGGATAGCGTTCTGTGACCACTCGTGTCCCCAAAGAAGGGCCGCTATTACGATGGGGTAAAGCTCATGGAGAGCAGAGGAAGGGAGGGTGGACTGGGGCTGAAGAGAATCGAACTCCGGGGGCCAGCCTGAAGCGAACCACCTCCCTTGGTAGTAGCCCCCAAAACCGATGGAAGGGGCAGCATCAGTAAAGAGCTGTATGTCTTCGGGAAGGGAGACAAAATCGTGAAAGAAAGATACCGTTTCAGGAGGAGAGAAAATCGCACCAGAGCCGCATCTCTGTACGACAGGGCTCTGTGAGGGTGAGCTGATCGTGGCATGGCACGCTAGTGGCAGTGGACAGAAGGTGGGACAGGAAGGACCGACCCTGGGGAATGATGCGGATGGCGTAGTTAAGATGACCCAGGAGAGACAGCAGTTGCTGTTTAGAGCAAATGTTAGAGAGGAGAAAGTTTGATAGGATGAGGGAGATCCGGTGGACCTTCGAGCGGCAGAGAAGCCTGGAAGGAGACCGAGTCGAGGGTGATGCCCAAGAACTCCAGAGAGGTAAGGGGCCCCACCGTCTTGTCAGAGAGAGGGACACATATGTTTGAGAATGCCTCGGTGAGAGCACGAAGCCCCGAATGGGGTGGAGAGGAAGCGGGAGTGATGACTAAGAAGTCATCCAGAAGGTGAAGGACATATGGCAGATGGTATGTATTAAGCAATACCCAGCAGAGGGCCTCGGAGAGCGAATCAGAGATCCTGGGACTACTTCTGCAGCCGAAGGTGAGCCGGACCGTGAAGTAGTAAGCCCCCTTCCAATGGATGCCGAAATAAAACGCCAGAAGTCCGGGTGAAAGGGGAGGACCTTAAAAGCGCTAGTAATGTCCGCCTTGGCGAGCCAGGAGCCCCGGCCCGCCAGGCGGATAAAGCCGATGGCGTGATCAATGGTAGCGTACTGCATTGAAAAATCTGGAAAGGGGAAAAGGCTGTTGATGCTAGGCAAAGGAGAACAGTGAGGCGCTGACAGGTTGATGATCAGACGTTTCTTGCCGGAGTATTTTCGAGTGGCGACGCCCAAGGGGCTAACTCGAAAGACTGGGAAAAGGGGGGCGACTGAAAGGGCCGATCATGAACCCCTCCTCTACCTCCTTGTGGAGGAGAGAATTGACCACGTCGGGCTCCGAGAGGGCAGACCGCAGGTTGGCGCAAGAGGCCAAAGTATCAGGGAGGACCTCTATACTGGGATGAAACCTGTGGGTGAACCCCTGGACTAGAAAATCAACAAACTCCTTATCAGGGTGGCTGGCCAGGGCGGAAGCGAGGGCACTCACCTTGATGGGTGTGGCGAGGTGGCAGGCTAGTCAGTCGGGCAGCGGGGTTGGGTTGTGGGAGCAAGAGCCCCTGGAGTGAGCCCCACCACAGAAGGAGCATGAGTGCAGAAACCTGCAGCTCGTGGAAGAGCAGCCCTGCCCATTAAAATTATTGCAGACCATCCAGCCCCCCTGATACAGCAGAGGACGTCCATGTCTGTCGACGCCCCCAGGGGCTGGGCATCGGCCCTGGTAAGCGAGGGTCAAGGGATGAGTGGAGGGGGAGGAGTGGCGACGGACAGGCGGTCAGGGGCCCCCCCGAGCTACGGGGGCCCGGGACTGGAGGGGGGGGCAATAGAGTTGCAAGCGGTGGGAGGGGGCGCCGCAAAGGCTGCAGGACAGGGAAGCCCGGGCTGCAAAGACGCGGCAATAGAGCTCAGAGTCGAGCGCGCCCCAGTACGTCCCCTGGTTGAATTGGGTGAGCTGGCCTGCAGCCTGGGAGGAAAAAAGGTTATGGTATGACCAGAACCGGGCCCTAAACTAGTTAATTCCCGGGGCTGGCCCGAGAGGCCCAAGGAGGGGTGAAGGTAGAGGGCTAGGTCAATGTGATTACCTTGGAGGATCTGCTGACGTAGCGTGGGGTGAACCGGGGAAGGACGGTTGATTAAGGAGGCCGAAGGGGAGGGAATGGCTGTGGAAAGAGAATAGGGGTTCGAACCTAGAGGGGGGAGGGTCGGGGGAGGTAGAGGAAAGTTGAGGATGGAGGGGGGGGCAGGTCAGCGGCCGTAGGAGACTGGAGCGATCGGGGTGGGAAATAGATCTGGCTGCGAGATCTGGGGTGAAGGAGCAGGGGCCGGGGGAAGACCGTCCGGAATCCTGCTGGCTCGAGGAAAGCCGTATACGGCGGGAAAGTTGGCGAACGATGAGCCGAGGAGATGCCCCGGGAGATGCGGGACCAACGCGGAGCAACTCCTCGGACGGATCGACGCAGAGCGTGAGAACGTCCATTCGGGAACCAACGAAGCAGAAGCTTTGAGCGAGGTAAGCGAGCACAAATGACACGCAGAAGTCCGAAATGATCGCGTGAAAACGAACGAGACAGACGGGGAATGAAGGGCAGGCAGAGTTTATATGTGTATCGCGGTGTGATTAAAGAAGTAGAGCAGGCGTGAGGTACCGGGTGAATCGAGTTAAGACTGATTAGTATCTATGAAGCGGGTTTGAGGCGTGGCCTTGCTCCTGAACCTCAGCTAACCTGTTAGCTCCATTTTACCGATTTAATGTCCTTTATTATAGCAGTGGGAAAAAAAAGAAGTTTTTTTCTTTTTTCCCCACAATTTACTCCTCCCAAAATCTATGTTATTGAATATGAAGTACATTTGTCATTTCCTAAGTGCATTCTGTCTGACTGATCAGTGTTTGCCCTGCATTATGGAGGCAAATCAATGCCACAAAAACTAGGTATTTTCATAAATAGCTTTTGATTATTGGACATTATTAACGTTTCTGAATTCGGTAAAGTGAGACAGTGTTTTGCCCTATCGACTCAATCGCAGATTAGCCAAAGTAATGTGAATGCAGGAGATCAATCTATTCATCTAATAATGTTTCTATGTGCACTGCAGTGGGGCATTGAGAAGTCTGGTCCTAATTCATCATCGTACACACACATTATTTTATTATTGATGGCTGTTGCCTCGGGCAAGTCCATTTGTTTTTTCTTTTTCAGTTTTGTGCCAGGCGGCAGAACACTGGATGGTTGTTTATTCGGGCAGTCCTGCCAGCAGCGTCACATGCACCACTCTCCCATTCAGATATTGATCATCATTTCTCCCGATAATCTGGCACCTGACACATTTTACAACATTATGTGGAACAGGTCAGAGGACAGAGTTAATGAAACAACATGATGGATGTTGTTATCCACAGCATCAAGAACTGGGTTTAGTGCATAACTGCAACCCTGCAGAGCTTCTAAGGAGTTAAGCAGTGAGGTGGTCCAAAAATCACACTGAAGGTGGATTTAGGTGTGACATATTTATTTCTATTAATTTAGTGTTTAGGATTTTGTCATGTTTCAACCACAAACTGTAATGTATTTTATTGTGATTTTCTGATAGACCAACATAAAGCAGTGCACAATTATGATTTGGAAGGAAAATTATACATTTTGTGCAAACAAAAATCTGAAAAGTGTTATGTGCTCTTGTATTTAGCCCCTTTTACTATGATATGTGCTATTTCTAAATAGAACATGAGCAATGATCTGAAGATAGTCATAAAATGCTTTAATCTTACAATTAATTTATTTATATTTTCGTTTCCGAAAACTTTCTTTTAAAGTTACACTATATATCCATATATTTATTTTGAAAATCAGTGTATTGTAGTTCTGGCTGCATGTAGAGGGAAATGAGCCTCCACATTCTTAAGACTTTTGCAGCTTCTAATAATATTTTTTTTTAGGAATTGCCCTGTAATTAGCTTCATCTATCTTCCTTTCAGCTCTTTCTTGTTCGTGCTATAAAAAAGTATGCCCACAACATGATGCTGCCATCACCACATTTTACACCACATATGGGCAAGCAGCAAACAGGACCTTGTATGACTTTCCTCTTGCCAAGGCAATATTGAAGAAGTGAATGATTATTAGTTGTCTTGTTCACAGATTCACCAACCTGAGTTGCAAAGATTTGCAGCTCCTCTAAGGTTACCAGGGGCCTCTTGGATGTTTCTCTGACTAATTATCTCCTTGCTCAGTCTGTCAGTTTAGGTCAATGGTCTCCAACTCCAGTCCTCAAGACCCCTTTTGCTGCAACTTCAGAAGAATCCCTGCTCCACCTCACTTAAACCAAATGGCTGTATTGATTCCACAGCATGCCATTAAGTTCTGCGAAGACCTGATAAAGAGTCATTCATTTGATTCAAATCTGTTGGAGCGGGGATGCATCTCAAAGCTGCAGAACAGTGGCTTGTGATTACCAAAGTTGGAGACCCCTGGTTTAGGTGACCTGCTATGTCTTAGGTTTGCAGTTGTATAATACTTTCCATTTTCAGATGATGGACTGAACATTTCTCCATGAGATTTTCATATCATCACATAGAGATGTGATTAATGAACTTGGGATATTATTGAGTAAGAGTGCGGCAAAACTTGGCTTGTTTTGTCTATGTTTTGATCTTCATGGTGCTGTTTGTTCTCTAATGTTCTCCAGCAAACATCTGAGGCCTTCACAGAAGATATTGGTTCCTACTGAGATTAAATTACACACAGCTGGACTCTAGATAGTTGGTTGCCCTAGATTTTATGTAGGGGTATCAGAGTGAAGGGGGATGATTAGAAATGCACACCATATTTAACCAATTTATATACATATATATATATATATATATATATATATATATATATATACAAAAAACATTATATTCATTTTAATTCAGAATTATACTCAACTTTGTGCTAATCTTTTACATAAAATCCTAATAAATTAAGGTTTGATATTGTAATGGGAGAAAACGTGGAAAGGTCAGTTATGAAAACTTTTTCATGCTGCTGTAGATTTGAATCTGGTCAGTGAGAAATTACCAATGAAACAAAGACGAGATAAAACTGCATAGTTGTTTTTCTTGTGTATGTTTCTGTTCTAAGGGTAACAGCAAGCAACAAGCTAAAATCAGGCTGCGTGAGAGCACTGGAAGTGAAATCATAAGAGAGGGCTAAAACACCAGGCGTGAAGTGAGCTGTATCCCTCTCCACCATACATCCATCCCTCCTGGCTAATGTATCCCCTCTCAATAGCCTGGGGACAGAGGAGAAAAGACATTGGTTTGTGTGAAGCACAGAAAGCCCCATCATTCGCAGCACTAATTGGCAAGAAAGCTTCGCTTCATTCACTGCTGCTCGTCCTTTGTTGTTCTGTAAAGTGCAGTGCCTTTGAGGGGTTGTTTCAAAACCTGGCTAATTTCTGCAGACCTCTTACCTCTATCTGCCTTATGTGCCCGTGTCTTTGTTTATTTTGTAATAACACAATATCTTTTGTTTTTATGTTTTCCTGTACAAAACCGAGATATAATACAACTCTAATGATATTTAACTTTAAAAATATGTAAGAAGTAAAAAAAACACACAAAAACAAACCATTTAATCTCTGATGAATTCTCCTGCTTTTCCCACTTGATAAGCTTTGCAGAAACAGAACAGAGGCCGCTGGGCATGAAAAGGGATGGCTTGTCCTTCCTTTCATCATCACGCTCGAGTGGTTGTATAAAAGCCTGCAAAATGTAGCTTGCAGTTGTATTTTTGCCACAATTACACTTTTATCCTGTTGTAAAATGCATTCAGAGGTTTTTGACTGTTTCATTGGTCCATTATTCTTACAGGCTCTCTTAACCCTCTCACACATGAGTTTTGTATTAACCCATTAAGAGTTGAGGCATCCTCTGAAAATGGGAAACACTATAGCCATATGTATCATCGGGTCCTAATGGGTTAAATACAGCTGCTTAACAGCTATTTTATTTTGCAGTTCAGCTGCTATATGCTGTGGATTATTTCTAGAGCTGGTCCAAGGCTGTTGGGAGCCTTTAACAGAATTTAATTTGGAGTAGTTACTAAATATCATTAATCTTCAAAGCTCAACTCATATCCCCTTTATATCATCCATTCAAACACTAATGTTTTATGCAGCACAGGTAAAAAGTGTACATAAATCCACAAATGGCCTTAAAGGAAGCAGTTGAACTGTTGTTTTCGCAAGGGGGAAAGATAATATAACCTCAATGATTTGTTAAAACAACAATCTGGTGCATGTTTGAATTTATCATAGATTTTCTCCAATCTGGGCTAAAATATGCATGCAAGCTCAGGCATATGCCCTTGATAAATCTCCATTGGCAGGTTTGACAGCAGTACTTCGCAAAATTGGTAGCTTTTAGCAAAATCTGCTGTTTTTCTGTGAAAAATCTGACTTCTAAGGATAGCCCTCACATTTTCAATGGGGTTGAGGTTGGTGTTTTGGGAAGGCCTTTCCAGAATCTTGATTGTTTCATTTCCAAACAAGATTTGATGTGTGTTTGGAATTGTTTTTCAGTTGGAACACCCTAAGCCATCCATCTGTTCCAACTGGCTCCATAAAATGAAAGGAAATTGGTTATGATGTTAAGATCTAGTCATGGAACACCAAGGCTCAAGCTCATCATAAACTGGAAGATGCTGAAACACCAGAACCACTGTCCACAGGAAACCCAGTTTTTCATCACAATGGCCAGGTAAGTGCTGACCAGGAATAAAGCCCCTGTCCCTTCAAATACAACTAAAATTTACAGCTACCGATGCCAAATGCCTTCTGGTAAAGCAGCAGGTGGAAGAGGGGCAGCACTGCTTTACGTCATACTATACAGCCTGAGAAAACAGTAATTCAAACCCCTTCTCTGGCATCTGGTTAAAAGCACTTTAAAGTGTAGGAATGTTATAATGGGTTTTTTTTCCATTACCTTTGAAAACCTTGATACAGTTGCCTTTTTCAAAGTTATTCCAAACTTTGTCCATTCCCCTGACCCCCCAGTAGGATTACATAATTTCTGCAGCACTATTTTATCTCTCTTGCCTCCTCAAATAACTAAGTTGTTCTTCAGGTAAAATCAAAACCTCTACATAATTCTGTCTGCAAACTTCAAGCTGTTTCAGCTTAAGTATAATGTAACACAGTTGTGCATTTGCAAATTGATGTCAAACTGTTGAATTAGTTCTGTGCTGGAATTTAACAGCATCTTGTGTTCAAGAAGAAGGAGGGAAGTGTAACAAATTGCACTGCAACTCCAACCATCAAAAGAGAGCGCATTTGTAGATGCTGAATAAACTCGTGTATAGTGCAGTTATGCAGGAATTTATTAACAGGTGTCATTAGGGAGTTATTCCCCCTGTCTGTCCAGCAGAGGGTCAAATGAGTCACCTGACCTGGAAATCCTCCTGGGACATGATGAAAGGCCGGAGTTCAAAGTTATGCTTTTTCACCTTGATTTAACAATGCTTGGCTCACCTTAGATGTGGTCAGTGGACTCATCTGCAATGCACTTCCAGTCTAGTGGAAAACATTGCAGCATATTTACTGTTCATTTTATTTAACTAGAAATATCACTCCAATCTGATATCCAAATAGGGCTTCTGTTTTAATAGAAACCCTCATTGATTCGGTTTCTGGAGGGAGTGTAGGGTGGATCAGTTTACCTTGTTACCTTGTTACACTCTGTTCTAGTCTGATCCCCATGTCCATTTCCGCTCAGCTTCCCCTCCCAGTCACCGCTTCATAGCCCAACAAGGTTTTCTTTGTCCCCATGGCCAGTCATCCATCCTTAATCCCCAGTTTTTTAACCACACTAAAGACATGCTGCATGCTTTCAAAGAGTGAACTGTTGATTGATACCCTCAATCTCCCTAATAAGGTTTTGAGGAAACATTAGGGCCCAGTTGTGACAAATGATTGTGTACACAGGTAGTTTCACTAATATACATCTGTCATAGGTCTTACTGAATGAAAATATTTCTGAATGTATTTAGGTAGGCTACTACAGTGCCTTAACAAAGTGTTTTGTCATGTTACATCCAGAAACATCCAGAGATGCTATGATAGAGTAAATAAAGTAGTGCCTATTATGATTCCTAAGGACAATGATGGTTTTGAAAATGTTTTCCAAATAAAGAAAATAGATACATGTGGCCCAAAGTCCCTACAGCCCTCCTGAGTCAATGCTTAAACTACTTTTTGCTGCACTTACAGCTGCAAGACTTTTGGTTCTCCACCATTTTTTTACTTAGAGACTAAATTGTTTTTGTAATTTACCTTTGCAAAACAGCTCAAACCTAATTAAACTAGGCCAAACCATTTCATTGCATCTCTGGTCATGTGTTTAGTGTTTTTGTTCTGCTAAAAGGTGGACCTCTAGCCCAGTCTCAAGGCTTTAACAGCTTCAAGCAGGTTTTGTTCTAGATTGGGCCTGTATTTAGCTCCATTCATCTTCCAGTGAACTCTGACAAACTTCTCTGTTCAATCCCCATAATGATGGATAATATTGCCCACAGTATTATGCTGCCACCACCATGTTTCACTGTGGAAAGATGAAAGTTTATTTTGGCTCCATTTGACCAGAGTACCTTCTATTAAATGTTGTGTCCCTCTCATGTGTTGTGGCAAAGTTTTAATAGTTTTCCTGTCAACAGATTTTCCGACCTGAGCTGTGGATCACTGGCCCCTTGGTCTTGGTAGGTTTTAAGATATACTACGCTCTCATATACAGATGATAAATTGAGTTGTGGTGTATTGCCTTGCTGCAAGAAAGTTGTGGGTTTGAATCCCGACCTGGGGTCTTTCTGGGGGGAATTAGCATGTTTTTCCTGTGCAAATCTTAGGTTCTTTCCAGGTACTCCGGCTTTCTCCTATAATCCAAAAACATGACTGCCAGGTTAATTGATCTCTCTAAACTGTAACTAGGTGAGAGTCTGTCATTATATTGCCCTGTGATGGACTGGTGACCTGTCCAGGGTGTACCTTGCCTTTCGCCCAATGAACGCTGGAGAGAGATGTTTTTACCTACTGAAGCTGTCATCAGGTTTTGCATTTTAGCTTTTGCCCTGAAGAAAGGCCTTTGATCTGCAACATATCTTAAGTTTGATTGGCTAAATACTTAATTTTTGCATGACACATAGAGCTCAAACTGAGTTAAACATTTACAAATTTCAGTACAATAGAATGAACCTGGGTGGCAGCCACATGGACCCCCAAAAAGGAGAGTAAACAGCCACTACTAAACAATCAAAAACCTTTATTAAACCACAAACTGAAAACATAGAATGACTTAAAAACACATATTATAAATTAAACCAATCGTGGAGAAAGCAGTTACAATCCATGCCTGCAATGACTTTATCCTGGGAGTGCTTCAAGTTTGAAGAAAAAAAAAGACTGAAAGGCATTCAAATAAAAGGTATAATTAAATTAAAATACATCTTGCATCCAGTCACTACTGATTAGGCATTTCTATTTTTGAATATTTTACCAATTTCTGTTAATATATTTTAGAAAATGTTCTTGGATGCTACTTAGCTTTTCCCCAGGAATACAAAAATTCATCAAACTACTTATTCAGTCCAGTTACTCCGAGATCTCTTAAAGGTCTGCCTGATTTAGGCGTGGCCGGTATGAGATTCTGATAATATAATAACCTTTAGTTTTATGCCATTTACAGAAAATTACTAACAAACAAAATTAAATACAAAACTAACATTACAGGATTTAAATGGTTTCAGAGCCTTTTTTTAAAACAAGAAATGTCACAACTTCAACATGTTAACATGGTCGTTGCTGACAAGATTGTTGCATATTTTTACTGGGATACCTGACCATACATCTTATGCCAGGAGATTGGAAGGCCTCCCTGCCATCACCCTAATCTTTAGCTAACTCAACATATTCTTTGAGATTACATTTGGGAACTTGACTGGATGGGTCACTCAAAAACATTTTACCGGTCAGAAGAAACATGTTTGATAAAATTAGAAGCTTGTGCTAAACCTGCCAGTGGTATGAATACTTTTGAGCTTAACTGTATAGATATAATAATATTTGTGGTTAGCATTCCTTTAGTCAAATGTCTTTCTTCAACACAATAGTAAGGTGTTGTAGCAGTGTTTCAGCCAAGCTGACTGGCAGGATGTAGCAAACCGAGGGAGGTGCAGCACTGCATTACTCTACGCTCTAAACACCAGCCAAAAACTGCGGTCACTCCATTACTTTCTCTGGCATATCATTAAAATAACTTTAAACCAAAGGAACATGAGGGAACATTTTAGCATTTTTAAAACTGTAACTATATAAAACCTTGGTTCACCTCGATACTTGCAACTGGCCCATGCCTAGACTAAATCAATGCAAACAAGTGGTGTTGCTTTCCAAACTGTCCCTTAGATAAAACATTAAAAAATCTGCGCAAGTATTGTGATGCTTCGGGTAAAGATGCTAGGCAAAGGAACCCATCACCACAGAAAGATGTTTTACTGTATTAGTTCAAGGCCCCAATATTTTGATATCATAACATCATTTTGCCCACAAAATAAAACTGGAGTTGGGGACTGGGCCCATACACCTCTCAATAACTTAGAATCTCCTCTGAGCAGTGGAGCACATAGATATATCAAAAACATTCACTTTCACTAAACAGTCTGTAAATAACTAACTATAAAACCCATGGAAACAGTGACCCTGGGTCCTCATTGAGCCAGAGGCCACCCTCTTTAACAGCCATGATTAGCACATTAAACACTCAGTGCTCAGACTGATGTGACCCAGTCAGCAGGCATAATGATTAATTAACAGCTCTTGCAAAGTGGGGGCTGGCGCTGGAAATTCAAAACATGACAAAGTTAATCAGGCTAATTGTCAAAAATCTCATTAACGTCATGTTCATTCTCAGAATTAAGCAGAAGAAATTGCAAATTGGATCTTTTTCAAAGCACGTTCACACAAAGATATTTGGAATATGTTAGCAACACACAACAAAGTGCCACCTCAGCATAGAGAAACATCCATTCATAAAAGACATGATATTCACTCAGAATGTTTCCATTCTTTCTTTGATCGTCTCCTCTGTATCATATACTAAGTGTGATGCTGTGAATAGTGTTCGCTGGGATTTTGGCATCAACTTCCTTGCCACTGACTCTGAAGATCACGAAGGTGTTGGAAGGGATGATGGCGGTGGCGTTCAGGGATTTACCCAACCAGCCGTGAGGGCCTCGTTTGTACATTTTAACTGTTACCTGGAGAGTAGAAACCAGAAAAACAAACCTTTAATTTAGAAAACAAAGTTTAGAAAGCAAGAATGACAACAATCACTATTGTGAATGATCTAAATGAAAGTATTATGGGAATTGTTATGGTATTTTTCACTGTTGCTTAGCTGCTTGGCCTGTTGGTTGAACACGATTAAGCTATTGGTAATATTTACTTTTTCAGGTTGATCAAATGGTTTAATATGTTTATAAGTAATCTATGCCTTACTGTTTTTCTGTGATTTTAATATTTTCCTTCCTTTAGAAACTCTTCAAAACAGGAAATACAACAGAACAGGTCATTCAAGTAAGGTAGATGTGTGTTGATGTTGGTAATTGAATAAATGGCAACAAGAAAATAGACTCTTAACGGATTTACCCATATCTACAATCTATAAACAAAAAAGTATTTGAGAAGAATATTAGGACAAAGGCTGTTCTGTCCTACCATCACAAACTTAAACATGGGGAGTTTACTACACTGGAACTTTAACTGGAACCATGTGCTTAGGTCAGATAAAACCAACATTGAGTTTTTTAGTAAATAACATTACTGTAGGGAGGGGCAATATTAATTTAAAATTCTATCATTAAATTTCTGGTAATTATTGTGACAACAATAAAAATGACAATGTTTCTGACACTGCATACAGTCAGAGCCTCAAACAATTGTTTTTAAACAAAACGTACCCATAATCAAATAGTTATCATTAATGTATTAATTACTTTAAGTGGCACAATAACTCAACAACTAGATTATATTGTATATTAAAATATATTGGTACTTATTAATGGTCTCATTTGGAACAAACAGAGTTTGCAAATATTTTTAATTAGTTAATTGTTATCACAATTTTTGTCACAATAACTTTTTCCCTCAAATGATATGTAACAATATGATAATTGCCTATCCCTCCACCTCAAGTATGTCTGGTGTAAAATGAAGTTTAAAAGCACCTCAGGCCCACTTAAGTATAGCGATGGCTGTATGATGCTGTGGGCTCATTTATCTTCCAAAGGCCCTCAGAGCTTCTTGGAGTTGACAGCAGTATCAAACCTTATGATTATAAATAAGCTATCTTCTTGTCAATAACATGGAAATGGGTCATTGGTGATTTTCAGCAGAATAATGGCCAAAAACATATGACCCTGTTGCATAGCCGTATCAGCCTAAATCTTATAGAATCCCTGTGGAATTAGCTAAAGAAAAGAGAGCATAATAGAGGACCTAGGACCCTGGACTACCTCGTGAGAATGTAGAATGAGGATTGATCCCTCTCTCTGTATGCTCCAATCCTCTCAAAAGACAGAGGAGCAGTAATGCAGTAATACAGTAAATGCTGTCCTACTGGCAAAAGGGGGGTTGTATAAAGCAGTAACAGCAGGAGTGCAAACAATTGTGCCACTGATGATTGTGTTAAAAACAATAATTTCTCAATAGCCCCCACTAAATTAATATACTTAAAATTAGGGTTAGAATATGCTGCTGCACTAAAAGAGTAATTTATTTTAAGTCATTTTACACATCTTTACTAGAAATGCCAATGCATTTGTCAATTTCAAAAACTCAAATTTTACATGAGTAAAGAATCATGTCTACTTAAAATTAAACATTAAATAAACTATTAAACTGTAACCTTTCCCATCACCTGGTTTAAACACTAAGCCTCTAAGTCGGAACAGAGATCCAAATAGGAGTCCGGAACAGAATAAATATTAAATTAACCCTGTTGTCGGTATGAGGTTTAATTCCCCTCCGCATCTTGAATGGAGTCCTCCCTCCCGTGATTTTCTGTAGGTTGTAGGGCATAATACGCTTTAACACAACATCAAAACTGCCTGTTATGTTTCAAGCCTGACAATGGAGGCCTTAACTAGATTTAGACATGCAGGTAATTGAACCACATCCATTTCAAAAAGAATGCCATGCTGCATCTCTTGTTTGGCTGCATTTACTGGGGATAACAGAATATTACAGTGCCTTTTCACAGTTCCATTTTCTTTCACTTTAGCATTAGGCAATTTTTCAATTATTTTTTTCTCTCCATGTACTTTCATCCCCGGCTCTCCATAATGTCTAGGCCTTTTAGTTAATGCTAGCGACAGTCAGAGCCTAGTATATCGGCCCTTGTCCATTTTGCAGGTCATTGTGGTAGCCCAATGGGCCTTTTATTACGGCGACATCAAAAGGCAGATAAGCATTAGAGGTGGGGAAAATACCCTGCACTAGATATGTTCCCTCTTTCTTTTGTCTGCTATTGAAAGTGATCATTTTAATAGTGAAGAGGTTGCTGAGCTTCAGGGCTGATGGGAAGTGCGACACCCCTGACAGCCTATGAGCAAGTCGATAACACACCACAAGCACACAGCACACCCTCAGCACCTGCACGCTCTCGCTGCTAACCTAATTATCTGCCACAAAGGCCGCCACGATTTCACACACACATCTTTCTACCATTTACTTGCTTATTAGTGTGCATTAAAAAAAGGGGTAGAAAGATAGAGAGAAAAAAAAAGACAAAACAATTGTTTCTTATATTGCAGCCTTGGCCGGATGCCACATGGCTTGTGTTACAGAATATCAGGCCACTTCAGAGTCAGTGAGTGTCTATTAATTTGGGATGCATGAAAAAGTAGCTTTGTGACAGCTGGTGGCACAGAGGTTTACAAACCAAGGCAAGAACGTCAGAGTGGAATTATTCTAACAAATTACAGCCAAGTGTAATCATCGCTAATCAGCAATTAACTAATTTTAGGCACAGAAAGCTAGGCGCTTCTATCCTCTGTGGCGCTGGAAGGGGTCAGACAATGTAGCTTCTGCATCTTTCAACCTGAGCATGGTGAAAAAAAGTCTGAAGTAAAAGTGCACTGTGTCAAATTTACAACAGACAAACCATAAAAGGAACAGCTACAGTGCCCATGCAGCTTTTTCCCCAACCATTAAGCCTTTTACATTTTATTGCATTCTAATAAGAAATATTCAGCACTTTTTATTGGATTTTTATGTGACAGACCAACACAAAGTTGTACAAAATCATGAAGGTAATGGAAAATATAAATGGCTTTTACAATATACAGTCATATTGAATAAATTAGAATATGCATTCCGATGATGCTTGTTTGTCAGATTAAAATAGTTTTTGAATAAAAACTTTTAAGCAGGTATTAAGCATACTTTTCATTAAGCCCACATTTCTGTACTAAAATTTTAGTTTTAATTTGTTTGATGTAAAATTCTAGTCTTAAATGTTGTGTTTTCATTAGCTATAGATGAATAATAATCACAATTTACAGAAGTAAAGGCTTTAAAACGTGGGTTTCCAACTCCAGTTCTCAAGGGCTGGACTCCTGACAGTTCTAGATGTGTTCCTGCTATAACCCAGCTGATACAAATGGTCCAACTAACTTCTCAGCATATCAAAGCTCTTCAGAGGCCTGCAAATGAACAGTCAGCTGATTCAGGTCTGTTGAACCAGGGAAAGAACTAAAACATGCAGGATACCAACCCTTCAGGACTGCCTTTGGACACCACTGCTTTAAAACATCACTCCGTAAATAATCTATATGATGTGTTTCACTAAAGGAATTGAGTTTCTGAAAAAAAAGATGTTTTTAACAACAAAAACTTTTTATAAATATGACTGTATTATGAAGAAAAGGCTAAGAATTATGGCAGGCATTTGGACTCAGACCCCCTAACCCCCCCAGAGTCAATCCGTTGTAGAGCCACCTTTTCTAACATTTAGAGACTAATGCTCATTAACGCACATTTCTAATCAGCCAACCACATGGCGGCAACTCAATTTATTTAGGTAAGTAGACATGGTCAAGACGATCTGCTGCAGTTCAAACCGAGGATCAGAATGAGGAAGAACGGTGATTTAAGTGACTTTGAACGTGGCATGGTTGTTGGTGCCAGACGGGCTGGTCTGATCTATTTCAGAAACTGCTGTTCTACTGGGATTTCCACGCACAACCATCTCTAGGGTTTACAGAGAATGGTTCGAAAATAGGGAAAATATTCAGTGAGCGGCAGTTGTGAGGGCAAAAATCCCATGTTGATGCCAGAGGTCAGAGGAGAATGGCCAGACTGGTTCGAGCTGATAGAAAGGCAACAGTAACTCAAATAACCACTTGTTACAACCAAGATATGCAGAAGAGCATCTCTAAATGCACAAAATGTCAAACCTTGAGGAAGATGGACTACAGCAGCAGAAGACCACACTGGGTGCCACTCTTGTCAGCTAAGAAAAGGAAACTGAGGCTGCAATTCGCACAGGCTCACCAAAATTGGACAATAGAAGATTGGAAAAATGTTGCCTGGTCTGATGAGTCTTGATTTCTGCTGCAACATTCGGATGGTAGGGTCAAAATTTGGCATCAACAACATGAAAGCATGGATCCATCCCGCCTTGTATCAATGGTTCAGGTTGCTGGTGGTGGTGTAATTGTGTGGGGAACATTTTCTTGGCACACTTTGGGCCCCTTAGTACCAATTGAGCATTGTTGCAACCCCACAGCCTACCTGAGTATTGTTGCTGACCTTGTCCATCCCTTTATGACCACAGTGTACCCATCTTCTGATGGCTGCTTTCAGCAGGATAATGCACCATGTCATAAAGCTCGAATCATCTCAGACTGGGTTCTTGAACATGACAATGAGTTCACTGTATACTCAAATGGCCTCCACAGTCATCAGATCACAATCCAATAGAGCACCTTTGGGATGTGGAGGAACGGGAGATTCGCATCATGGACAAATCGGCAGCAAATGCATGATGCTATCTTGTCAATATGGACCAAAATCTCTGAGGAATGTTTCCAGTACCTTGTTGAATCTATGCCACGAAGGATTAAGGCAGTTCTGATGGCAAAAGGGGATCCAACCCGGTATTAGCAAGGTGTACCTAATAAAGTGGCCAGCGAGTGAATGTGTGTGTGTGTGTATATTATATATATATATATATATATATATATGCTACGGGTATTCTGTAAAGAAATGTATATTTTATTTATATTTATATATATATATATATATATATATATATATATATATATATATATATATATATATATATATATATATATATATATATATATATATATATATATATATATATATAAATAAAATATACATTTCTTTACAAAATACCCGTAGCATATATGACTTTATAACTCATTTCGATCTGGATTTTGTTATGGGTATCAGAGTGGACGAGCTGAACAGAAATGCACACTAAACCTATTCGATTTTTAACCATAATTCATTTTCCTTCCACGTCTTTCTCACAATAATCTCAGTCTTCTTATTGTTTTTTTTGTCTTCAGGAAGCTTAGATTTTATTTAAAAAAATGGCACAGCTTTCAACTATGGAGGACAACGGGGGTCACTGGAAAAGCAATACAGCATTTTGACGATGAGTGCTTAATTGTGAATTAAAAATATAGATTGCTAAATATAATTTCAAATTCAACAATTGATCCATACCAAAAAAGACAAATTTGAAAAGCATTTTGTAATTAGTATTTCAATTTAAATGTGTAAAGAGGAATTGCAAATTGAATTTATTATTTGATTATTAAATACTGTGATTTGAATTTTTTTTCCAAATATTTCAAAATGGAGAATTAAATAACAATAAATGAGATTGTAAATATCTTTCCTTTTCATACATTTAAAAAAGTTATTCCCTTTTCTACATTCGTTTTTTCTTTCCGGCTCCCATTTTCAAATCCTTTTTGCAATTGCATTTCCTAAATGGTTTACCCTCTCCTTTTAGCATTCGAGTGACCCTCCTGGAGCACACTGAAAACCAAGTTCAACCAATCACAGCTGCTCCTCAAATGTAACCAGCTCTCTCATTGGTTAGACAGCCACATTTGGGTGGACCTTGCTGAGCTACACAGCTCGTGTCTAACCAATGAGAGAGCTGGTTACATTTGAGGAGCAGCTGTGATTGGTTGAACTTGGTTTTCATTGTGCTCAGGGATCAGGAGGGTCACTCAAATGCTAAAAGGAGAGGGTAAACCATTTAGGAAATGCAATTGCAAAAAGGATTTGAAAATGGGAGCCGGAAAGAGAAAACGAATGTAGAAAAGGGAATAACTTTGTAAAATGTATGAAAAGGAAAGATAATTACAATCTCATTTATTAATTGTGTTATTTAATTCTCCATTTTGAAATAGGATTAGAAAAAAAGAAATCATATCACAGTATTTAATAATCAAATAATAAATACAATTAGCTATTCCTCTTTAGTATTTCAATTTAAAATGTGTAATTACAAAATGCTTTTCAAATGTGTCTTTTTTTTGTATGGATTAATTGTTGAATTTGAAATTATATTTAACAATCTATATTTTTAATTCACAAGTAAGCACTCATCGTCAAAATGCTGTATTGCTTTTCCAATGACCCCCGTAGTCCTCCATAATCAACAGCTATCTCTATGAGGAAATACATAATAGTAGCAAAAAGTCCCAATAAGCTTATTGATGTATGGAAACAAGGAACTAAAACTAACGAGGAAACAATGCCTGAGCTTGATCAGAGATTAGACAGTTTTCTGGATTTGTCAGATGATAACGATTATATTAAACACGGCAGCCAATGGAAAATATCTTATGATTATTTTAACAATAACTTTGTTATTTGGCTGACAAATTCTATCATCTGTCATCTTCATATGGCTCAAGTGTTGCAACTTGGTCACAAAAGATATACAATCACACTGCTATGAAATTTAAATAAATGCCACACAAATGTCGCATTAATAATACAGTAAAAACATCACTTATTGTTATGCTACATTAGGCGGACACTCTGTACTAATGAAGATTCACTCATTTCAGCATGCTGAATGCTTGGAGTTGCTGACATGGCAGAACACTGAACAGTCTATTTAGTTATATCAGCTAATAATTATTTGACCACTTAGAGCACTCATAGACTGTATATAGAGAATTGATCATGCAGACCAAGACTGGCTGGCGATCCTTGTTTCAGTGACCAAACGATTATATTTCTAGCCACGCAAAGCTGCTCAGAGGTGGAATTACAGTTTGTCACAGCTTTACAATCTTCAACAAGCCCATATGAACTGATCAATAGCTAAAAAATTTATATCTCACCTTTCCTTGTAAACTGTTACCAAGTACACCGTAATAACTGCTATTTCAAGCACTAACAGGCCTGAGTGTTTGTGTTACTGTGGGCGTCTGTAGCACTTTATGTTGAGGACAGCACCCTCAGGGCGAAGGCTGGGTGGAACAGAAGGGGCTGAGAGCTCACCTATCAGTGTCTACTCTGCGCTGTCGCTCTCCTTTTCAGAGATGTTGGGAGTTATTTGAATGACATCACTCCTCATGTTTCAGACAAACTCCTTCTTATTTACTATCTGGAAAAAGTCTCCACAAAGTAAGAAGGTTCATTTTGCTGATACTAATCTCCACTGGTTTCTTTATCCTTTACCTTTTAGCAGGTGTATTGCACATATTCAAAGCATGTTTGGTGTAAATGTGGTTAAATAATAAAACAAACACAAAATGATTTTTTCTTTGTGACTACACATTACAAACCTTATTTATGTTTGAATATTGGTGTCTGTCAAGTTTGATTAATGTGATTAATGAGAGGAACCTTGTAACTGGGTAAGGATGTGTCACCGCCTGTGTGTATTGCCATTCACAAAGTTCAGATTTTTCCTCTGATAAAGCCAAAGAATCCCAGTGGGGCATCAGTCAGAAGGGCCTGTTACCTGGAGCCATGGGTGCAGTGTTTCAGGTGAACTCGCAGTGAGCGTAACGCCACACCGGCTTCAGACGGCGGGCTCTTTGTTCTGCGCCATGTCTCCCCAGACGCAAATAGAGAGCTAACACAGAGTGACACACCTATGACACACCAAATGTCTTTGTTGACGGCTCAAAATATAATGTAAAAAGACCAAAACTAGTTCGTATATAGACACTATACTGTGAAAAAGTGTTAACCCTTGCACATTTATTTGGTTTTTGCTTTTTGCTTTTCTTGACCTAAAACGTTTCAGATCATCAAATTTTATTTTAAAATCCGGCAAAAGTAATATATGCAAACAAGTCTCACCCTATGAACAATTGTAATCTTCACCTTGTTAAATCAAGATTAACCACATTTTTTGAAAAGCTTTATTCAATTTTCACAAGTCAGACTTGGACCTGATTACTGCAGACCTGTCGAATCTTATTCAAATAGAAACTTTCTATAAACATTAAGTAGGCTAAACGATTTAAAGTCCTGAATCGTGCGTCCTCACTAGAACCAGGAAATTAGAGCACATCACCCCAGTTCTAAAGTCCTTACACTGGCTCCCTGTAGCTCAGAGAATAGACTTCCAAACACTCCTAGTAGTTTATTAATCATTACATGGCTTAGCACCAAAATATGTTGAAAACCTGTTGTCATGGTACCAACCACCAAGACCACCAAGGTCCTCCAACTCCAGCCTACTAAACATCCCTAGACTCAGAACTAAACATGGAGAAGCAGCTTTCAGTTTCTATGCTCCCCTTATTTGGAACAGACTTCCTGACGAGTGTAGAGCTGCTGAAACTCTGAACTGCTTTAAATCGAGACTAAAAACCCATCTGTTTAGAATTGCCTTCGAGTAAATGCTTGACGTCATATGTATGAAATGTGTTCATGCTCTCTTGCTTTTTTGATTTGTGTATCATGTGTAATGTGTGTTTCTTTTACTTTTAATTTCCAATGTTATATTCCATGTGTTTTTTTAAAATCACCAAACCATGTAAAGCACCTGGAATTACCCTGCTGTTGAACGTTCGCTATACAAATAAAATTGCCTTGCCTTGAATCATGCCCCAATTTAAACAAATTCAAAAACAGATAAGAAAAAAAAAAGTCACTGACATCTGTCATGTTGGAAAGGGTTAGGTATAAAGGGAAGATTATTGAGGGAATAGAATAAAGATTCAAATCTACTGAGAAGGATGTTTCGTGGATCATTAGTATACGACTGCTTAGAATTTAAATATGATGCTTATCCAAATTGTTTCAATATTTACTAGAAGTACAATGATTATATATTTTTTTACATTGAAATGAAGCTGCAAATAAATTTAATAACCACTACTGCAGTATCTCTGCACTATTTCCTGTATAAAATATAAAAGTATCCTAACTAAACATTTGCATGGTCCAGATGTAGTTCATCCATTAAAATGATTAAACTTTGATTTGGTGACATGACCATTTACGCCGATAATAATGTTTATCTAAAGCCATAAATATGAAAACAAAAAAAAGCATGTTAAATTCTGAATGGCTGTTTCCAAACAGACAGCCTCAACTAACAGGAAGCCATTAGACCCTCTCCAATAACCATTTGCATCCAGTCACCCTGTTATGACTTTATTTCCATCCACATAAGTGCATTTTCTGAGAGGTTAAAATATGAATCCCCTCCTTTTCTCCTCAATGGATCTGGTTGTCTGGCTGACTTGAGAGGGTCCAATCTACGACTGATTTAATTTGGTCTTTACGAACATCTCTAACAAAATTAGCTCCAGAGCACACACCGACTGTCCCCATCTGACTCCATTAACTCTCAAATCGGGTTTAAAGACCATATTGATGCCGACTGTTATTAAGGGTGATTATCAAAACAACAGACAATGGGCCAAAGTGTCTGTTAACTAGTTTATCCATAATTTCACATAACCGTAACAGATGGCAGGGCTGTCAATTAAGTATTGTATCTACAGCCCACAGAGATAGTTTGAACATGCAGTGTACTGCCATTTACATTAAAAGTACAACAGACTGCTCACAGGTGGTCAGGAGAAATGAATTAGCACCCAAATTAAACTTTTTTATTTGATCACAAATACAAAAATGCATCAGTCTGAGAAAACCATGACCTCAGCTGGTCTTTTCTTGATATTTGTAAGGTTTTTCCTTTTGCTGTAATTACAAAAAGACAGAATAAAAAAAAACAACTAATGGCTCTACGCAGTCCACTTCACCACCTTTATTCACCTCAATTAACGAGAATGGCTTTTGAAGCTGTAATTAAGTGCCTCTGCTCCACTCAGTCCTCTTCATTATTCATGAATCCCTATTGATCATATCTAAGAGCTCTGTTCTGTGTGAGATCACTGTAATATCCGGAATCCAGAAAACAAATAACTGAGGTCTGGGAGATAAAATTAAGATCTTTGACGACAACAAAGAAAAAGTTCCAGCCAGAGAACCCCCACCCTATTTAGTAACAAATTTGAATATAGTGGAGAATTGCTAATTGTAAAAAATTCCTGAATGGGACTACAAATTAGAATTAGGAAGAGGATTTAGGAAAATTATTTAGGACCATACAACTATTTTTAAATGACTGTCCATTGCTTAGTTAACAATGTATTTTTTTCAGGCGTATGGGAAGTCAACAGTTCAGGGGGTTAAATTGAGCATGAACTTCTTCCTGTATGGATGCTATTGTTTTAGCTTTAAACTGCCTCCTTATCTTATGAATACTTTCAGCATGGTGACAAATATGAAACCATCTTCGGCAACACAAACGCTGACTAGAAAAAAATGCTTCTTATGTGAAAATGCAGATTAAATATATCAAGCTGAAGTGGTGAGCTCAAATGAGCCACACAACGTGAAACAGAGCTTACATGGTGAAACTAGACATTTTAACCAACATTACAATAGCTACAATTGTACAAAGTTGAGTCTTAGTATGGAGCTGAGAAAGCTAGGTCTCTGAGGTGGAAGGGATTTTGTTGCTGCTGAGGCTTGCAGGTAAAGTTCCTTAAAGAAGCTGGCCAGACAAAGTATGACATATAGTTCACCCATTAAAGTCACAATCAGTTAGTCATTTGTTTTGCTATTTTGTTGTAAGCTGTGATATAAGAGTGAAATTCACCATTACAACAAACCAGCTGCCTCTTCTGTGCAAATGACTTAGGGATGCCAAATGTGGCTATAGTGCTCAAAGTGTGACTGTTTGTGTTTTTAATCTGAGGTTTTTTATTCACATTTATCCTTCAGTTGGCTTTACTTGAATTACGTACAGCTGCAGAAAACCCTTCGAACCATTTGTTACCCACCACATCGGTTTCAGGATGTTTCAGCAATTAAAAACGCATGGAAGAGGGTCATGCAGAGGACCAGGGCTGACTGGAAAGGCCAGATTGGATTTTCAACTACCGTCTTCTTTTTTGTGCTCCTTCATAAACAACATTTTCGTTATTGTAGTCAATTTAAAGACATTCATTTGTGAAATATATCAAAAAAACTTTAACAGAGAAATCTTGCTTCCTTCACATCTTCCTGGGCACTTGATAAATAAACTGGACTGAATATGAATTCTGATTGCAAGACAACAGTATATTTAGCATAGCAGAATAAAAATATCTAGTTTGTTGTTTATTTATATGAAAATACTTTGATTATTGGTGGATTGTGATATGACTTTGCTATATTTGCTAGTCATTGTAATAATCACGAACAACCCCATAACATTTGAAACATGGGGTTTAAACTGCTGCATTTCTAATCCCAGCTGTAACCATCTCTGCTAATGCTGACTTGTATGTAAACAACTGAAAAATTAAGTTTAGGTTTTAACTATGCACATTTCTATCAGTGTACTCCTTCATAGAAGGATTGCAGCAAACAACATTTTTTTTTTTTTCTCCACACAGTTTTAATTTATGTGGTATAAAAAGATTGTGGACAACATTTTTAGAGGGAATCTGAAAACTGAGTTGTGAAATCCAGCTTCCATCTGTTTTAGTTGACTGCCTGATGAACTGAACATACAATCAAACTGCAAGCCTCACATTATTTATACCTCTGGCAGTTTAGTGTTTAAAGTCTTTTAAACATTGACAATTTCTTCTGACCTGAAGTAATATTTACATTTTGGAGAATCTGTAGAAGTAGCTAAACATTAGGGGGATGGCAAGAAGGCCTTCAAACCTCAAAGACTTGTAGTTAATCACAAAAGATAATTTGTTAAAATACCAGGAGAAACATGCAAAGAAATTGCTTAACAATTATAAGAAGGGTTTTATTGCTGTATTGCTAATCACGATTATTCTATTGATCCTTAAAAATTGGTATAAAAATGTGAATTTCCTGCTTAACTATTTCACTAAATAAACTAAATTTTATGGGACTGTTACAGTAGGATTTTGCTCATTTGAAAAAAAATGGCTGACCTTTAAACTGCTACTTTTCTAACTTTCTGAAACAGCTAGCTGTGCTAACGGAAGCTTGAACTAAAAATGCATGTTTGGTTTGAGCGGGGTTATTTTTTAATGCTGTTCTAAGATTTCTGTTTGCAACTTTATTTCGAAAAAAGTTTTTTTACTGCTGCCCAAGTAAATATACAGTTGCTATGTCTTTCAGTAATATTCTGATGGTTATTAGCTTTTTCTTACAATAGTTCCTATATGGTATTAGTGCAATGTTGTCTTAAAACGATTTCTCCAAAGCACAAATCAAAATATTTAAAATTGGTTGTTAATTCTCATTTTTTACTAAGATTCTGGGAGAAAAAATGTTTGCCGTCTGAAGAATAAGAGGGTCCTCAATTTTGATATAAATTTGTTTGTTAGCTCCTTCAGAGGAAACACTTATTGAGGGTGGAGTAAAATTTAGGGTTTTAAACCTTTGATAATTTACAGTTTTTAAAGCAAGTTTGTTGTCAATGTTGATTAAGCTGGTGTGAAGCATATTTAACTTCCCTGAGTGATTTGGGAGAGGTTTTTCTTTAAATAATTGTACATCTTACCACATTGTCAAACTTTGGAAATTTATTTTTATTTGTTCTGTAATAAAATTTAAATGTCTAGTCTAGCTTTAGACCAACTTTTGACTGAATATTGATGCCTTTAAGCTTTATTTAAACATATATTCAAATTTACTGGAACTCCATGAGTTAAGTAGGAATGTGTAAAACATGAACCTTGACAGCGGATGTTTAAATGAACAAAAGAGTGCTTGAAGTCCCCTCCAACATGACTGCTACATCACACAGGTGGATAAATTTAGGGGAAATGCATACAGTCAACTTCAAATGGACACAAGCAGATTCTCTCCATTGGACTTTTCACTACTTCTCAGTACTCAAATGAAAAAAAAAATATTTACCAAGTTTAATCACATCGCAGCTTTTATCATTGCCTTCCACTATATAAGTGGTCCATGTCTTTACTAGTTAATCACAGACACTCGTGATACTACAGCATACTTCTCTTGCGTAATTACGTTTTCCTCAGCCGCTTTCTACACACACACGCACGCACATGCACACACACCTGAGCAAATAATTTCCAATTCCAATTTCCTTTAAGAGTGGAAATTTGAATATCCTGGTGGTTTATTTTGGAAACAGTTTTAATTTAAGTTGTAAAAGCTGTTGAGCAAATTACATATCATATTTATGGCAGAGACTATCGTAATATTTTTTAGAGAAACTTTAACAAATACATCGGAATAGAAGAACTGACAGTTCAAAATTGCAACAAAAATGCATGTTTATAGCAGCAACCTTTCTTAAAAAAACAAAAAAACAAAAACAATGTAAGACGTAGTTTTATAAATATAAGTACAGTGGCTTGCAAAAGTATTCGGCCCCCTTGAACTTTTCCACATTTTCTCACATTACAGCCACAAACATGAATCAATTTTATTGGAATTCCACTTGAAAGACCAATACAAAGTGGTGTACACGTGAGAAGTGGAACGAAAATCATATATGATTCCAATTTTTTTTTACAAATAAATAACTGAAAAGTGGGTGTGCGTAATTATTCAGCCCCCTTTGGTCTGAGTGCAGTCAGTTGCCCATAGACATTGTCTGATGAGTGCTAATGACTAAATAGAGTGCACCTGTGTGTAATCTAATGTCAGTACAAATACAGCTGCCCTGTGACGGCCTCAGAGGTTGTCTAAGAGAATGTTGGGAGTAACAACACCATGAAGGTCAAAGAACACACCAGACAGGTCAGGGATAAAGTTATTGAGAAATTTAAAGCAGGCTTAGGCTACAAAAAGATTTCCCAAGCCTTGAACAACCCACGGAGCACTGTTCAAGCGGTCATTCAGAAATGGAAGGAGTATGGCACAACTGTAAACCTACCAAGACAAGGCCGTCCACCTAAACTCACAGGCCGAACAAGGAGAGCGCAGATCAGAAATGCAGCCAAGTGGCCCATGGTGACTCTGGACGAGCTGCAGAGATCTACAGCTCAGGTGGGGGAATCTGTCCATAGGACAACTATTAGTCGTGCACTGCACAAAGTTAGCCTTTATGGAAGAGTGGCAAGAAGAAAGCCATTGTTAAAAGAAAACCATAAGAAGTCCTGTTTGCAGTTTGCCACAAGCCATGTGGGGGACACAGCACACATGTGGAAGAAGGTGCTCTGGTCAGATGAGACCAAAATGGAACTTTTTGGCCAAAATGGAAAACGCTATGTGTGGCGAAAAACTAACACTGCACATCACTCTGAACACACCATCCCCACTGTCAAATATGGTGGTGGCAGCATCATGCTCTGGGGGTGCTTCTCTTCAGCAGGGACAGGGAAGCTGGTCAGAGTTGATTGGAAGATGGATGGAGCCAAATACAGGGCAATCTTGGAAGAAAACCTCTTGGAGTCTGCAAAAGACTTGAGACTGAAGCGGAGGTTCACCTTCCAGCAGGACAACGACCCTAAACATAAAGCCAGGGTAACAATGGAATGGTTTAAAACAAAACATATCCATGTGTGAGAATTGCCCAGTCAAAGTCCAGATCTAAATCCAATCGAGAATCTGTGGCAAGATCTGAAAACTGCTGTTCACAAACGATGTCCATCTAATCTGACTGAGCTGGAGCTGTTTTGCAAAGAAGAATGGGCAAGAATTTCAGTCTCTAGATGTGCAAAGCTGGTAGAGACATACCCTAAAAGACTGGCAGCTGTAATTGCAGGAAAAGGTGGTTCTACAAAGTATTGACTCAGGGGGCTGAATAATTACGCACACCCCACTTTTCAGTTATTTATTTGTAAAAAAAATTATGATTTTCGTTCCACTTCTCACGTGTACACCACTTTGTATTGGTCTTTCACGTGGAATTCCAATAAAATTGATTCATGTTTATGGCTGTAATGTGACAAAATGTGGAAAAGTTCAAGGGGGCCGAATACTTTTGCAAGCCACTGTATGCTCACAAACAGCAGCCTGGTGATTGAGTATGACAACTGGCAAATCCTACTGATCTGACTTGTACCAAGAACATGACAATGCTGGGTTGATATGAGTTTCAACTTCAGAGCTCAATGATGTGGTACAATATTTTGCTGTATGTTTTAAAAAAAAATCTGAAGTTTAGCTAATTTGCTTCATATTTACCTTCTACACAGTTACTTTTAACTTAGAAACCTTGCTTGTAAATATTGTCTCTGACTACCACCAAAGTCAGCCCAAGAACCTTCCGTGTTTTAGAACCAGAGCTTTAGTCTATTTGTGAAAACACAAAAAAATAGAATTTTATTGTTTTTGTTTGGCATACCAAACTTTAAAGACTAGTCAAACCTAGACTGTTATATTTGGATAAGAAGATTTAAAACACAGTTTGTGATGTGAATTTGTTTTTTTAGTTTTCCCAAAAAATTGTTTTCGTGAGCCTAATATTGTAACATAAAAAAAGAGTGAATGGCTACAGTCACTGCTGATAAGATCCATTTAGGCAGCAGAATTGTCAGGCTTTGTAAATGACCTGCTCCAGGCCTTTTTACTGTTTGCCATCGTTCATTACCACCACAAAGCAGTTGATGTCCCCCTCCTCTCAGCCTTTTCATTTGCGCAAGGCTCGACACGCACCAGGCTGTCCATTACAAGTCTGTGACACGTGCAGCCCGGGAGATGGCCAAACGGAGAGGAATGTACGGGTGGAGTTGATTTAACAAGCTGCAATTGTGTGAAACCTGTGGCCCATTGGGGAGACGAGATGTAGCCCCAGCAACCGAGATATGCTTAGTTGTACATTTTTAATATTAGCGGAGATGTTAACTGTGACTTTTCAAGCTTTTGACATGGCTGCGTGCTATTAGAAACTTTTAGGAACTCTTTCTGAAGAAACTAGCATGCATGCCAGGCTTCATTAAAAACCAAAATAACCAAACAGGATAAAACAGAGGTGAATACAAAAAATAAACCTGCTCTTTGGATCCTGACATGAACAGACTTTCACCTCTTACTCTTCCTCCTTAACACACAGATAGACACAAACACACACACACACACACACACACACACACACACACACACACACACACACACACACACACACACACACACACACACACACACACACACACACACACACACACACACACACACACACACACACACACACACACACACTGTAATTACTCCTCAATCCATACAAATTGAATGAAGCCAGAACCGTGGTCTAAGAATATAGACCGTAATTAATAAATTACAGCCACTCTACTCTATCATTCTCCACTTTGGAGCATGTAGACCTCCCATTCACTGTAGAGCAATTACCCAAGCTCACAGGTAAAACACACACGATCTGATGCCCATTTTAACAGAGCAAACAGATGCCCGAGTGAATGCGTAAGGTCATACCACAGGTTTTTCAGCCTGTGTGTTTACAAGTAACAAATCAAAAGCATGCATTATTTCTGAGCCTTGAAAATATGCCCAGGGGAGATATTAGGTTTCCCTGCATCCCCTCAAGCTTCCCCTTTGCAGCAGCTGCACACGGGTAATGTGAATGTCTTCTTACAGACAGTGGATGGCACAGGCCTCAAGTCGAAAACATCCTGTGCATAAAATCCGTTCACGTATTAAAATTTTTCTGATGACATCTATATAAAAATATATGGAGCCTAGTGCAGCAAATAACATTTTGCCGCATGTGTCAGGCTTTGTGACACATTCGAAGTTTAAAAAATATGTCTTTGACAACCATATATTTCTTTTGCTGTGTGTGTCCCCATAGGCTAGAAAGGAGTCTGCTGGAGACTGTCTAATGACTGCTGGGTCATGTATCAAATACACAGCAGCTGGAGGCGAATAGGGAGAGTGCATACTCTGGGTTTGGGTTTTAGGGGTGGGGGCTTGGTACAAACTGAAGCCTAGAGTTGTATGGGAGGCCTAGTCTCAGTGTTTGGGTGCATAGGGTTGTGAAACTGTAATGAATGAGGACCACAGGTCATGCTCCATGGTGTTGCAGAAGTAATGTTAACCTTCTCAGCAAATTAACTGACAAGTGAAAGTGATGTATGAGAGGCAAATACAAGTTTGTAAGAGGCCTCAAGTAAAAGTGTTCAAAAATACGTTTTTCTGTGTGTAAATAATTTTTTTTAATGAAATTTAACTACATTCCTGAATACAGATTAACAATGGGTCTGGGTTTCATATGGTGTTCCTCAGAGTTCAGGGCTGGGATCAATGCTGTTTCTGTTATTGATGATAGTTGTGTATTTTCTAAACAGCATCAATCTTTATATGTTACAAAACACATTAACGAAAGCCAATACCAATTAAATTATTTTTTTTCAAAAAAGAACCATAAGACTTGTAAATAAAGTCAAGAAATGCACTTTTTGCGAAATTAAACAGGCTACTATAAAAGGACAGGACTTGGTAAACATTAAAACATGTAAAATTAGGTGTACAGCAAAATGTTATTTATTATCTTTAATGAGTATTTATAATGTCGAAGAATGTTTAGAAATGACTTTATGTTGAAAAAACCTTCATTAAGAGCAAATGCAAAGCATGATTGTATCAGTAGAGTGAATCGATGAAATAGTTGTATCAACAAACTGAGATAATGTAATCTATTAAAACATATTTAGATTTGCTCTTAGAAGCAATGTCATCAATATTTGAAATATTTCAAAGATAAAACAAAAGAAAATCTGAACTTTTGTCAGCTGTTTAACAATTTTGTGGAAATTGCTTTGTTCTTTTTTGGATTAGAAATTGCCTTTTCTAAAGATTTTCTTGACTTGTGACATTAATGTTGGATCTTTTTAAAAGTCTTATTTTTTTCCCAGTCTGAGACATGAAAAACTAAACTTTGAAATAAATTCACTGTTATAGTGAAAATCTATAGGTCATTTGTTTCCAGATTATTTAATGGCCTTATATTCAAATAGATTTAAAAAAAGAATTATCCAAAACAAAAAGACTGAAGAATCTGTAATCATCTCAAAGTTTTATCTTTTGGGGCAATGGTTCCTGATTACCGTTTAATGAACGACTTTCAGGTAGGCAAAATTAATTACGCAGTAATCAACACATGGAGAAGTAATACACATTAATTACATTTAAAATCAGGATAAACTGTTTTTCAAAACATTCATTTAATTCAGTTAATCTAATTTCTAGAGCATCAATTTACAACAAATCTAACTTCAAGCCACTTAACAGCGCAAACAGTTTGAATTAAGATCCAATTATTTTGAAAACTGGCACCCTTCAATCCAGGTTAATCCAATCCAATCCAAATCATGCAGTCCGATTCAGTTCAAAAATCCTCTTTTAAGTCCATTTATAATAAGATACATTCACATTCATTTGAATAATATCCAACGAATATCCAACAATAATTTATTTGGGATGAGGTCTAAGATCAATGTTAATGATGTAGATGAAACTAAGATAATTTATTACTTAGAGCAATATAGGAATGCACGGCTTGCAAAGTTGGGACTGACTGCTGCACTAAAAACAAACCTAGAATCGTTATTGCTCTCTTCAATCAGTGATGAATTGTATGTTATTCTAGATGCAGCATTTTCTGTTTTAAGAAATTACTTTTCTATCACTAGCAATTACATTTTTAAATACTTAATATTTTACTTTAAGGGCTTTAAAATTGCAAAAAATAAATTAGGTCCTTCATTTAAATCTCTCTTAAAAAATGCTTGATTTTTTTTTGACATTTTGAAATAAGTATTGACTAGTGTGCTCAAATAACATTTCCATCTGGTGTCATTTTCACACCACAAGGCAGGTATAACAACAAAGAGTTGAATTCGACAGCCGCAAAGTACTACTGCCCCCTGCTGTAAAATGTGCACCCTTACATTTTATATCATTATATAGCATGTAGACTCATCAGAGTCTGGTTAATGGACTCACCTGAGGAACATGGCCCAACAGAGAC
This sequence comes from Valencia hispanica, assembly GCA_963556495.2. NCBI lineage: Eukaryota > Metazoa > Chordata > Actinopteri > Cyprinodontiformes > Valenciidae > Valencia > Valencia hispanica. The sequence continues at coordinate 18,501,279 of OY747721.1, read as the reverse complement.
CACAATGACTCAGCAGACAGAGTTTTGACTCTGGAAAACTCTAATGTTTCAGTATCCTGGCGGTCCAGCGCGATGTACTGGCAGCCCTGATAGTCTCCTTTCAGCTGCTCACCACCATGCAGAAGCACTAGATCCCAAGTTCCCATCTTCCTGAGGATGCCTCGCACCAACTCCATCTGCCTGTATGACAGATGACCTACAGAACAAAAAACTACAAATCAAACTGGTTGTATTCTGTAAATATATTTAATGTCTTAAACTTAAGACTAAAACTGTAAAAATGTGTTTATTTGAAAATCTGGTTCTACATGCTCTTTGCAGTCCATTAGGGTTTTTATTCAAACGTTGAGCCTTAATGTATTTTTTAAAGCCCGTAGATCCACTCACCTGAGATCCAGGAGGGGGTCAAAGCATCAGATATCCAGCCCATATAGCCCTCTTTGAAAGTTCCGAGGAACGAATCTATCTGGCCGTAAGACACCAGCTCCTTTCTCTTCATCAGCTCCTCACCCAGCTCACAGTCAGGGGAGAGAAAGATGACCCTGGGGAAGAAGAGGCTGCTGCGTACAGGCACTCCGCTCCTCTTGAAATGACTGCATAATTGAGCTGTTTTCCGCTAGAAGAGACAGTTAAACAGAAAAAAATGAATGTGTTCTTTTCTCTTTCGACTGTTAATTCATCAGCATCACCATGACGATCTGGATGATTTTTTGGTTCTATTTTATCATACAATCCTCTTACTGAAGTAACATTTTGTAGATATACATCTGGAAGGGTTAAAGTCCTTATTAGTTTTATAAGGTTTACCTTAACATACTGAGCTATCTTTAAACTATCACTGAAGAAAACTAATAGTATACATACTTCATGTATGTCTTTAATTTACTACCAAGTAATTTCTAACCAAACAAGTTAATGACAAAGAACATCTGAGGATATCCTGTTGGTTCTGCTACACAAATGTTAGGATAGGGGAATCATATTGTTCATGGGATAGCCTACATAAGGCCCCCATGCCAAATGCTTTTATACTGTAGTTTTGATGCAGAAAGATCTGGGTAAAAATTTGGACCCATATGGATCCTAGATGTGTTGTTTACATTCATGCATCTGGCGGAGACTTTTACCCAAAGTGACTTCTAAATGAAGATACAACAATGTAGATAATATCAAATCTAACTAAGTATTGTGCAATTTAAACAGATTTTTTTTACCTCCAACATGTCCAATTCACATCTAGCTGTAGATAATCAAATTAAGCTCATATTCAATCCAAATAAATCCGATTTATTCTGAAGCAATCCAATCATAAATTCTGATCCAAATGCATACAGCCAAGTTTAATCTAAATTATGCAATAAAATCAAATTCAGCTGACTATTTAATGCCAATTTGGTAAAAAGTTAACTATTTGAAGAAGCCCACTGAGACTAGAGTATTTTATCTATGGAATTATCTAAGTAAATGTTATTGAACACAACCTCAAGCCAATGACTCCATGCAATCTGCTGGGATTTCCTAAATAGGAAACTAACTAATACTTTAAACCAATTGTCATGTTTGTATTATTGTATTGAAATGACTTTTCTTGTAAAGTGCCTTGAGATAACATCTGTTGTGAATCAGCCATATATAAATAAACTAAGTTGAATGATAAAGAAAGAGAGTAGATCAAGTTAATGCCACACAAAGCTCAGCCAATAGCTTTGTCCAGGAAGTGGACACAGGCTAAATGTAAAAGCACAGACTCAGGAGTGATTTATTTAGATATAAAAAAACAGAACTAGGAAAGAGGCAACTAACTAAGACAACTAATCACAGAGGAAGATTCAGGAGTACTTTCGATGCAAAAGAAAAAACAAAGAGTACAACAAGTTAATGGCAGAAGTCTGCACCAAGAGCAAATGCATCCATCACAAAGAACTATGTCTACAGTTTCACTGTATTTTTTTCAGGCAAAAAACCCCATTTAATATACACATTTTTAAATATTCCTCAGTAGGACACTGCATTTTATCAACACTGAAAACCAACAGTGTTTGAGAAAAACTATCAAGAACTTTAAAATATCTCAGCTATGAGGTCTGAGACAATGTCGCTTAGCTTCAAATTTATTCAGGGTCAGAAAAAAAATGGCCAGGACACAGTGGACAATTTTGGATTGTCATTCAACAGCTTGTTATACAGTTTTATGTTTTTCTACTATTACTGTACTCTACTGTACTATTTTACATACTTGCTGGATCCTTCATAACTTTGGATAAAAAAATGTAATGATCTAAACAGAACATAAAATCAATTTTAGGGACTAAACATCTTGGCCATGTATACATGACCTATGTTATAGTTACAAGTTGGAGCCCTTCAGGGGAAAACTAAGGCTGGAAACCAGCGACCCTAAAGACAAAGGAAGTGATGTAACCTCACGTGTGCAGTCTGCAGACCGAACAATTTCAACAGTGCAGCTTGTATTTGCCAGAACAGTCTTCTAATCAAGCTTCCTATCACACTGAAGCATCTATAGAAATGGAAATGAGTGACTCCTAACAGACTCAGCCACGTCAGGTCACAGCTGTGTTTAGGCACCTGCCTGCTTTCAACCCCCCCGTCCCGCCCCCTCAGTCTGTGAACGCAATTATAAGAGTGCCCACTTGTGAAGTTTAGGTAGCCCTGCTGCTGCATTTGAAATTTCCATATAAATTGTTACAGTGACACAGAGTCTCTTAACCTCGCAGCAGTTTCTATGAATTCAGTTATTTGGATAATTAATTGGACGTTGAGCTTAAGTATGCTAGACAAGCTCTTTTTGTTTGAAGCAACCTTCTACTAATAGTCTGTTTACCGTGACAGCGTTGAGGGGATCTTCAACCTGCTCAATGTGAGTATTGGTAAAGTTTTGGTCTTTGTCTTTCACTTGCACATGCCAGTTTTGGTTGTGAGCACACACTGTCCCACTCCAGGGCTTTACATCCATGCAGAAGATTCCATGACCTAAAAAGAAAAAAGTTAAAACATAAGTGAATGTCTATACACCTCTAAAAAATAAAAAAATTTCTCCATTTGTTATTATAATTTTTTTCTTTGTTTGCTTTAAAGATTTTTTTCGTGGCACTAGTAGCCTTTATTTCCATTAATCAGACAGGAAATGGGCAAAGAATGAAGGTGAAGAAGACATGCAGCAAAGATCCGAAAGTCAGGAATCAAACCCCAGACCGCTTTCAAACCTGTCAGGAGGACCATGTTGATGTCATCTTTGGCTGTTTGAAGCTGGTCAGGGACACGAAGATTGCAGTAAACATCTTCCTTCCTCAGCCCGGTAAGTTTCCTGCAGAAGAAGAGCACAAAAGATTTCAATTGTATCTTTCAGTGTACACTTTAATAGTACATTTGGAACTCAACCCTTGAGTTATTTTATTTCTGGCTCTCAATGCGGCAAAAGTGACAAAAAAACAACCTTGTGCCATTATAATATGAGCTTTTTGAAGCAATGTGGCTCAGGTTTTGAGAGTCTTGACATTGCAGTGTCTCTCAAAGTGGAATGTATCACTGTGATGATACAACTTTTGCTGCAATGAAGGCTTTAATAACTTAAATTATGTGTTCGATTTAGACAGTTAAAATCCAGTATGAGCTATGCCCAATGACAGTGCTTGAAGATGAAAGATCTAATTGGTTTGCATAGCTATAGCAGGATTGTGCATCAGCTGATTGATGAGAATTACAGCTCCAATTTAAAGTAAGCCACAGACATAAACTATATTCTAACAAATATTGAAGATTGTTTATAGAAAAGAATCAGTTCTTAGTATGAAGGGAGTTATTTTATTGTTGATGAGAGTCTTGTCACTTTCTGGCTGGTAAGACATTTGAGTGGAGGAGATAGTTAGATTAATTCCATTTAGTTAAGACACATTTACTGTGGTAAAACTTTAAACTAGAACTTCACAACATATCATAATAATACATTTATCCTGTTTTGTACAATCAATACTTAGTGCCACATTATACTTACATGACATGTTGTAAAAAGTCAGGCAGGCTTGGAAGCTGCTTTAAACTTTGTTCCTGAGCAGTTCCTGAAGCTTTGTGGGGAAGATGAAAGTGGGCGAAGAGGCTTCCAAACTGAAGCATTCTAGTTTGTCTGGAAAAAAAGATAAAAAACATCTTAGTACCATAGTGTTTTGTCTTGACATACAAGCTAAAATATGATTATTTAGATGGCTTTGCAATTGTGACATAAGTGTTTCCATTTTCGGGAGGAGAGATTGAACAGCGTTCTGCGAGATGTTCTACATATCATTTTATAACCAAACCCTGGTTTAAACGTCCAAACAGCCTTTTTCCTGATCTGTCTGCTGTGTACCCCGCCAGCCCCGAAACCTGACAGATCTATAGAAGATCTGTGTGGAGGAGTGGGCCAGAATTCCTGTTACAGTGTGTGCAAACCTGATCAAGAACTACGGGAAACATTTGACCTCTGTAATTGCAAACAACGGCGTCTGTACCAAATATTACCACTGATTTTCTCAGGTGTTCAAATACTTAAATAAGTGGAGTAGAGGTGGACTTTTAAAAGGCAGAGTAACATGTCTTTTAGAGCCAGAATTATTGCTGATTGCCAGGTGTGCAACAATACAATACAAATCAATTTTTTAATATTCAGAAAATGTGATTTCATGCATAAAAAAAACAAACAGTCTCTTACAGTGGAAATGCACCTACAATGTGAATATCTGACCCCTCCATAATTTCTTAGTAGGCTACGTGTAGCCTACTTAAAAAATCGCAGGGTGTTCAAATACTTATGTTCCTCACTGTACACACAAGCTTTCTGAATTTTTATTTGTTTAAAAAAAATCTTTTAAAACTACGTGAATACCTTTACATTGGGGTTGTGCAGTTATTTACCACAATATATTTAAAAGGCATTTCAACTTTGTAAAACACTTTTCTGTTTTGTTTTTTATTGTTTTGCCAAATACAACCTTTATACGTAATAAACAGAAGAGTTTAAATCGGGTAAATAACGTTTGAAGCTAAGGAAAACACTGGAAAAATGACGTTGTTGAATGTTGTTGACGGCACTGTTTGGAGTTAGAAAAAACCGAGAAGATTAAAACAAAGAACGCATGCGTGACAAACTCTCCAGGAAACAAACTGTACTTACTTTTCAGCTCTTTTTAGGGGTTAAACAGCTTCGGAAAAGGAGAAGTTTTCAGTCGGACATCTTTCCGGGCCTCTATGCTCAATCTATTTTCTTCTAAATGCTTAGTAATTCTATCCAGGAAAACTGTTTCACAATTCCAGCACCCCCTGCTCCCCTCCAGCTGAACCAAAACTTTCCTGGAAGAAGTAAACAACAGACCACGTGCGCCACCTGCAGAGTCATATTTCTACCAAGACGTGACGTCAGGGAGAACGCCAGTCAGTCCAATATTGCATGCAGCTAGCTAATGGGTTTATGAAAGTATGGCAGGTTCTTGTGACATATAATCAGAACACATTTTTATCTGAATTTCTTTCCTAGATAATACAACAACAAATGAACTACAGAACTTTATCCCAAATACAACAAGTGAAGCATGATAGTGACAGCATCATGCTGTGGAATGCTTTTGTTTAGCAAGAACAGTGAAGCTGTTCAGAGTTGACAGGAAGCTGGATGGAGCTAATTACAGGTTGTGGAAGGAAACCTGTTTAAGGCTATGAAATGCTTCAGTGTGTTGCAGCTTTTCAGAACAATGACCATGACCATACAGTCGAGTCATAGTCTAGATTTAAATCCAATTGAGAATGTTTGTCAAGACTTGAAAAATGATGTTCAGTAAGGCTCTCAATTGAATGTGATTGAGCTTGGTTAATTTTGCAAGAAGAATGGGCAAAGCTAATATGGAAAGCTAGTAAAGAGATACCCAAGATCTGAAGCTATACTTTTTTTTAAAAATGACACAAATGCACACCTCACTTTTTAGACTTTTCGTAATTTTACAATATGATTGCAACACTCTTAAATACTGTATCAATGGGAAAGTGTTTTACTGACAAAAGTGAGAGATGAAATAAAGCACATGCCCAGGTCTGTCTTGAAACAGATTTTAATTTGCATAAGATTTTTGTTAATAAGTGGATAAATTGCAAGATTACCGTGACATTTAATATGAAATAAAGTAAGACAGAAGTTCTTTGGTCTGTGCATCAGCCTAAAACACATTTTCAAAGCTCAAAGCTATGATTAAACAAGCAAAGCACTTAACCTGAAATCAATAGGATCTGACTTCAAATCTGCCACTGAAATAAAAACCTTGTAGTGCCAAAACATTTATCTTTGCATTAATGAGAGCAGGAATTAAAAAGATAAAAAAAGTAAAAAATCAAGAGATAAATTATATTTTTCAGATTAACATAACGGTGAGATGCACAAGGATTAAAATATAAAACATAAGTGTTAGGTAATGTGAAGAAGTTTTTCACAAATCCAAATATTTTACTTGGTCTAACTTTTGTGAGAACAGAGAAGAAGTGCAGCTTTGGTTTTTTTTTTATCTCATTCTTATAGATTGTCAGTAAGAACACATGCTGGCACATCCTGCAAAGCCTGCAAAGAGGATATTACAAAAATGATGAAGAATATTTAATTCAGTAGTAAATACACCAAGAAAATCTCAATGTGATGATAAACAATATCCGGAGTGCAGAAAATGCTGTGAAAGAGCTTAATATCAAAACCAGATAGCCAAATCAGCTCATATGGGCTCAATGGAAGCCAATAAATAGAGGCACTCTCCCTCTCCTGACCTTCACTTCTGGTTTAGATTGAGCCGATAAAACAGGCACAACCTCAATAAAACCCATACAATAGAGTGAAATAAATAGATATTAAATTAAAGCAGAGGCGATAGTGGCTGAAATGCTGTGAGAATTCAAGGAAAAAAGACCCTTTGTGCTGTTTAATACTGTGTAGAATCACCACCTCATGATATAGTTTCAATAATTTTCATCTCTTGCCTTGATATATCAACACATATAATCAACTTGTGTTTGAACTTGCAAATGAAATACGGGATGCAGGCCGTGCTCCAATGGTTTGGCTTTTGTGCTGGCATTTATATCAAATTCATCATCTCTCATTTCACTGACTGTCTGCAGGAGCAAAGTGTGATGTCATTGTCTGTCTGCACAAACTTTTTTCAAATTTTCATGTTCATAGAAATGTCATTTTCTTATGTAGACCTTTGCAAAGCACAGGCAATCCTTTTTAGTCTTCAGACTGATTAAATAGCAAGCTCTTTTAATGCCCACTGCATTCTCCAAGTGGCCCATGATTTTGTCTATTGCCTGAGTTAATCCAATTTTCACCTAATGCACCTGGAGAGCTCATAGAGTGCCTGAGGGACATTACGAAGTGTAATTAGACAGCGCTTGAATTTATGGGAATATTATGTAAAGGATTTCCTGCCCACGTACAAAGTAGTAGAATAATTCGAAGACTGAGACGAGTATAAATTTATTTCTGATGTGTTTATTTCTACAAAACCTTCCAGAAGGATTGTCATTCTTTTGGGGAGCAATAACAAAACCATCAAAAAAATTATTGGTGGCACAATTCATGGTACCTCCAACAATTCCAATGACATAAATGTAATTGAAGCGTTAAAAAAAATGTATACTTGATTATTTAAACTTGATCAGAATCTTTTAATTTGTAATCCAGAACTTCATATTTCCCTCTATGAATACAAAGGGACATTAAGGCCCATTTCTTTTAGCCAATCATAAAAATGGGGTAGACAAGAACATGCCAGTTAAGTAAGTCAGATGTGTATTTATTCTCATAAGTTACGAAAAAGCAATAATAGCCCTGTCTCTCCGTCATAGGGGACTCTAGCCCTTAAGTAACCTACAGATTTTAAAGCATGTTTTGACAACTAGACCCAGAACATCATTTTCTGCAACCTTCATTGACCCTGACAGTTTTTGTGAACATTTCTACTGTAGAACAGATTCACTGAGGTAACACCTCCCTCTGCAACCGCGTCAAGTAGCAGCTAAGGGACTGAGTGAAAGAATTTCTAATCATGAAATTAAAAGTCATGGAAAGGTTTACTGTGGCATCATTCTTAAGACAAGACAAGAGAAAAGTAAAGACAGCTTCAATAATGATTAAATCTCCATGTTCTAACCATAACGGAATTGTTTCACTGCATTTACATTGTGAAACTACAGTAGGATATATTACATTCTCTTCAAAGTCATTGAAGCTTGAAACTCTTGTCCCAAAGGAGGATTAAGCACACCCTGGCTGCAGCACCACATCATTTCACAAAAATATATCAAGAATTAATGGTTTTTATTGACTTATAATGTTAAGAGATTTCAACCAAATTCAAACCTGACTTATACCAGGAGGAAAAGGGTTGTAGGGTATGATGTGAATTAATGACACCGGTAAAGATGAAAAGGAAGATTTTTTTTTTTTGTTCCCCAAAGATGATATTTCAAATCACACATCTCATTTGCAGAAGTAATGTCTGCATGACATCACTAATGCTCGCCTCACTTATTTCTGCTCATTTCCGCTTAATAATTAATATGAGAGATTCTCCATATGCTCCCTCAAAAGTCAATTTATTTTCCAAGCAAATTAGCACATTTGCCCTGAATCATATCAAGAGTCTGACTGCCTCAATCAATAAGGCAGTCAGACTTGTCTGATCAGATTTATAAACTAGGTATGCAGCAGGAGATGCTCATACCTATATTCAAGGTTTTCTGACGATATGGGAATGTAGCAGCTAGAAAGATGCACATGCAGTAAAGTGTGGTCCACATACAGAATAACAAAACAGATAAGCAGTATTTCCTGTCATTCAATAAATCTGAAATAGTATTACACCCATAGAAACTATTATGAGTTTGACCCCAGATAACCATTTTTTGTGTCTAGCTTGCCTCCATAATGAGTTCTGCCAAATGAAGAGGTAATTAGTATGCTAAAGTTTAATTGTTCAATTACAGCTGGATGTGAGGGGAGACCTTGTTGCCCTTTCATCATGTTTGAAAATAGTGCAGAGCATCACGTGCCACATATTGTAATTGCCGACAATTACAAAGAGAGCCCTCGATGTAAGCAAGGCCCCACTGAAAAGCCTTTCCCACCTGCTTTGTGCAGCTGTGTGCACCAAGGAGAGGCTCCAGTCAGTTTGAAACAGCGGCCAGGCTCTCAGTATGGAAGAAGCAGCGCAACTAACTGAGGTTCGACAGCATGAAAACAAGCAGTACAAGTACTGCAGAGTACAACGTGTTAAAAAAATATTATCACAGAGTAAACAAGAAAGCATCGGAGGGAAAGTGCTTGCGCTTTTGCTTCAAGGTGCATACGAGCAATTAGACATAGTTCTTACTAAAATCTTTTCATCACTATCTTCAACTAATGGGAAATATGCATTGTCTGCAATAGTTATTTTTATTAAAATATTATATTTATTATTATATTTATAATAATATTTTATGTTTTTTTTAATTAAAAATGCAACACTAATTTTATAATTAGTGGTGCAGCTGGTAGCACTTTTGCCTAGCAGCAAAAAGGTCTTGGGTTTGAATCCGGGCCTGGATTTTGCATGTTCTCCCCCGGCATATGTGGGTTCTCTCTGGGTACTACTGCTTCCTCCCACTTTCCGGAAACATGACCATTAGGTTCATTGGTCTCTCTAAATTGTCCCAGGTATGAGTGTGTAATGATTGTCTGTCCCTTGTGTTTCTGTGTTGCCTTGTGATGGACTGGTGACCAGTTCAGGGTGCACCCCACTTTGACCAATGACGTCTCCCCTGTATGGACTAGCAGGTGTAGACGATGGATGGATTATTTTATGATTTAACACTAAACATGAACTGTAGTACTGAATTTTCAAATAATTTTTAAATAACTTTCATATATATATATATATATATATATATATATATATATATATATATATATATATATATATATATATATATATATATATATATAATATCTTTGCAAATTATTTTATAAAATAATTGTTGTTGTTGTTACATTTTTAGTTTTTTCTTAGAATTCCAGTTAAAACTGTTTTGTTGTTGTTGAACCACATGTGTTGGGTCTGGTTGCATAAAGTCAAAATGTACTTTATGGGATATGATGTAATATTATGCAATAAGAGATCTGTAGTCATTTCAAATGATTGTGCTGTTGATCAGTGATTACAATCCATTATATGCTTTTCAGGGGGCCAGAAGGGAAACTAGGAGACAAAAGAGGGACCTCTTTACTCCCAACCAGTACCTTTTTAGCCATCTGATGGGTGTCCTGAATACCACGTGTCCAATTAGTGATTGGTTTCAACAGAACAAAGGCCTTAACTATCAACTTGATAGAGGGAAGGACTACTTTACAAAATAAGGCCTTATTCTCAACAACAGAAATAATAACACAACAAGACAAAACATTTAGGGACAGTAATGTTCAGAGATGAAAACAAGTTTATTCTTGTCACCTCAAGTTAACTGTCGAATGTCTTTATGAAGGTTATGAAAATAACCATGTATACATTTTTAATGTTGCTCAGTATATTAGGACACAGTCTTTTAAAATATGTTGCAATGATAACACCACATGATTTTACGTAATGAACAAAACAAGAGAAAATGATAAATAATTTAGATTGAAAAAACTGAAAATGTGACATCCTCTTTACTTTAATGACCTTGAACATCCAGTTCCCCTAAAAATCCGGTGCAACCAACTGTCTTTAAAAGTCACCTGATTTATAAAGACACTTGTTTGTAATTTAATTAATTAGTTCTATAAAGGTCTCAGAGGTATTTTAATGAACATTGTAAATAACAGCATCATAAAGAACAAGTAATGCAGGTTAATCTCAAAATGGTTGGATAGTAATGGCACAAATGCAAACCTAACAAGACATGGGCATCCATCTTAAGTGACAGGCCAGACAGGGAGAGCTTTAGTCAGAGAATACAGCTAAAATCCAGCGATCCACACTTCAGGTGGGGGAATTCGTTGACACAACAGCTATTAGTAGTGCATTCTGCAAGTCTGGCTTTCATGGAAAAGTAGCAAAAAGAAAGCTATGGTTTAAATTAAGCTATTAGAACCATGGCTGCTTGTAATTTGCCAGAAGTCATGTAAGGAACATGTGAACATGTGAAAGTAAGTACTGTGGTCAGAATAAATCTAAACAAAATGTTCAACCTTAGAATGTAGACAAAAATGGGAATTTTGGACATACATGTAAATTCCTAAAAATGTTAGAAAAGTAATACTGCATATAACAAACTTTTCCCATGGTGAAGCGGAGTCATGTTCACAGTGGGGAACGCCTAGCCCAAGGTTGTGTGGGGCCTTAAGCAGAATTTGACTTGGGGCCCCTCTTTTTGTGAATTATATCACCACAACTATTTAATACAGATTTGTTGGAATCATGGTAGAAGGGGCCAAATTTAATTGGCTGAACATAAAGGCAATTAGTGACAACTGATTCTTATTTGTTGAGATTGCTGAGTATTTATGAGTCGAGCTCAAACAAAGAAAACGTTAAACTCATTGCATCCATTTTAACCATATTATCACAGCGATCACCTGTCAAGATTATTCTTTTTACTTAAAAAAAAATCAACTTTAAGTCAGTTCTTTAAGTCTTCAATTTAGAATTCATAGAGTGTAAAATCTATTAATTTATCTATGTTAAAACTGTCAAATCAATTTTAATAGTATTTTCAATCTCAGTAAACGAATAAAAATTCAATTATTTATGACAGGGTCCTCATGGTTTGGGGGGCCTAGCAGTGGCATAGTTTGTTTAGGCCTTTGCAAGACGCTTCTCATTCCCAGCTAATGAGAAGACAGATGCAGATAATTACAGGTCAACCTGGAAGAAAACCTGTAGGAGGCTGCAAAGGACTTCAAACTGGGGTGGAGGTTTTCCTTCCAGCAGGACAACGAGGACCGGAGCATATTTATGCATTTTGATGGGCCTTTCAAAGTATAGTTTCAAATCCACTTTAAAAGCTGTGGCAAGACTCGTAAATGTAATGCCTACAGATCCTCTCCATCCAATCTAACTTAGTTTGAACTATTTTGCAAAAAGAAAGCTCAAAAATCAGAGTCCAAAGATCTGAAAAGCCTTAAAAGGATTGAACAGATTGCACTACTATCAAAAGTATTACTTTTTATAATACCATAATAATAATTTCAAACACTGTGATGAATCTTTTTCTAGACATTACAAAGCAGAAACAAAGCACCTCTTTGCTGAGTGATTTGTTAAACCAGAGCAACTACTTTCATTTCTCCAAGCAGCAAAAGTATCTTTCATGTTCCTCCAACCTGGTCTCACAGTCTGAAACAAAACTACAACTGTGAATGTCACCAAACAAGGACATTTTCTTCTTTCTTTTACTCCTAAAATTTCTCATATCATCTCCACACACATGAGCAATTTGTCTGTCATGACGTCTTGGAGGATCGGTCGACTCTGGGCCTATTGCACTGACAACACTGTTATTAGAGGTAAGTCGAGCCAGCGCCGAATGAATCTGCCTTCTGTTCAGGAGGCCAGGGCTCTTTTCAGCGATTAATTCGATAAATATATTAATTATGAATCTGGATGACAGTACAATCAGATTGTCAGGCTTCCAGACGTGGTCTTTTGTGATAATTCAGCTTTGAGATCGGGGTCTCCTCGGGTTTCAGGAGGTATAATTGCCGGGGCTCTGCCTCTTATCAGCACCTGACCCATTCACTCAGTAATATCCTGTGTGTTGTAATTAAATGGAGGCTTTCTGATCGCAAGTGACTCCCTTTAAGAGGTACTTCTCCTGTTTCAAGCAAAAGTGATGGTCAGTGGTCCGGTTGTCTCTACTCGCCTTTTGTTGGAGTCAAAGCAAAAGAAAAAAAATTCAAGCACTATTTACCTGCCCTGCAAAAGTATTCACGTCACATCCCTTGAGGTTCTTGCAGATATCTATTGAGCTCCATCCACAAACTTCAATTCAATTTACAGGGATTTTATAGACTGACACAAAAAGTGTATTATTGCCAATAAAAACTATGTGGTTTGGTAAGCAAAAATCAAAAAAGTACTTTTGGGAATGACTCTACCAGTTTTCTACATCTAAAATATGAGGTTTTGTCCATTCTTCTTTTCAGAAAAGCTCAAGCTTCATCAGACAGGAAGGAGTGCATCTGTGAACATTGATTTTTCACGGAACTCCTTTTGGTTCTCTTTAAACAATGGCTTTCTGTCATTGTTTGACCCACATGCACAAAACTCTCAGGAGACAAGAACGATTTTAAAAGGTTTATTGAAATGATGATTAATATGGATTCGGGACCTGCTGGGGAACTGCAGGGAGCTGCTGGGGACCAGGAGATGGAGCACAGAAATGAGCAGATGTTGAGTAGAAGAAAATAGAGCTGGAGATTTTGTAATGATAAATGCTTACAGAGATGATAAAGTGAAGACACCAGGGGAGAGTGGGTGGAGTTGGAGGATGACCAGGGTGGTGGCCGAACTGGAGGCTGGAGGTGAGCTGAGGCGGCAGACAGGAGGCACTCTGAGGATGATGGAGATTAGAACTGGGTCCAGGAGTTCAACATAGAAAGGTGAGTATGGATGGAGATCAAGGTGAGTGGATTGGTTTGCAGCAGGAGGAAGTAGATGGAATGAGAAAACAGTAACCAGTTGTGGAGATTAATCAGCAAATCCTTGAAAGGAGCTTTTAGACTGAAGATGAGGGATCTGGAGCTTAGGAGCAAGATGACTTGAAACGTGCGCCACTCAGGCAATGAGTGACAAGCTTCCAGCTCCCTTTATCCTCCTGCTGATCCTCTGATTAGCTGCAGGTGTGCAGAATCTCCAAACACCTGAGGTGAGAGCTGAGACTGGTGCCTTAACTGTGCCCTCCAGTGGATGACCCGTGGACCTGATATTGATTCACAACCACCACACAGACCAAACATCTGGACTCATAACCCTTTATTCTTTCCAGTGTCCCATTACAGGCTGTATTAGTGGAGTGCATAACTAATAGTTGGTGTGTTGACATATTTTAAACCCTGAGCTGTGGATCTCCGCAGCTCCTCCACAGTTACCTTTGGCCTTCTCTTGGTTGCTTGTCTGATTCTCCTTTGCAACGATATCCATGGACTGTGTGGATTGTTCCTTATTATTTATGATGCTGTTTGTTTATAAATATTTGTAAAAACCTCTAGGGCAGAACAGCTGTGAGAATGTTATACTGAGATTAAATTGCACACAAGTGGGAGCTATTCAGCCTACTGAGATGACAAAGTCAAACTAAATTTAAATATATTCAAGTGAGCCCAGATGATCAAAATTAACAAATTGTATTGATATACACCTGTATCTACATGAATTCACCTGCTTTTAAACAACTCACTCCCTGATCAGAGGTCCAGCAGGAGGAATTATCTCTGATGAGCTGCCCATGATGACACTCAGTGTTTCTCTGCTTCTCTCTTTCTCTGCTCATCCCTTATAATTAAACTCACTTCTTTTTCTATGCAGCCCATGAGCGTCATTAATTCACAGAATAGAGCCATTATGGAGGTTGCGGCTCCCAGGGTAGCACTGTGGAAGAGGTGGGGCAGTGGCTTTTCAACATTAATGGCCCCCCCCTTGTGTGCTGGCTATTAATCTCAACAAGCGGTGAAGTGGATTCATCACAACTGCAGGAGTGAGGCGATGTTCCCAAAGCACTGCAAAAATCAAATATTTAGTCCTGGGTCATTATTCTGACCTCTGACATTAAATCAGCTTCCATTTGTTCATTCAAATTTATTTTACAGCAGTTTTACACACTCTTTACAATTACCTACTTCTTTTTATCAACTTGCACTGATAAAAAAAATATGACTTGATATAATGCAATATTTCAGCTTATCAAAGAGCTTCTTGATTGATACAGCAATTTCTAAGGCCACCTTTTGGTTATTTTTAGGGCTGTGAAATATTTTTGAGATTTATGAAAAGCTGATCAGGCAATCTACAAAGCCATCCATCACAACAGCAGAGAATTAAATGAAGCTAACAAACCCCAACACTGCTTTCTCTTTGCCAGAAGGGGGAGCCACAAAATTTATTTGATTGAATTCGGTAGTTTATACGAAGGACTGCCTTTATGTGCAGTACTGCAGTATTTCACTGGAGGGCAGGAGTGCATGGTTTAAGGGCTGAACTCAAGTGAACTTCAAAAAATGTTCTTTTTTATATAAGCCGCCCACCTGAATAAGAAAGGAGAATCACATCTTTTGTTTTTTATCTGTCCTGCTCAAGAGTGTCACAAAGATTCAAAGGACGTCCCTATAATATACATACAATACAATGCATAATTTAGCTTCATCATGTATCTGAGTAATTATGACCAGCTTCCTTCACATTTCTTTAGACTCACAGAAGATCTTATGCTTCAGGGAGCAGATCAGGTTTCCATCTGTAAACTATCACATGTGTCACAGACCATTACATCAGAATCAGAAAGCTGCAGCTTCAGAGGAGACACACAAAACCAGAAAGGAGGCCTTAAATGTAGCAAGGGGCACAAATCTTTATTGCCCTCTGTTTTACATGTAATCACTCTCCTTATAAATTAATTTCATGATACTAAAATCTGCTCTCATCTTCTGTGGGAATCTGTCTGTGCTGGCTGAGTCAGGCTGTTAATAAAGGAATAATTAAGCTTCAGTGTTTCTACTTAGAGGTTTTTCTCTCAGAGGTGAATGAAGCAGTGGTTAAATGTTTTTGAGGATTTATTAAATTACTGTGCAATCAAATTAAGTGGTGGTTTAACCCTTTCAGTAAATTAGATCAGTCAATGAATAAATTGACATTTTTTAAACCAAAGAAGTTGTTTGAGGAGGTGAAAATCATAGAAAAAACCCAGACACAATTCAACATTTATGAATTTTGATAATCTCTTGTCAGCTTTTGTGTATGATGTTGAGGGTGATTGTGCACTGTTATTTCTTTGCCACACAAAGTTTTTTGCATGTTGGCAAAAATGCTCAGTTTTACATTATCTGACCATAGCCCTTTCTACATCTTTACTGTTTCTTCCACATAGCTGTTAGCAAAACATGATATTTTCTTCTTTTGCTAAACACTGACCAGCTTAATTTCTTTTTTTTACCCAACATAATTAGTTATCTTTTTTTTACTTTCAAAAACACACTGAAAAAACACCCCACTATTACAGAGGAGAGATAAAAAAATAAATTCAATTTAATTTAATTCAGTTTATTTATATAGCGCCGATTCACAACAGATGTCATCTCAAGGCACTTTACAAGAAAGTCATTTGAATACAATAATCCAAACATTCCAATCCATTAAAACATTTTCTATTTAAGGAATCCCAGCAGATGGCATCGATCATTGACTTGAGATTGTGTCCCGTTGATGCAGACTTCAACAACAGCAATCCCTCAGCAATCCCTCATAATGAGCAAGCATGTAGAGACAGTGGAGAGGAAAAACTCCCCTTTAACAGTAAGAAACCTTTAGCCTATATGATAGAACCTGCCACGACCGACTGGGGGTACGAGAAGACAGAGCAGAAACACAGACAGAACAAAAGGAACTGATGTAAGAATACTTCCTATATTAAAGACATTAAAAAGTTGGTAACAGGACATGGAAGATGCTCATTTAATGGGAGCATCTTCCCAGTCGACCACCCCCCACCCATCCAACAGGGCTAAGCAGGATACCAGACCAGGAGTAGCTTGCATGGAGAGCAAAAAATAAAAGTGAAAAATACAACTGGGGAGTAGTAGAAGAGAAAAGTATCCGAATTAGGTAGCAGAGTGAAGTAAAGTGGTCAGTGTGAGCCTGTAGCAGCATAACTACAGAGATAGCTCAGGATGACCTAAGCCACTCTAACTATAGCTTTATCAAAAAGGAAAGTTTTAAGCCTGGCCTTAAAAGTGGACAGGGTGTCTGCCTCACAGACTAAAACTGGGAGCTGGTTCCACAGGAGAGGAGCCTGATAACTAAAATATCTGCCTCCCATTCTATAAGAAATCATAGGAACCACCAGTAAACCTGCAGTCTGAGAGTGAAGTGCTCTTTTAGGAACATATGGAATAATCAGATCTCTGATGTATGATGGAGCTTCAGGGCTTCATATGGAAGAAAGAGGATCTTAAATTCTATTCTGGATTTAACAGAATAGATTATCCATCCATCCATCCATCCATCCATCCATCCATCCATCCATCCATCCATCCATCCATCCATCCATCCATCCATCCATCCATCCATCCATCCATCCATCCATCCATCCATCCATCCATCCATCCATCCATCCATCCATCCATCCATCCATCCATCCATTATCTATACCCACCCGTCCTCTGCAGGGTTGCAGGGGGTTGGTGCCTATCTCCAGCAGTCACATGGCGAAAGGACTGTGGGAGGAAGCCGGAGTACGTCCCACGCATGCAGAGGGAGAACATGCAAGCTCCATGCAGAAAGACCCCAGGCTGTCATTCAATCCCAATATTAGATTCCGGAGGCTCCAATATTCTGGAGGTGAAAGAAGAAAATAGGATTGAATGTCATGTCTTGGTCAACAATAACGCCAATGTTCTTTATGTTATTACTGGAGGCCAATTTAATGCCACCCAGATGAAGTGATTGACAAATCAGTTTCTTTTTTTGAGCTTCTGGTCCAAGACAACAACTTATGTCTTGTCAGAACTTAAAAGCAGAAAGTTTAGAGTCATCCATGTTTTTTTGTTCTCGAGACATGCCTGTAATTTACCTAACTGATTGGATTCTTTGGGATTTATGGATAAATATAGTTGTGTATCATCGGCATAGCTGTGGAATTTTATCCCATGCTGTCAAACGATTTTACCAACTGGAAGCATATATATAGTAAAAAGAATTGGTCCAAGCACAGAAGCCCGGATGTGTGTGTAAAAGATATTCACACTTCAGGGCTATTAAATATTGGAAGTACCAAGATCAATATATTTCAATTGATGTTTGTTTCTGTAATTCAGTGAAGTGCAGGCTAAGAGTGTCACTGTGATTTCATCTGTGAAATAAAAATATTATAGAGCTTCATATTTGAGATACAAAAACGGCTGAATACGCCTTATGTCTTAAATAACATGGCACTTTTTTCCTTTTTTAGAGTTATAGCCAAACTAGAACTCCTTCCACCTATTATTGTTTGGTCCAACAGTTGTACATGTGGCTTTAAATCTGTCAAAATACTTCAAAATCTGGACAGCAAATGCTGTGGAAAACTTTTCATCTAAACACAGTTGTAACAGTTTAATGAGGCATTTTCCAAACACAAACAAAGCAGCTTGAAGCGATATGTCAGCCCCCACAATAAAATCTTTTGCAAACGCAAAGTTCTTGTAGAAATCACCCATTCGCAGCCTTTGGCACGCATTGCCAGCACTCTGCAGCTGAAATTAAAAAGTGTGTAGTCTGTTCAGTGCTGATTATGAACTGCTGATGGTGAGCTCAGATTTGGTGCTGGGTTTCTTCAACATCGCTCCAACTAATACAACAAGACGAGTCTTAGATTGTGTTTGGATGGTGCACTGCTAAGCCTTGGCATACAGATGGAGAACGAGGGTAAAGCCTCTTATCAGAGAGGCTTTTTTTAATGCAGTTTTTTATTTAAGTTTTATGCAATGATCAGAGGATAATGTTGCAACTGAAACATGAGTAGTAGCAAAAAACTTGTGGAATAAAAGCTAATTTTGAAAATACCCAAAATATGTTTTAATATTTGCTGGGACAATTTATAACACAATAGTATAATATAGTACTTCACAATTTTAAAAATACATTGTTTTTTTATCTGTTCAAATCCGTCCTTCGCTGTACAAGCTTTTATTGTTTATTGTTTTTAATAGTATCCACAGAAAAACAATAGAACTGAAGTATTCTTTGTGTTATTTGTGCAAATTACAAGAAAGGGGGGTCTTTGAAAGAGAAACAGGCCCAAAGCATCACAGGTTCTCCATCATATTTTAAGTATAAAATGAGGTGCTTTTCACCCACTTGTTTTTGTATAGTGTTGTTGCCAAGCAGCTCAAACTTTCTCTCATTTGACCAAAGCACATGGTTCCAGTTAAAGGCAAAGCAGTGCTTAGCCCATATGTTTATGATGAGGGGACAGAAAATGTTGTCATGGGAACTTGGTGACCAGAAAATACCACTCTTTGCTTCCGTTCTCCTTCACTTTAGAAATTTGTTTACTTCCCTATCATCTTCGCATTTTCAAAAAAGACTAAGACAAAAAAGCCTCAGTGTCAAATCTTTATAGCCTGGAGAGACAGGAAGTTGTAGTGTCCTGGCTATAAGCTCCTAGACACTTTGATCTGCCTAAAACAACAACACCCCAATAACTAATTTCATTTCATACAGTATATGCAGTATATGCCATTGTTTCAATGGTATAAGAAAATATCTAGCTAGATCTAAAAAATGCTCCAGCATCACCTTTTTTACCTTTTTTCACCTATTAACAAAAAGATAATTTGGACATTTCAAAATATTCTGCAGCGTGAGTTCCAAAGCTCTGAGTCACCACATATACTGCACAAATGAGCCACCACTATTAAGAAATATAGAGATGATAATAAAATGTTGTAGCAGTGACCCATCAATAACATTACTTTATCTCATGCTGAATTATGCAAATGCTCTGATTCACACAGCTTTGTATGCTAAGGGCTTGAAAGGGCTCCAACCCTTGGCAACCTGACCTACCTTCTGATTTATTCAGGTAATAATTATTTTAGTTTTGAACCTTAATCTCCAGAGGGTCAGTTGATCCTTAGAGACTGTGATGTCATAGCAAAAGTAATGTTCCCTGTCCTGATGCTGTAAAACACTGTGTATCACAGCCTTCATTCAAATAGTCATGCCATTTAAATGTCAGAGTGACAAGATGTCCCAAACAATGTGCTTTATCTCCTCATGTTCAAACCCAATTACCATCTTTTTAAATATACATTCATATTCAATAGATTAGAATATACATTCCAATGAGACTTGTTTGTCAGATTTAAAGTACCTTTTAAAAAATAACAACCTTTATGCGGATATTATACACATAATATCATAACATGAATATACATGAGAGTGTGTGGTAGTGGCTTGAACGTGTTAAATGAAAAAAAAAGACTTCTGTGACTTTTATTTTATAGTAATTACTGGCGATTATACTTTTGCTATAAAATATTTTAGTTTTTTATAGCTTGATTAGGGGTGTGAATAAATGTTGTGGGTGTTGTGAAACATTATAATCTCAATACAGCTCTCCTTTTTTTATTTCTTTCTTTCAACGTAATTGCATTTCTTTGTGATTTATTATGCAAAACGATCTGCAAAGAATTTAAACGGTGTAAGTAGGCATCATGCTGGAAATAAGCTGATATGTTTTGGAGTAGCAGTAATAAAAAGAGTGAAAGGGAAAACAACTACAGAAGCATAGCTCATGTGCGGACATTTAATCACAGGAAACACCGCTCTGTGTGTCTGAGATAACATATTTATCAGCAGGAAGAAAGCCACATTATACCAGTGATAATAGGGTTGATCTTCAAAGCATAACGCTGTTGTGAAAAAGCAACCGTGTTTTGTTCAGACAGGGTCGATCACAGGATGTAATCACACACAGACACATCTGAAGGTGATGTTTAGAGCCTTTCATCTTCAAATGGATTCTAACAGCCTCATCAAGCCAGAAGCTGTCGTGATCTTTCATTGACTCAGCCATACACTAATTAAGGTCTGTCTGATGAGAGCAGGTAGTGGGAGATGCGACAAAAAAGTCCATCAAGAGTCTTTCCAAACTCTGTTTGTTGTCATTAATCGTTTTGTTTTTAGATATTGGAAAATTAAGTAATTTAATTGTCAATTAGTGAAATATCATTATAATTACACAATGATCTTCTGCTGGTTTGGAACACTGCACTGTTTCTAAGTACTATTACATATTGAGGCTCAGGTACATGCAAGCTACAGAAGCTCAGCATGATTCCAGTTATGATGACTAAGCCACGAGGAGCAGGAAGCTGGCCTCTCAGCATTATTGTTAGCAGTGTCAACACCTTCTCTTTTCTTTACTTACAGGCTGACATTTCACTCTTTTTTTTAGAGCTTCTTGTCTGAACGAGTGTTCCTCCTGTCTTCACCACTGAGATCTTTATAGGCTGCATTACTGCTCTGGTAACAGTGGATCCGCTTTGGAATGCATACTTTCTAAACACAATAGCAGTTGCTTGTGTTCAGACAAACTTGAAGCACATTTCAGAAAGAAATAAGTTACTCACACAGCACCTTGCAAAAGTATTTTTACCTCTTGAACTTTTTTACAATTTGTCACAACTTTCAATATATTTTACTTAGATTTAGGGTGATATACTGTACCAAGTATCTCAGTAATTCCTAGAACCACTCAAGTTGAGTGGCAGAAAATGGATCGATGGTTTTTTTTGGTGGTATGTCTCCACCGCCTTTTCATACTGAGACTGAAATTGTTTCTCATTCTTCTTCAACACCTATGTCTGTGACCAGCATTGTGTTGCTGTGTTGTGGCTTTTGCATTTTGTTGACCCTTCCGGGCAACCCTATTAATAAAAAGGCTTGAAAAAGTTCAAGGGGTGTCAATACTTTTGCAATGCACTGTAGCACTTCATTAAAATACTCTTTACTTTCACTTTAAAATACAGGTAAGAAAATTAAAAATTCAGGGGGACACTTAATTTCCCTCTGGGATCAACAAAGTATTTTTGAATTGAAATAAAAGCAGAATTGTACACTTTTGTTGAGATTTTAGGAAAGTTTGTGTTAGGAGTCTGGGGTGTCTGTCTGTCTTTGTTTATCTCTGTCTGTCATGCTGTGTCTTTTTTTCTCCACCTTTCTGGATAATTCCACCAGAGGCCCTGTGTGAGCTGAGGACCTGTCCATCAAGAAGGGGGGGCGGAGCCGTCTCCCTGCAGCCTGCACAGGTGCAGTTCATTGAGGCTCATCACAGGCTGGATATAAGGAGCTGGTTATCATCTCTCCCTTGCCAGAGCGTTAAACTGTCTGGTAAAACCCAAGTCCTCTGTGTGATTGCCAATTGTGTGTTCCTCTAGACAAACCTGCTTACCTCTCTGTGGTTTTCCTTGTCTTAACCTCCCAGGGGTCTGTTCTCCAGCTTCTCAGGATTCCTGGTATCTTTCCACGTCCGACTGCCTCCAAGCCCCAAGCTCCTCCGTGATCCGTGCTCCATCTCCATCCTCTGCCGCCCTCTGTGTCTGGTCCTCGATTCCATTACCTCTGTGTCCCCTAGAATTCAGCAGGAAGCTCCTGCAGACACCCAGGATTCCTAACACTCTCTCCCTGGCATTCTACTCACCATCTACAGGTCCTTCTCAAAAAATTAGCATATTGTGATAAAGTTCATTCTTTTCCATAGTGTAATGATAAAAATTAAACTTTCATATATTTTAGATTCATTGGACACCAACTGAAATATTTCAGGTCTTTTATTGTTTTAAAACGGATGATTTTGGCATACAGCTCATGAAAACCCAAAATTCCTATCTCAAAAAATTAGCATATCATGAAAAGGTTATCTAAACGAGCTATTAACCTAATCATCTAAATCAACTAATTAACTCTAAACACCTAAAAAAAAAGATTCCTGAGGCTTTTAAAAACTCCCAGCCTGGTTCATTACTCAAAACCGCAATCATGGGTAAGACTGCCGACCTGACTGCTGCCCAGAAGGCCATCATTGACACCCTCAAGCAAGAGGGTAAGACACAGAAAGAAATTTCTGAACGAATAGGCTGTTCCCAGAGTGCTGTATCAAGGCACCTCAGTGGGAAGTCTGTGGGAAGAAAAAAATGTGGCAGAAAACGCTGCACAACGAGAAGAGGTGACCGGACCCTGAGGAAGATTGTGGAGAAGGACCGATTCCAGACCTTGGGGGACCTGCGGAAGCAGTGGACTGAGTCTGGAGTAGAAACATCCAGAGCCACCGTGCACAGGCGTGTGCAGGAAATGGGCTACAGGTGCGCATTCCCCAGGTCAAGCCACTTTTGAACCAGAAACAGCGACAGAAGCGCCTGACCTGGGCTACAGAGAAGCAGCACTGGACTGTTGCTCAGTGGTCCAAAGTACTTGCATGTCATTTGGAAATCAAGGTGCCAGAGTCTGGAGGAAGACTGGGGAGAAGGAAATACCAAAATGCCTGAAGTCCAGTGTCAAGTACCCACAGTCAGTGATGGTCTGGGGTGCCATGTCAGCTGCTGGTGTTGGTCCACTGTGTTTTATCAAGGGCAGGGTCAATGCAGCTAGCTATCAGGAGATTTTGGAGCACTTCATGCTTCCATCTGCTGAAAAGCTTTATGGAGATGAAGATTTCATTTTTCAGCACGACCTGGCACCTGCTCACAGTGCCAAAACCACTGGTAAATGGTTTACTGACCATGGTATTACTGTGCTCAATTGGCCTGCCAACTCTCCTGACCTGAACCCCATAGAGAATCAGTGGGATATTGTGAAGAGGAAGTTGAAAGACGCAAGACCCAACACTCTGGATGAGCTTAAGGCCGCTATCGAAGCATCCTGGGCCTCCATAACACCTCAGCAGTGCCACAGGCTGATTGCCTCCATGCCACGCCGCATTGAAGCAGTCATTTCTGCAAAAGGATTCCCGACCAAGTATTGAGTGCATAACTGAACATAATTATTTGAAGGTTGACTTTTTTTTAAAATTAAAAACACTTTTCTTTTATTGGTCGGATGAAATATGCTAATTTTTTGAGATAGGAATTTTGGGTTTTCATGAGCTGTATGCCAAAATCATCAGTTTTAAAACAATAAAAGACCTGAAATATTTCAGTTGATGTGCAATGAATCTAAAATATATGAAAGTTTGATTTTTATCATTACATTATGGAAAATAATGAACTTTATCACATTATGCTAATTTTTTGAGAAGGACCTGTATCTAGAATGCCTCACCTGAGTACATCCAAACTCTCAGATTCACTCCAAGACTCTGTTTCACCTCTGCACATCTCCTACTGCAGTCCTTCAGATCTTCATTTCCCTGTGCAGTGTTTCTGGTTCCCGCCATCTTCATCATCTAATTGTTTCAATAAAACTTTTATAATTTTAACAACTGGCCTCCCTAGTGGTAGTCGGCATGTGGGTCAAAAAGCTTAACTACAACATGACAGTTTGTCCATAGAAGGTAAGCTGAGTGTGGAATCAGTGGCAGCAAATTCAAATCCCCACTGTTGTAGCATGAAGGAGCGCTGCAGGCTCCCTGTCATTCTACAGTCACTCACAGTCAAGTCCTGCTTTCAGTAAATTCTCTGACAGTAGATATTATCCTCAAAGAACGACAGATGTTGCTTCTTCTCCTGACTAAAGAAAACCTTAAAGATATCCTATTAAAAACACATTCTAAAAGGGGGTGCAAGTTGACAATGTTGTACACTGGAGAAAATGAAGGTGAGGGTGTGAGTTTGCTTGCTGCATTAGCACCTCTCTACCATGACCAAACAGAATTTCTGGTTGGAAAAACTACGATTTCAAGTTAGGATTTTGAAGACAATGTTTTTTATTATATTTATACAGACGTAATAAAGTATTTATGTGTTAGAATATAGTTGCTATATATATGGAAATTATTAAAAGGTACACTAAGAATAGATATCCACATGCTTTAACATAAGACTTGGTAGGAGCAGGATCAAATGAGGAGTATGGAGAGGGACTCAGAAGAATCCAGGAAAGCTGCTGTGGAAGCTGCTGTGGTGGACAAAGAGGCTCTGAAGGACAGAAACGAGACCTTTCTGTCTGTTGGCGAAGAAGTTCTGGTGAATGCCTTGCTGGCTGCAGAGCTCAGTGAGGAAGACCTGTTCAATGATCTTGGGTCAGACAACTAGAACCATCAGTCTTCTGAGGACAGGGTGCACTGCTTACAGAGGCAGCTTGTCAAGGATCTTCTCCGAGATTCTGGGAACGATCCCTGGGTGAGTCAGGTCAAAGTTAAGACCTTTGGAAAACACAGAAGCTTGCTAAGGTTAGTCTCCCCAGAGTCTTTCAGGGCACATTGTCAGGTGCGTGCGTTGGAAACACCACCATTGTTACTGAACCACAGCACAGACCTCCCGCCAGTAGGAGTGCTGATCACACAACACTCCTAGTTTCAACAGGAAGAGGGGGATTTGTGATCAGCCAAACTCAAACCACACCAGCTGCTGCTCTGAACTTTGGCCTCTTTCTCTGTGGGCAACCACAAACGAGAGGTGCAAGCTTTAAACCTCCTTCTCTGGCAAAGGGGGGAGGTGAGTTTGTGGAAGAAACTCATTGGATCCAAAAGATTTTTACAGTCTGCAAATTGAGCAGGTGAACTTTATTCAGCTGAGGAAATAAGTCCTGAATGACTCGTTCCAAACCATGCAAAAATAATCTTTTGAATCACAGTTTCCACAGAGAGAGAGAGAGTCCCTCTTAGCTGATGCTGCTCCGGCCTGCTGTCCTGCCACTGTACTGCCTGGTATGGGAGCAGACACTGCTGCGCTGATTGCCACCCCCGAACAAAGCCCCCGTGCTCAACACGGGAACGGTCTGTGGGGGAACAACGTTCCAAGGCCAAGCTAACGGTTGCTAGCAGCCAAAGCCTCACTGTTAGTGCCCCATGCAGCTACTGCTAACTGACCAACTATACCAGCTGGTTTCTCTGCTTTATCGCCGTTCTTTTCAGACAACAGAGCCACCCTTCCCTGGATGTCTAAGAAATGTTCACATAAGGTTGTGTCTGGGCAGAGATAAATTAGCTTAACATTTTTTAACTAATTCCAATTTGTTTAAACTAACTTAGTTTTGTTTCCAAAACTCTTCAATACAAGCCTTGATCTTTAAGCATACATAATCATACTGAACTGTGACATCACAATCAATTAATTGGTTACTGTTTCTACTTCTTTGCATATTTGTCCACCTTTGGTAGTTAGTTTAATTACTCATTCTTCCTTTTTCTTGGTTGTTTAGTTGTGTGTTACTAGCTTAGTGAGTTTGGTAATTAAAGCATTTTAACTAAAAGTTGAATTCATTTGTAATAAACTTGTATTTTGGAAGTTGTTGTTCGTTATTGTTCCACATACATGTGTAGTAACTTGCTGTTCAAAGTACGCCAAGAACTTATTCCTCTATTTACTGTTTAATTAACTCAGCCTTCATCAGGAAGGTAATCATAAACATTAACAGAGACTAAACCTTTTGGCTATTTATTATTTCCTGGATCCAAGGATGGTGCCCCAAACTTGATAATTTTTACATAAAATTATTAATCTTATTAATAATTGCCTAAGCAATTATTCATACTTATTCATTGCCAATACCTACTTATCTGAGTCACAACACATGTGTCTCTGGATGCAGCATGGACCCAAAGCAGACGTGGAAAAGGTGCAAGGATGTTTATTTGAATGATGATGAGGATGATGACAGGAACGATAATGATGACAGACACGGCAATGGTAGGCAGACCCGCCAGAAAAGGTCTGCACTCCCTGCTGTCCTGGTGGGGAATTGCTTTGCAACAACGAAGAACTATAAGAGGAAAACGTCTCCGTCAATACGTGTGTGTATGAGTGCAAACTTGCTGATGGAGAAGTATAAACTAGGCGTAAGGCAGGTATCTTAGCTCTGGAGACTTGAGGAGGCACTGGAGCTCTGAGTGCTTCAGCTGAGGACAGGGCTTTAAGGAAGAGAAAAACACATTACTGATGGTGATGTTAGCTGCCATGAGGAGATGAAGAAGGGGATTAGAAAGGATGCATGGTTAAAGAATGGTCACAAGACAAGGGCTCTGGAGCAAAGGACTTTGGCAATTCTGCTGATTATGGAGACAACTGTGTTCTAGCCTCTGCAGTTGGGAGGGGCAGACTGGAGATAATACTTACAAGGGTGAAAGACAGCAGACTGATCTGGTGAAGATTGTGCAGATAATCCAGATGACAGCACTGGAAGCAATGAGAGTGGTGATGGGATTGGAAGCAATGAGGATGATGCTAAGGAATTCACAGCGGGGTAGCAGCAATAGAAGCATTGTGAATAAGGGATGCTCTGAAAAAGGATTGTTGAAAGAGGGTATCTGTGGTGAATGAAGATGAAGACTGAAGCTCTGGAGACTGCTGCAGCTGTTAAGTTTTTGAGATAATGGATGCCCTAGGAAAGATCGTGCCATGCTAACTGCATGGATGGCTAGAGTCACTGTGGGTGTGGCAGGGTGGCGCCAGCCTTACTCACGCTGAAAGGAAACAAGTAATTGTCCAGGCCCCTCTGGTGTGATGGCAGTGGAAGTCATGCCATGAAAAAAAAAATAAATAAAAGTTAATCAAAACTATGTCCATTACTGAAAATATATGTTCAGGCATGTAAAGTATTTAACAGCAATGCACATTATCGGAAACAATACATAGTTATATAATTGCTGCTCAAGAGTTGTTGCACTAATATTTGTCTGCATCTGGCAAGTGGATGACTCATACTTACACATAATGCTTTCCAATGTTTGCACCCCTCAGCAGAATTACAATCTTGATCACAAAACTGAATACCCTTTGAAACTACAGACCACCTCTTCTTTGACTGCCTTTTGTTTTGTTTTGGTATGAATGTATACCCAGTTTGCCCCAATACCCTTATAACATTGTTTATAGGCAAGTAATTCTTTATCAACATGTGTAAATGTATGAAGGTAGATATGTTTCAAAACATCCAAACTTGTAATTTGTATCCACACTCTTGTATTTTGAATCCACACTTGTACAACTAAATTTTTACTTGTATAAAATGGTAAAAAATACATGTAAGATCAACTTGAACATGTGTATAAAATTTTCACCTGTGGTAAATTTTCTCTCAAACTTGCTCCGAATTTTAAGTTGTAAAAAAGAAATTACAAATGCTTGAAATTATATTTCGAGGAGTCAATTTTCCCGCTACAAGTACATGTCAGTGAACACCACTTCTCGAATCTGCTGCTGCCCACGCTCAACTCTCTTTCTAGGGATGGGACTTAAAACTTGTTAAAACGACTTGCAGTTGTTTGTATCAAAACCCACCCGTGTCAAGAGAAGTGAGAGCAGAACAGGAGGTGGAGGGATTGGGGTTGTCAGGGCAACCGAATCAACCAATCGCAATAAGAGCTCCAGTTTGTCCGGTTGACGCTGGTCTCTGCTGTTCTCCATAGCACAATCTTTATATTCTTAAACTTTATATTGTCATAGTTCTCAGTTTTGGTGTTTTGAAGTTAGTCATTTTCCTTATTCAGTTTAATTATCAATTTAATGTATTCTTTGGTATTTATTTTATGGCACTTCCTTGTTTTCATTTTCCCTTCATGCTCTTAGATGTTTTCACCTTTTGTTTGTGTCCTCCTTCCTATTTGTTTCCTTAGTTTATTTCTCTTTAGATAATTTCCAAATTTATTTCTTCCTTCTGTTCTCCAGTGTTTCCTTAAGTTCCCCTTAGATTCCTCCTTAGACATATTATCTTTAGTTTCTAGTTTCTTAAGAGTTTTCTGTCTCTCTTGCCATTTCTTCCCTTTCCTGTTGTCCCCTTGCCACTCTGCTCTTGACCCAGTTTCACTCATTGCCCTCACATGCATCTGCTTTCACTAATTAGTCTTTGGTCTTCTCTGTAACTTCCTCATTCCATCCTCAGTATATATTCAGCTCTCATTCAGTCACTACTCGCTGGTTCGTCGACAAACTTGCCTGCCTGATTCCTCCTCTTCTTGATGTTTCTTTCCCTGATCTCCGTGTTTCCCTGGTTCCCCTGAAGTTTTGTAAGTTTGTAAGTTTTTGGATTTTCTTGTTTATTAAATTCTATTTTCTTTATTTTGCTGCTTTTGGGTCCTCACTCTCGCCAAACATGACAGATATACAATCCATGGGCACAACAAGGTAAGTTCGCTGTTAGTCTTTGTTCAAATCAAATCAAATCAAACTTTATTTATAAAAAAGCTTTTCATACAAAATAGCATCTTAAAGTGCTTTACAGATTAAAATGACATAACCACATAACCACCGCTCCCGAGGCAGAGGGCTCCCACAGAGGAAACACTGGAAGGAAGATTAAAATAACAGGTTAAAATATTAAAATAAAGAGTAAATAATTATGAGATTAAATAGTAAAACACTGATAAAAAATGTAAAACTGATCAAATTTTGAATTATTTAGTGTAAAACATTGATAAAATTTAATCAAGTAAAACATGCAAAGCAATTAAACATATATTAATAAATCAATTAAAATCTAAGCTAAAAAGGTGAGTCTTGAGCCTGCTCTTAAAAACAGCCTGTTCCAGAGGTGAGGGCCATAAAACTGGAAAGACGCCTCACCATGAGTGTGTTTCCTGACTTTTGGGATGACAAGGAGACGGCTGCCAGAGGAGCGCAGAGACCGCGAAGACACATGCTGCTAAATTTTGTAGGAGTTGTAAACTGGATATACTCTTTTTGGGAAGACCAGAAAGCAGGGCATTACAGTAATGAATTCTACTGGTGATAAAAGCATGCATCAGTGTCTTCGTATTGGCCCGAGAGAGAGAATGAGGCGGACTCGGGCGACGTTCTTTAGTTGATAAAAACCTATTTTGGTAATATTTTTAATGTGAGGGATAAAAGTCAGCTCAGGACCGATGACTAAAACTTCAGTTTTGTCCTGGTTGAGTTACAGTAGAGAAAGTTTTCTGCCATCCAGGATTTGATGTCTAAAATGCAGTTAAAAAGTGCATCCATTGACCGTGTGTCATCAGGAGACATGGAGATGTACAACTGTGTATTGTCAGCATAACTATGAAAGTTAACTTCATATCTTCTGACAACACCCCCAAGAGGGAGCATATAAAGGTTGAAAAGCACTGGGCCGAAAATTAAACCATGGGGCACACCACAAGTGATATTATGGACCTTAGAGGAGCAGGTATCTAAACTTACCATAAAGGTCCTATCTGATAGATAAGATGTTAACCATTTGTGAATAGCACCAGAGAGGCCAGTCTACTTTAAATGGGTTAAAATAATACTGTGGTCTACTGTATCAAATCCAGCGCTTAGATCCAGTAGAACCAACACTATCACCTTCTGGGAATCTAGAATCTAGAATCATTTAAAATCTTCAAAATAAGATAAAGATAAGATAAGAGATACTTTAATAATCCCCGTGGGGAAATTAAGTTTAGGTACAAACAATCCAAGATCATACAAACACTTACAAACATTAACACAATACAGGATTTGAAAGACCGCGGTAGAAGCCGGCTTTACCAGCGCCCATTTTAGCAGATAGAAATGATTCACAATAGGTAGGGCGGGTGAACAGGGAAAAAAAAAGGCAACTCTGCCCAGCCCCCTACAGGGAGCCAAGCCGAGGTGCTGAAAAAACCCCTGCAAAAAACATAGAAGCTCATGTATCAGTCATAACATATGAGAACACAAATGGGACGGGGGGAGGGGGTTCGGGAACCCTCCGCACAGAGAAACCGGTCGCAGCCATCAAAGCGCGCCCATAATTTAGCTGTCGGACGAGTGGGCAGGAGACTGTAAGGTTAACAGCGAGAACATTGAACTCCAGGAGCGTATGTTTCTGTAGTTGTGGCATGAAAGTCCGTGCGTGTGTATGTGTGTGCGTCAGTTAGTAGGTGAGACTGTGAACTCTCCCTCAGCAGACTCATGTAAACACAGGGGATGGTGTGGGAGTAGGAGTGTTCATTTACATTCTTCTCTTCGCAGGGGGAGTTTGTGGTGTCTAGCCTTCCAAGGGTGCACCGGGTTCCAATTCAGATAGCATTTTTAGTTCAGCCTGAAGCACTTTTCAGCCTTAAAGTTTTTTTACTGGTCTTATAGCCACAGTGGCGCACCAAACATCCAAATCATGGCTAAGTTTCCATCAGCCCGGCTGAGAAACTTCTCCAAGTTGTTTCCCATCTCTTGTACGAGTCCCTCAACTGCATCCTTTGCCATTCATAGCATCCAGTTTACGGTTTTGCTGTGCTGTGGTTCACCCTAAAACCAGTGTGAAATTTATCTAGGACATTATGAGCGTTAATAACATCATAAAGTTGAATTAAAACAAGCTCTTCTAAAACTTTGCTTAAAAACGGTAAGTTAGATACCGGTCGTAAATTTTTAAAATAATGAAAATATAAATTGCTCTTCTCAACAAGGTCCTCTCTACCACCTCTTTAAAGGCGGCAGGAGAAACCCCCGTCTAAGGGAACAATTCATCATGGTTAAAATATAATCTCTAAAAGATCCAAAATTGTTAAAAAAAAACAAGGTGGGAACCAAGTCCAAAACACTTGTGATAGGTCTCACTGAGGATACAAACTTTATCAGGAGTCCAGGTTTATAACCAGAATAAAACTGTCCAGCATTTCCTCTGGTAAAGACACACGCTCTGATTTGTCTTAAACCATGTTACTTTGAAAAGATAAAATATTACATCTGATTGTGTCTACCTTCCCTCTGAAGTGGTCTGTAAACTCCTCACATAGAGTGTTTGAGGGGGTTTACTGATATGCATTAGTAGTATGGTTAAGAATGCTGTCTATAGTGGAAAACTGAATTTTGGGATTATTTTTATGTTCTGATATGATTCGGGAAAAGTGTGCATTTCTGGAATTTCTTACAGCGTTATCGTATACTTTGAGACGTTCTATGTATATTTGATGATTCATTGCGATTTTATTTTTCCTCCATTTTCTCTCTGCCACCTTGCAGCTCCTCTTTAATTTTTTAAGGTCTTCGTTTCTCCATGGTGTTGTAAGTTTTGATTGTGTGTTTACAACTTTAAGTGGAGCCAGCAGATCAAGAGCGGATTGAAACCTACTGTTAAAATCATTGACAATAAAATCACAGGTCAGGTAAAACAATAGGAGGAATCTATTAAAAAATTTCCAGAAAACCTGCAGCCACTTCAGGGGTTAGATTAAATTTTCTGACAGTTCTCACAGAAGTCTCCTGCTGCATAAAACTGGTGATATTAACACACAGAAGTGATCAGAGACAAGCCAAGTCAACAATAGAGGACACACTGGTGGACAGGCCATACATGATGACCAAGTCCAGGGTGTGTCCTCTGTTGTGAGTCAGCTGTGTGACATGTTGACTATATAATTCAAAATATTAGAAATTATGTTGATAAAGGATCTGAAATATTATCTATATGTAGACTAAAATCCCCAGCTAAAATTGTTGGCTTGTTAGCTTCTTTCAACTTGTTTATTATATTTTTAATGACTGGAGTAACAAACACCAACACTTTTAATTTTTAATTACCAATATATGTCAGTCTATTTATTCCTTGAGTTTACATATGAACTAAATTACGCTTCCGGGTCCAAAACGCCTAACTGAGAGCATCTTACTGGTTAGTTTACAAATATCTAAAATCTTTAATAGAATAATATATTTTTATTTTTCTGCTATCGATTTGCAGATAAAGAAAGCTATTGCTGCCTTCAGTTGTACTCAGGTTACCTAAAGCTAATATGTCACCACCATCTGAACAGATAATATATCTAAAGCTCTTTCAGCTAAGATGAAAGACAACACTTTTATTTGAAAAACCTAAATCCATATCTATAAAACATTATTTACATGCATTTCTATTTAATGTAGTAAAAGACCAGATATGAGTGTTTGTGTGTTTTACTAAAAATCTGGAAAAAAACCCAAACTAAAATCAATCTATCACAAGCCATGTTTTCTCACCCATGCGCGTTACATAATCCATCACTCATTATCCTTCAAGCTATAGACTGATCACTGGTGCTAGTGTCTGTGGAGCTGACATTTAATCATGAAAAGAATAATTAACAAAACGCCTACAAAAAGGTGCACTTGTGCCTGAGATCAACTGGTGACTCTCTGTTGATAAGGCCTGACAAGTATGACAGTGTCTGACTGTGGCTTTCTTCAGAGACGGATATACCCATAGCATGTTAAATGTATTAAAACAGCAAATGGTTCCAAACTCTCAGTGTAGACAAGGATTTGGTGTGAGATTCTCACGCTTTGATAAACTTGACTAAAAACACCACGTCACGGTACTTACACAAAAATAAAAAAATCTATTTTATGATCTTATTGCTCTTAGTGAAAAAAAACTAACAATATTGCCTATTACAATTACACAGGTGCTATAACCTCTTATGAAACTCTGATTAGTACATTTTCTCACTTCTGGATTTCCCTCACTGTATCGAGTATCATTAAAATATAATGTTTTAATGGCCTCCACAGGTGATATCCTAAAAATAAAATCAGTGTAAAGTAATGCCAGATTAGGATCAAGTCTGAAAGTTTATTGCTCACATCTATGGGAAATCATATTTTATTGCACTGATAGGGACAAGAATCACATAACATCAACATGTCTTCAAAAATTCAATAAGTACAGTATATATATTCTGCTCTCTGAGGTGAGGAATAGCTGCTTTTTATTGTGACTGCTAATTTCACTGAGTTTAAATTCTTTGGGAATTGTTGTGGTGGAAGTAGTCTGAAGTTGAAAGCACATAAAAAAAAGAGTGCAAATGTTTGCATTTGAATTGCACGTGATGGGAAGGGCTTTGCTTGTTCCACCTCTGGTACATAAGCAGAACTGTGCTATAATTGATGCTCTGATCCAGGGTATTTGCCACACAATTGCATAAAGATTTATTGCAGATAAAACTGCGCAGCTCTCCAATCAGAATGTTTGCACAAAAGTTTACCTTTTAAGTTTGTCCAGCCTTGAATTTTGAGCTTTCCTTCATTTTCCAAAATGAATAAATAAATATATAATCCTACTAAGATAGATTTCCTTAGACATCTGACAGTAAAGAAGTTATTCCACTTCACTGTTAGAAACCTCATTACATCTTGAAACCACTGAACTGCCCAGGTCTAGTTTCAAAAACAAGCAGCTAGCTTTGTAGGTCTTCAGCTTCCAGCTTTGACATATTGGACTAAAATGTTTCACATCCTTACTAACAAAATGCCACATATGTTTGTTGGAGTAACAATAACTCTTCTTCACCCACATCACTGCCCCTCTTATCACAGTCTCTGCCAGCACCTTATCCAGCCCCAGCGCCTTATAGCTCACGTGCCTCAGCAGCAGCGTCACACTCTGATGAGTCCCATGCTTCAGATGACCGATTCTCCACGCTTCCGGTCCAAAGCAGCAGCATAGTGTGGGGGCGTCATCCATCTTCTCAGGAAAAAATGAAGATGCTGCTCCTAATCAGTCTGATGAGGCGGATTAAAGGAGGAAAGAAGAAGTGATGATGATGATGATGATGATGATGATTTGCAAGTGGAAAAGAAATAAACCAGTATAAGCCACATGGACATGAACACATACGTGTTACAGCAATCAATTTGATTCAATATGAGTTCTGATTAAATGAGTGAAAGGCTATTTAAAAAAAAAAAAAATTTCTTTAGGGATTACTGACAATTTAGACACATTTCCATATAAAAGGCTACTGTGCAGTTCACATGAGTTGATTGTGATTATGATATTCTTATGAAATATTTATGAGAATATGGTCAAAAGACAAGAAATGCACAAAACCTGTGAATATCAAAAGTACACATTGGAATTTCGTAGGTGAGGTTCTGTTATATTGTTATGAGCAATTAATATCTTACCTACAGTACATACAGTGCCTCTTGAACTTTTTTACATTTTATGTGACTCTCCAATACAGAGTAGCACATGGTTGTGAAATGGGATGAAAGGGGTGCATAGTTTTAAAAATCCTTTACAATAAATTAGGTTAATGAACAACATTAGTGAACAAACAACATTGTGAATACCGTAAAACATAGAAGCAGGTCAGTGATAAAGTTGTGGGGAAGTTTAAAGCGGGCTTGGGTTATAAAACAATATCCTGAGCTTAGAACATTTTAGGGCCTCTGTTCAGTCCATCATCTGTCAACCTCCAAACCTGTCAAGACATTTTCTTCCCCAATCTTCAATGTGCACAGCTGGAGACATACCCCAAAATTATTGCAGCTGTACCACAATGTTTAATTCAGTGGGGCTGAATAAAATGCACAGAAATCTTTTCGGACTTCAATTTGTTAAGAATTTTTGTTAACCTATGGTGGTTTTCTTTTCTACTACAGAATTATGCACTACTTTGTGTAGGTCTATTGCAAAAAAGCAAAACAATCAAACAAACAGTAAACTTTATTGAAGATCGATTTTGGTGGTTGTGATGTGACAAAACATAAGCATGTTTAAGGGGAATGGATACCTTTACAAGGCAATGTAACTCATTCAGTGTTTTTATTTAGTATTTATATACATATTGGTTAAAGCTAATGGCAAGTTCAAACGGGGCAAAACCAAAGCGCACGTCGACTAGCGAAAAACAACGTCAGACCTAAAAACATCATAGCGCTTTGTGTGAGAACAATTTTATTAATTCTTTAAACTGTCATGATGTTTGAAACGGACGGTTATTACTACAGATTTATTTACATGTAATCATAGGTTGGAGGCAGTACCCCGAACAATGATCTCCCTGTGTAATAAAGACAGAACATCCAAGGTAGCCTATCTCCGGTCAGAGTTTCTGCTGAATAGAACAGTAAGGCAGTGTAAAAGTCAATAAAATCACTTAAATGTTTCTAATATCTGTGGGCTTTGCAAAGTTACTCTGAGGGGACAAACCCTGCATGTTCAGTTCTCGGTAACCTATGTGTTTGACATTCTTGGTGGTGCAATGCCTTTAACTTCTAGTGAAACCATTGATAGATTAAATAAACTCATACCGAGTCAGTTAGGGTTAAAAAACACTGCAGTTTATAAAGCGCCAAAATTTATTGAAAATGCGTTATTACTTTCTTCAAAGTCGGAAGTTTACATTTTGACCTTAGTATTTGGAAGAATTGCAATTTATGCTTTGAGACATTGATCAAAGGCTTTGAGTATCTTTATTCTTCCCACAGTATTTGATTGGGACTTAGATGTGAGCTTAATTCTTGTCCTTTAAAATGACTCATGAAGCATAAGCTTTAACTTTCTGGCTGATGTCTTAAGATGCTGCTTTAATATTTCCACATAGTTTTCTTTCTCTCTTTCCTGCAGCAAGAAAACCTCAAAACATGTTCTATGTTTCTATAGCTTGCAAGCATCCACCTTTTCCTACAAAATGCAACAATGGTTCACCCATCCATCCATTAGCTATACCATCTATCCTATGGGGGGAGGTGGTGGTGGTGGTAAGGGGGGCTGCCTACCTCCAGCAATCAATAGGTGAGACAGGGTACACCCTGGACAGGTCGCTAGTCTGCAACAATGGTCATTATGTTCAAATAGTTCACTTTGAGTTTCATGAGACTGCAGGGTATCTCCAAAAACATATAAAAACCTATATTTCATCATTCTCGAATTTTGTAGATAGAAATAATTTTGCTAATTGTACCTGACCCAGATCAGGAAAGGTCAGACATTGAGAAACAAAGGTGTGTTTTAGATGGTGTATGCAAATATCTGGTTTTAGCTACAAATACTGAAATGATTTTAACATAAAATGAATCCAAAGTTTTGTGGTTTCCATATTCAGTTTATTTAATTATGTGTTTTATAAATGAACAGAACATATAGATAATTACAGATTTATTTATTTATCTATCTAATTTTTGAGTCTACTTTTTTATTTAATTCGTCATCTATATTTATTTAGAAATTTAATTAACCATTTATTTAGTTGATTTCCGTTATTTTCTTTCTAACAAAATGAGTTTAACCGCGATTTAAAGTGCTTCTTTGTAGATTTTCAGTTATTCAGAGGAGATCGGGGAGAATTAAAGCGGACCGTACACGGTGTTGTGCTGTGTGCACAGAGGGGTGA
This sequence comes from Valencia hispanica, assembly GCA_963556495.2. Taxonomy (NCBI): domain Eukaryota; kingdom Metazoa; phylum Chordata; class Actinopteri; order Cyprinodontiformes; family Valenciidae; genus Valencia; species Valencia hispanica. The sequence continues at coordinate 18,464,307 of OY747721.1, read as the reverse complement.
TGCCTGGAGAGCGAGGCATCACAGAATGACAAACCCCCCACTGCAGGGCGCAGCAGCTACTAGAACAGAGCGGCTCTGGCATGAGACGCTTCCTGCAGCTTAGATGTATAAAGGGGGGACCTGTACTTTCTAATCCTGAGAATTACTTTACACATGCTGGAATCCTTAGTCATCTGCGACTTCAATACAATGTGGAGAAGAAAAAAGGAGGCATCTCCAAGGCTTGAGAAATCTGAGGATGCATGGACAGATGGATGTTTTTTCTATTCATTTATTAATACAGTTTTTAAGGTGCAAACAGGATTTGAATATGCGCGCTAAAAGTGTGGAGAAGTGAGTTTAGGGGGCCCACAGGATGGACACAGCGGAGGTAATTCTCTCCGTGTTGGTAGTTGTGATCATTATAGTGTCGCTGCTGTCCAACGTCCTGGTGCTGATCTGCTTTCTCTACAATCCGGAGATCCGCAGACAGGTGCCCGGTCTGTTCAGCCTCAACCTAACCTTCTGCAACTTGTTGCTGACCGTGGCCAACATGCCGCTCACTCTGGTGGGACTCGTCAGCAGGGCTCAGCCGGGGGGAGACGGCTTCTGCCAGATCGCGGGGTTCCTGGAGACCTTTCTGTCCACCAACTCCATGCTAAGCATGGCCGCTCTGAGCATCGACAGGTGGATCGCGGTGGTGTTCCCTCTGAGGTACCACTCAAAGATGCGCCACAAGGACGCAGCGTTAGTGCTCGGCTACACGTGGGCGCACTCCATGTCCTTCTCCACCGTAGCCGTCTGCCTCTCCTGGGTGGGCTACCACCGGCTGTACGCGTCCTGCACCCTGTCCAACTCGCGGGCAAGCAGCAGGACCCAGTTTGTTGTCTTCACCGTGTTTTTCCACTCTTTCACCTTCCTCCTGTCTTTTATAGTGTTGTGTTTTACATACCTTAAAGTTCTTAAAGTGGCCCGGTTTCACTGCAAAAGGATCGATGTTATAACGATGCAAACTTTGGTGCTGCTTGTGGACATACACCCCAGGTGAGCTCTTTAGATTATGTTACCCCCCCCCCTTTAGTTAGTTGTGTGAATTTATCAGTTATGCTTTTCAGGAGTATCAAAGTAGAGATTATTGTACAAAATTTTCAGTCTGCTTTCTTAGATCCTAAACAGTGATGCTTCCAAGGGTGGGCATGGGGGGCATCTGCCATCTGTGTAAAATTGCTGGCTCCAGAGCAGCCCCAAGGTTGTATGAGGCTCTAAGCAGTTTGATTTGATGCCCACCTCTAGCTCAACCCACATCCAGTTTTTTTTAACTTCTACGTCCTGCCAATGTTATATTGTGTTCACAAGCAACCCTTGGAAAAAGACTAGACACTGTCATATTCAATAAATTAGGAAATTATTGAAATGTTACTCTATTTCATTAGCACAATTCACTAAGTAAAACATGTTATAAAGATAAATTACAAACAGACGTGTGTTTTCAAGCCTTTTTCTTCTGATAATTGTGATGATTTTCTGCTTGCAGCTGATGGAAACTCAATATTAAAGATTAGAACGTTACATCAGACCAATAAAAACATTTTTAATGCAGAAATTTGGGCTTAATGGAAAGTGTGTATAATACCTGTTTAAAGGTTTTTTATTTTCAAACCATACTTTTAATCTGACAAATGAACCACATGTGTTTTACTAATTCACGAAGCAACAGAAATGATTAAACTTGCTTTAAAATATAACTCTAAACAACACTTTCAAATTAAATTTTTTTCTTTTGTTTTACTTTTTTACAATTCATGTATTTCTCAACATTGTTCTGTGCCAATAGCTGATGTCACAAATTACCTACATTGCAACTCGAGAATCTTTGCCCTACTTTTGGAGGTACAAAGGAGTCACCCATTTTGCCGTTAATTCAAAGTGATGTCAATTTTGTGACATGCGGAATATTTGACTTTCCCGCTTTTGTAAAGATAGTCTGTAAGGAAACCAGAGCCACCTTACTGTCTGCTTAAGAATATTTATTTATGTCTAAGTTTTGTCCTTAATACAGCACCAGCTTCTATTGTCCATCAATCACTCCTGCCCCACCCCCAGATTTATGAGAACATCATAATAAAGATATATATTTTTGATTACATGCAGCTCTGAATTTAAATTGAATGTCAAGAAGGTAATGGTAGTGCAATTTTCCATAACATAAACAAATAACTGCAACAAACCTCTGTGTAATTTGATTTATTATAGACAGTTACAGACAAACATAACATAGTGTGTATTTGTGAAGTGAAAGAAAAATTACACATAGTTTTTCAAGCTTATTTTACAAATAAAGATCCGAAAAGTGTGGTGTACATTTTTATTTTTTACCCTTAAACAAAATCCTTGGCAACCCTTCAGAAACAACATAATTCTTAAAACAGTCAATTTGTGTGTAACTTACCAGTACACATATAGCTGTTTTGTGAAGGACTCAGAGAGTTGTTAGAGAACATTAGTGAAGAAACAACATCATGAAGACCAAGAAATGCAGCAGACAGGTCAGGGATGAAGTTGTGGAGAATTTTAAAGTAGGCTTGGGTTAAGTAACAACATCACAAGCTCTAAACATCTCACAGACACTGTTCCACCATCTGAAAATGGAAAGAGTATTCAGACCTACCAAGACAAGGTCCACGTAAATTGGCAAGCATTAACCAGAAGTAATCAAGAGGTCCTTGGTAACCCTGGAGGTGTTGCAGAGAACCATAGCTCAGGTGGGATAATCACAACATCGCAACACAACACATATTAGTCAAATCTGTTTTATGTAAAGAAATACAGGTTGCAGTTTGCTACAAGTCAAGTAGGGGTGACAGAAAACATAGCAAAGAAGGTGCTTTGGTCAGATGAGTCTAGAGTACCAAGAACTATTTGGCCAAAGTGCAAAAATTGCAATTGTGGGGCAAAATATAACACTGCATATCACTACAAAACACCATATTCACTGGGAAACATGGTGGCACGTATTAGGCTGCATTTCTTCAGCAGGCATAGCGAAGCAGGTCAGAATTCATGGAGCTGAATTCAGTGTGAAAAAAACAGTTAGAAGCAGCAAAGGACTTGACAACAGGATAGAAGCTCACTTCCCAGCACAACCCCAAACAAAGATCAGAGCTCGTCCATCTGTTAGAATGGCCTAGTCAAACTTTATATCTAGGTCTAACCTGTGTGTAAATCTGTAGCAAGACTTGAACGTTGTTTGAAGAGGTTGTCCTTCTAGTCTAAATGAGATACTTTGCAGAGAAGAATGGGAAATATTGTCACTTTCTCAATGAGAAATGCTGGTAGAGTCTTACTCCAAGAGACTTGCTGCTCTAGCTGCAGCGAAATGTGGTTCTTCAATATGCTGACTCAGGGGAGCCGAAGAAAATGCAGGCCACACTTTTCAGATCTTTATTAAGGAAAGCAATTAAAAACCATGTATCATGCTTCTACCACTTGTCATGGTCACAGTGGTGGCCTCCAATTCATTACATTTTACCCAAAGCAATTTGGCATCACTATGCATTTGAGTTCAGACACAACCTCACACCTTCACAAATGACTCCAAGTTGTTCCTTAAAATCTGAGTTTGTTTTTATACAAGCAGTTTAACTGCTTTCTTTTACTTATGTTTAATACCCTCACTATACTGAAATCTAGACGTAACACCAGTCATTCAAGAATTTGACACACTGGCTGTGTTTGCTTTTCAGTGTCCGTCAGCGTTGCCTGGAAGAGCAGAAAAGGCGGCGACAGAGAGCAACGAGGAAAATCAGCACCTTCATCGGCACCTTCATGCTTTGCTTTGCTCCCTATGTGATCACTAGGTGAGTGTTTACAGAGATCGGGAAGGGTGTGGGGGGTGGGTGTTGTAATACACGCTAAGCCCTGCAGTCTTTTGGTTACCTTCCTCCACATACCAGCCCTCCCACTCCCACTTCCTGCTCGTTTCCTCGGGCTGAGTTTGGAAGATGAAAGTGGCTGACCTTGTGATAAGTAATATGCCTCTGTCCGGCTGTTGTTGCTGCTGCATTGGCACTTTTCTCTTCAAGTTCGTCTGGTGCATCCCCACTTTGTTGAATTCATTGGCATCAATCACTGCTTAAAGAAGCAAAGAAGGCCACAGGAGAGAGAAAGGAAGACTTAAGTGATGCATTTGAAAGGATGAAAATGTCAAGACGGATTTGTGTAATGGGAAACAAATAATAGTTTTTTACTACTTTGAATAATAAAATGAATACAAAAAGAAAAAACAAAATTAAGACCAAATTATATTTAAAAACTTTTAAAGTCTTCTTTTCAAACAAATCAGGTTCATGTCTCTGCGTCCAGTGAAAAATATTTCCTAAGATTATTTCTTGTTTGGAACATGACCAAATGCGTTTGTATCTGTGGTTTTGTGGCTGAAAATAAATAGTTTGAAGTGGTTATGAGTATCATGGTATACCAAAGTTTTAAACAGTTATTGTTTCAGAACTACTAAAACCTTCCTTCATATTGTTCCTACGGCTTGATGGAAAGTCCTTTTACTGAGAGGCCATCAAGAGTGTTGGAGTGACTGGAGTTTTCTGTTGCAGTATGGAGTCTGAAGTATCATGGTACTGCCACTGTGTTGCTGTGCACCACTGGTCAGCTGGCTAAAAGAAGGCTACTGCACTTTTCTCTTGCTGAAATGGTTGTTGGACTATTTGGAATTATGTTATAACTGTCATACTGTAGAATCAAGATATCACTAAACGAAGTCAGTCAAATAACATGAAGCAGGCTAAAAGTTTTCAAAAAGCAATTAGTCCTTTGGAAACAAACAAACCAAGACCTGTCACTCTTCTAAAGAAAGGAAAGTAAAGCTAGCAAGCTATTCATCATGCAATCCAACATACATTTTAAATGCTCATCTGTATGAGCCGATAGCAAGACTAATTAAATATGTAATACCCCAGCAAAGCTTAACATTCTGACTACTGACAGGTTGACTTAATAATACCGTTTATATCTTCATCATGGCACCTGTTGGTTGGTGGAATATATATTGTATCAAGTGAACATTTTGTGAATTTGACAGGGCCGAATTGTGAGTATAAGAATTAGATCACAGAGCAGGGGAAGAAGTGGTATCCTGGTCTGATGAATCATGTTTTCTTTTCCATCATGGGGATGGTCAGAAAAGTGTAAGACATTTACCTGGGGTCCACAAGGCACCATGATACACTATGGAAATTAGGCAAGACTGCAGTTTTGGGAAACCAGTCTGCTCAAAAACCATGGGTTCTGGCATCCTTCAAGATGTTACTATGACTTGCACCACCTATCTTAGCATTGTTGCAGACAATATACAAGTTTTCATGGAAACAATATTCCCTGTTTGCTGTGGTGTCTTTCATCAGTATAATTTACTCCTGCAACAAAGCAAAACTGATTCAGAAATTGTTTGAATTTAAGTTTTAGCAGAAGGTCACGTGTCTCATGGAAGTTTAAAGAAAAGGGTTTCATGGCCTCAAATTGGGAGTTTTTATTCTTAAAATTACTTTAAGAGGGAAAGAAAAAAAAGAAGAATTATCGGGAATATAAAGCATCCGAAACACCAGGATCCAACAGCCTCCTACAACAGAACATTCACTAAACAGAAGAGGAAAATGCCAGAAGGTCACATAGACTTTGGAATAGTTTGTTGCATGTTTTTGTGGTTCCTAACATTTGATTCAAAGCTGGGTTGGATAAAAATAGGATTTTTCTTGAGGTAAGTTCCTAAGTAGGGTGTACACACTTCCAAGGTTTGAAGGAAAAGCTAAACAAATGGTCTGCATGAACTTTATACAAAAGGTAAACAAAACAAAACAAAAACAATAATCAACCTGAATCTTACAGGAATGACCCTAAAGTGTGACTCTGACCTGGCTCCACACAGCTTCTTGAATGACCTGCTCACCAGGAGTTGAAGCTTCCAGAAAAGGAGCCGTCACAGAGTGCTCATCAGCCAATCATCGGCAGACTTTTGGAAATATACAATCTATGTGACAAAATCTGGGGCAGTCTTTACACCAGAGAAAGAGACCAAAAATGTAAAGAGTCTGTCAATGGAGATAAAATCCTGTTTGAACATTCAAAGTTTCCATCCTGTAATCATTCAATCGATTAAGCAGACATTCAGAGTCAAACAAATTTGGTAAATACTGGATTATTTTAAAGCTTTCTGAACTTTAAAATTAGCAGAATAAGATTGTCCACATTTGATCATATTGACAAACTTTTGGAAAAACATTTCCATTTTGAATACTGGTTCCCTTTTGCAGACTGAGGTTGTTGTCACTAAATCTAAAAGTTCAACCGTTACATTTTAAGGTGCTGGGTGGAAAGCAATATTTGTATCTGAAAAGGTCATCTTGGATGTGTTTTTGTACACCACCCAATGGCATTTTAGTCAGGGTTTTATACTATGAGAATCTGATCACTGTCTATTCTGTAGACAGTCAAAAGTATTTTGGACAGCTCAGAGTATCCTGCTATCAGCTACAATTTAACTTAAATGTTATGGCAGAGGTGTGGTCCTCAACTTCAGTCCTTAGGAGCAGGTGTCTTGCAATTTTTAAATGTTTTCCTGTTCCATGAGCAGTTGATTAAAACCTTTTGGTATGCTTTTGGGTTCTGCAGAGGCCTTTCAATGTCCTCGTGATTTCATTTAAATATGCTAAAGCAGCGAAATGTCTCAAACATTCAGGAGACCAAATCTTGAGAACCAGTGTTAAAGACTCCGTGTGTATTGCATTTGTGATCCAGCTGCAATTGAAAGGGCCAGATGGATTTTATTGGTTTTGTGCTCTGTGACCAGGTTAGCTATTACTATTGATACATGTACATTACATTTTATGGATGCAAACACTTAGGCAACATGGTTGCTGATTGTTAGATTGTAGTTTGCGCATGACTGACAAAAGCTCAAATAAAAACATTAACTGTATCTATACATGTGTTTGGTCAGGACTAGTGAGAAACCTCAGACTTTTTTAGTTGGAATTATGACTTCGGGGGGCATTTCAGTTGACTTTTATGTCCTAGAACCCTCCAAACTTTAGCTTCTGAGTTCAAATAGAGCACAAGATTATAAAGTCTGTTACATGTCCTTCTTGAAGGGCGTTAAAATTGAAAACTGAATGAAAAGCCTTTTTCTCAAAGGAATAGGTGTTCTTCCTTGTCTACCTTCAAAAGAGTTTGATTTTTGATTTTAGCTATTACAGATTCAGACTAAAGTTTGCTCCAACAGACTTTTGCTTGATGCTGTTGTTTCTCTCTTTTGGTCTGATTGAATCTGCACCAGCCAAATAAGAAACCTTAATCCAAAACGTTCACTGATAAATACACGGTGTCTGATAAAAATAAAAAGATATAAAAATATTCTGAAGTATTGCATAGAAAAGAGAAATAAGAAAACAAATTTAAAAGTGGAAAGCATACATTTTCTTTGATATTGTTTTCTTTTGTGATGTTTAAAATCTTCAAGTTTGTCACTTAATGTTTGCTACTGACAAATCAAGTGTAAGTTTAGATGTTTAATATATTTAATACTCCCCTCAGGCAGGAGGTTCCGGTCCATTCGGACCAGGACCTCTCAACATAAGAACAGTTTCTTGTCCTCTGCTGTTGGACTCATGAACAATAACCATAAGACTGTTCCCACCCACCTGCTTCTATGTATTTGCTGTGGCTCTTGCAAGGCTTGTGAAAACATGACTTCTTTTGGCTTTTTTGTTCCACTCTTCCGTTAATGCCAGATTTATTTGGGTAAAGGTTGTCCTGTCAACAGAGTCTCCCAGTTCCTCCTGTGTTACCATGGACTTTCTTGCTCCTAGTTGAATCTCATGTTCCATTTCCATTTTTCCATCCGTTTTCTTCCGCTTATCCGGGGTCGGGTCGCGGGGGCAGCAGCCTAAGCAAAGAGACCCAGACTTCCCTCTCCCCAGCCACTTGTTCCAGCTCCTCGGGAGGAACCCAAAGGCGCTCCCAGGCCAGCCGAGAAACATAGTCCCTCCAGCGTGTCCTGGGCCTTCCCCTGGGCCTCCTCCCGGTGAGACGTGCCTGAAACACCTCACCAGGGAGGCGTCCAGGGGGCATCCTGATCAGATGCCCGAGCCACCTCAACTGACTCCTCTCGATGTGGAGAAGCGGCGGCTCTATTCTGAGCCCCCTCCGGATGACTGAGCTTTTCATCCTATCTCTAAGGGAGAGCCCAGACACTCTGCGGAGGAAACTTATTTCAGCCGCTTGTATCCGTGATCTCGTTCTTTCGGTCACCACCCAGAGTTCGTGACCATAGATGAGGGTAGGAACGTAGATCGACCGGTAAATCGAGAGCTTCGCCTTTCGGCTCAGCTCTCTCTTCACCACGACAGACCGGTAAAGTGCCCTCATAACTGCAGATGCCCCACCAATCGGTCAATCGATCTCCCGCTCCATTTTTCCCTCATTCGTGAACAAGACCCCCAGATACTTAAACTTCTCCACTTGGGGAAGGACCCCATCCCCGACCCGGAGAAGGCACCCCACCCTTTTCCGGCTCAAGACCATGGCCTCGGATTTGGAGGTGCTGATTCTCATCCCAGCCGCTTCACACTCTGCTGCGAACCGCTCCAGCGAAAGCTGTAGATCACGTTCCGATGAAGCCAACAGGACCACGTCATCTGCAAAAAGCAGAGACCCGATCCTGAGGCCACCAAAACGGATCCCCTCAACGCCTTGGCTGCGCCTAGAGATCCTGTCCATAAAAGTTAGGAACAGGATCGGTGACAAAGGGCAACCTTGGCGGAGTCCAACTCTCACTGGAAACAAGCCCGACTTATTGCCGGCAATGCAAACCAAACTCTGGCACCGGTCGTACAGGGACCTAACAGCCCGTATCAAGGGGCCCGGTACCCCATACTCCCGGAGGGACACGGTCGAACGCCTTCTCCAAGTCCACAAAACACATGTAGACTGGTTGGGCGAACTCCCACGCACCCTCCAGGACCCTGCTGAGGGTGTAGAGCTGGTCCAGTGTTCCACGGCCAGGACGAAAACCGCATTGTTCCTCCTGGATCTGAGGTTCGACTATCCATCGGACCCTCCTCTTCAGAACCCCTGAATAGACCTTACCAGGGAGGCTCAGAAGTGTGATCCCCCTGTAGTTGGAACACACCCTGTGGTCCCCCTTTTTAAACAGGGGGACCACCACCCCTGTCTGCCAATCCAAGGGAACTGCCCCCGATGTCCACGCAATATTGCAGAGCCGCGTTAACCAACACAGCCCCACAACATCCAGAGCCTTGAGGAACTCCGGCCGAATCTCATCCACCCCTGGAGCCCTGCCACCGAGGAGCTTTTTAACGACCTCGGTGACCTCAGCACCAGAGATTGGAGAGACCGACCCCAAGTCCCCAAACCCTGCTTCCGGATTGGAAGGCGTGCTGGTGGGATTGAGGAGGTCTTCGAAGTATTCCATCCACCGACCCAAAACGTCCCGCGTCTCATGTTCCTGTTAGTTTAAGTGGATTTGCCATACTCTATACATTTTCAGATGATAGATTGAGGATGTGCTACGCCAGATGTTTCCAGTTTGAGATATTGTTAAATATATTAGTGTTACTATTTTGGTCAAAGGGCTAAAATAGGTAAAATAGCTTTGTGTTCTGGGGATTATAGCGAGCATATGAAGCAAGAATTCTTGCTTTGTCACAACTCTTCCAAACTCATATGTCAGTAAGATCTGGTAAGATGCAGCTGGTTCACAGATTTAAAAACAAATTGGTATCAACTGTCTTCATGCTGTGTTTCGCCATCAGTTGCCTCCAGAGCAGATTCTGCACACTGGCATTGATTTTACAATTCTCTAGAGCTTTGATACTTTTCTAAAACATACTCTATGCCCCAAAGCGTTTCGGTGATGGAGAAGGACTACAAGCTTTTTGAAATGAAATTAACTTGGCTTTGGTATCAAATTATTACAGGCTTTTCATCGAGCTTACATCTGTTCAAACAATAAGAAAATTTGTTGTGTTATCGGGATTCTGCCAGTAATGAAAAACAAAGCCAGGCAGCACATGTTCTCTTTCTCCTTGAGCGGCAGATTAATATTTCAGTATAATTTTGGCTTGCTGAAAATTCATCCCATAATGAGGAGACTAAGGAGCAGACCTGGAATATGCTGGAGGGACTATATACCCCTTCTGACCTGGGAAACCCCCACAAAGAGCTGGGGAATGTCACTGAGGAGGGTGATGTCTGGCTTCCCATTCCAGATCTATTACCCCTATGCTGTATAAACAGACTTCAATGGACAGTTGGATGGATGAAACCTCATCCACTGCTTTTCTGATAGGCATTTGCTGTCATGGTCACCATACCAATCGTTTTTGTTTGGCCTGGAAACTGATTTAAACGGAGGGAAGAGAAGCAAATGTCTGTCAAATCTGTCAAATCTGCCAATAATGCTATGCTTTAATGTGCTGACACAGCTCTACTTTAAACACAGTAATCACCCAGAGTGCAGTCCCTTAGAATGTGTCATTTTTCAAAAGTTTTTACGAGACCAAAAAAAAATGTGAAAGTCAAAAAAGTTGACACACAGTTTCACATTTGCTTCCTTGAGAAGCAGACAGTTCAAATAAAACCATTAGATGTCCTTTTGTCCTTTGTCGTTTTCCTAACTCTGCTGTAAATAACTGATTATTTACTGTTCAAATATTAGAACAGTTTGGTTAACTTGAACAAATTAAAGCCATTTTTGCATAATGGACCATTTACACACACACACACACACACACCCACACACACACACACACACACACACCCACACACATACACACACACACACACACACACACACACATATATATATATATATATATATATATATATATATATATATATATATATATATATATATATACATATATATATATATATAGATAGATAGATATAGATATATAGATATAGATATAGATATAGATATATAGATATAGATATAGATATAGATAGATAGATATAGATAGATAGATAGATAGATAGATAGATAGATAGATATAGATATATATATATATATAGATATAGATATATATATAGATATAGATATAGATATAGATATATAGATATATATATATAGATATATAGATATATATATATAGATATATATATATAGATATATATATAGATATATAGATAATATTTATGATTTCTGCATAAATCATTGCAGCTTTGAGACGATATTTACAGTCAAATTCAATAATTTTGAACACTATTAAAAAGTTCATTGATTTCAGGTTGATTACACAGGCTGCAGAGTAGAGCAGTTGGTAGAAATGTTGTTTTGCAGCAGGAAAGTCCTGGGTTTGAGCCCGGGGTCTTTCCGCATGGAGTTTTCATGTTCTCTCTGTACATGCTGGGGTTCCCTCTGAGTACTCCAGCTTTCTCCCACAGTCCAAAAGACATGACCGTTAGGTTAATTGGTCTCTTTAAATTTCCTTTAGATCTGAACGTGTGTGCTTGGTAGTGTGTCTCTGTCTTGCCCTTTGATGGACTGCCAACCTGTCCAGGGTGTATTCTCGTCCGATGATTGCTGGAGATAGGCACAAACAGCCAATCCCCCCCACCCCACCCCCCAAGTATGTGATTAAATTAGTGAACATATGCTGGCTGGATGGATGGATGGATTACAATGGATTTTATGTGATGGACCAACACAAAAACAGCACCTTATTCTGAAGTGGAAGGAAAATGAGACATTGCTTTCAACAATTTTTACAAATAAAAATCAGAAGTGTTGATTCTGATAACCCTAAATAAAATCCAGGGAAATCAATTACCTTCACAACTCATCTAATTAGTAAAAAGAATCAATCTGTATTTTATTTATTCTCAGTATAAATCCAGCTATTCTATGAAGGCCTCAAAGGTTTGTTTATGAACATTATAGAGTAAACAGCATCATGAAGATCAAGGAACACAGCACATAAGTCAGGGGTGAAGTTTTATTTAAGTTTAAAGCAGGGTTAGGTTATATAACAATACCCCCAGCATGAAATTCTCAGATCACTGAGCTCTGTTCAGTTCATTATCTAAAAATGATAAGACTATCACTCAGCTGCCAAACTACCAAGACATAGACGTCCACCTAAACTAACAGTGTGGGCAAGATGAGCATTAGATCAAAAAACACCTCGAAGAGAATTTGTTAACACAATTGTTAGTTGTGTAATCCACAAATCTCCCTCTATGAAAGAGTGGAAAGGAGGAAGTAATTGTTGAACGATTCCCTAAAAGTCACCTTGGCGTTTTGCTACAAGCAAGGCCAAAACACTGAACATGTGGAAGAAGGTGGTCCTGTTATTCTGAAACTAAATTTGAACTTTTTGAGCTGCATGCCAAGAGCTACATGTGGTGGAAACATGCAGCATGAAAATACAATTACCACTGTGGAACACAGTTGTGACAACACTTTGTTTGGATTGTTTTCTCAGTTAAGCACAATAAAGCTGGTCATGGTTGATTAATACTGAATACAGTACAATTTTGGGCTACTTTTAAATATCAATGTCTGAAAAACATGACTTAAAAGTTACATATAAAAAACTGGCTGCTTTTCAATAAAGTTAGCATATTTCTTTTTTTGTAATGCAGGCACTGCTTTGTCTTTTGTTATGGCCTTTGCTGAGCCGAGAAGGAATGCCACCAATTTAGCAATTTGTCTGCTATTCCTCCGCACTGGAAGCAGTCAGTTGAGGACATCCAGAATCTGATTAGAGTCCCTCTTGGATGCCTCCTATTAGAGTTTTTTTGAGAAGAGACCCATAGGCAGACACAGGAAGCACTGGAAGGACTATGTTTGAATCCCGTTTACTCCTTAGGATGCCCCAGAACAACCTAGAGAGTTTTACTGGGGAGATATGTCTCAGATAAGCCGAAGAGAATGGATGGAGCTATAAAAGATATGTCGTATAAATTATTATCCATTCATCCACACATCTTCTATACCCACTTATCCTCTTAGCGTCGCGGGGGGACTGGTGCCCATCTCCAGCGGTCACTGGGTGAGATGTGGGGTACACCCTGGATAGGTCATCAGTCCATGACAGGGCATATATAAAATATTATCCAAATGAAAACAGAACCCCGCAATGGACTGTCAACCTGTCCAGGGTGTACCCTGTGATTGCTGGAGATAGGCACCAGCCCCCACACAACCCTGTATAGGATGGATGGGTATAGAAAATGGATGGATGGATGGAAACAGAACTACATTTTTGAAATCTTCTAAAAAAAACTTGCCTTATTTTGTGAAATAAAAACATAACACACAAGTATGTGATTAAATTAGTGAACCTATGCTGAGTTAAAAACTATCTGTATCTCTGCAATATAAGCTCTTAGCATGCATATATTTTCCATTATGTCAAATTGCTTTTCCACCTCCTGCTCTTACCACCCTCTCTGTCTGTCCACTTGCAGGATCGTGGAGTTATTTCCAGCAGTGCCTATTGACCCTCACTGGGGAATTGTCTCCAAGTGCTTGGCTTACAGCAAGGCAGCTTGCGACCCCTTCGTGTACTCCTTGCTGAGGCACCAGTACAGGAAGACGTGCACGGACATCCTCAACAGGCTGCTAAAACGGAGCTCCCTAAACGCATCCGGGCGCCGGCTGGAGCAGCACGGGAACATCATACCCACAGCTGAGTGATGGAGGTTACCTGGTGGCACAGATGGAAATACGAACCTGATTCAGTGCTGATGAAGAAGAAGACAAATACTGCTGTTTCTTGTCACGTCTGCTAAGATTAGCTCTGACAAAACAAAAAACCAAGGTAAAACAAAATCACTACTGACAAGGACAAACCTCTGCACAGGAGTACCAACAGAGTGCCCAGAGACCAGCCCAATGACCTTGCTGTGAGGACAGTAAACTGCAGTTTATCCATCTATCTGGGGTGACAGATGTGATTACACAGGAAATACGGCCAATTATTAGCAACACCATTACATCTAGGGTAGGATTTCACTGGTATTTAGCTACATATTGACTTTGTCGTATATTTGTTTTAAAATATATTTTGAAAAATAGTTGGAAGTCTGTGTAAGGTGCTGCAGTGACTAGTTTATACACTATTTAAGTATGTAGCACTGAAGTTAAAATTTTACATGTTGAACTGCAAGGTTCCCCAAATGTTTTCCCAGTTGGAAACATACATTACAGTAAACACTGCTACAGTACAATCTGACTCAAGAATTTGGGCTTCATGGGTTAAATTGCGCTTCAAAATAAGCAAAAAATTCAGACATTTATTTATTTATTTATTTCAGAAAATTGTAATCCAAGTTTTTCCTTCTTTGTTTTTTGTGTCTGAACACATCTTGTGAAGCTCTCAATGACCTGGCCAAACTGAATTTTAGTGGAAAATATTAATCCAGTTGTTGTTACTGTAGTTGTCTTTGTTTAGCGAAGTTTTTTTGCATGAATTAGTATTCTCACATCTGGACAAAACCTCCTAAATATTGTTTAAAAAACTGAAGAAAAAAAACAAAAAAAAACCTGTTAGGCTATAGTTAATAGTTTTGAAACACTAAGCACTAGTACTGTAACCAAAAACCAGAAATAAATGAAAGCCAGAAAGCTTCCAATTGAAAACATCACAAAATACTGTGCAAAATACAAAATGCTAATAGTCTCCGTTCATTTGCACCTATGTTGTTTTATATTTATGTGAATTAGTCACACAGTACAGCACATCATATATCACAACAAGACGATAGTTTTTTATTTTGTATAGTTGCTAGCCTGGTCACGTAGCGGAAGAGTAAGCAAATTGCACATTTTTACTAAGAAGAAACGGGAGACTATCCACCCTAAAAAACACTCCGGATTATGTTTTGCATGCCTATTCCTTTTTTGGGGTTTTTACAATTATTTGTAAGCACATACTGTGAAGCTTTTAGTAATCTGGTCCAATTTGATGTTTTGAAGAGAAACAAAACAAACCATAATGCCTTTTTTGGAACTGGATTCTTTAAGGCTCATCATTATCTAAAGTGTACAATGCATACCATTAAAGCAGTTGACTCACAAAATTAAATAGACAAAAGATTTTCCAGCCTTCACAGGTGCAGAATTATATAATGTAAAGGTAAATAAAAATTTCCATCTGTTCTAGTCAACTGTTTTAATAAAGGCATGCGGTGCAGAATATTTCTAAAAAGCTATGGATTTCAGAAATATTGCACTAAGTAATCCATCTCAGGCAGAACTTTTGACCCCCAAGAGGTACGTTGTGGTGTATTTATCTGCACAGTCACCCAGTCCGTATTTCACCTCTTTCTGCTTATTTTGCTGTGTTCAGCTTTTTTGAGCATAGGTTGCATAAGTGTGAGAACCGCCACAGAGAATGTTTTAATGTGCTAACTACTGTATTTCAGCTGCTGATCTTATTTTTTCTTTTTCTTTTTCTTTTATTCTGTTGGCCATGTTGATGCTTTTTGTGCTTTAGATGACCTGATAAGTTATAGTTTATTTTTCTGAAATATATATTTGTACAATGAGTGACCATAGTCTTGCTTTTGTATGAGTTTGAAAATGCAAAGTTTCAGATCATCTTTAAGAAATATTCTTGTTTTGTCATAAACAAATTAATACCATATACATTCAGCCTGAAAAACCACAATTCACTGGAAGGGACTGAAAACAATTAAAGGGGCTATATGCAACTTTTTCCCCAAAATAAACGTAACAATAGTCTTTTTATTTGACCATTTATGAATCAAACATCTCCTGATGAGCATACTGACACCTTGTCAGGTCACAGTGGGTGCGCCTATAAGCCTGGATCCAATTTTATGGATTTTTCCGCGCTGTCTGCGGATGTGACGTCAAGCGCGTTCATGTTAAATGTTTCAGATCACTCTGCCACCACCGCTAGTCAGCACTCGCAAGCAGTTCAATGGATTGTGCGAATACACTGAAGAGACCAAGGACAACTCTGACACCAACAGTAACTCCACATAAGACTAAAAAAGTTAAACCCCTCACAAGTGCCCGAAAAAGATCGAAGATTGAGAGCGACCGGCGTACGAGCGCGCGCTGTGAGCAGAAAGGAAGAGCAGTTCCGTTTTTTGGCCACAGGTGTCAGTCGCGAGTTTAAATTTCAGAAAATTGCATATAGCCCCTTTAAAAGAATTAAAAGGTTTCGAGAGACCCTAAAGGAAATATAGTGCAAAATTTGGACAGATGCAAAAATAGTCAAACTCCTGGAGTTTTTCTGATTTTATCACATTACTGAATTGGAAGAAAATTATATGTAGCCTAGTGTTGTCACCTCTTTAATGTAAATACTGTGACATGCATTTGCATTTAGCTCCCTTGAGTCAATACTTTGTAGAACCTTTTGCTGCAGTTACATCTGCAATTCTTTTTAGGGTATCACTCTACCAGCTTTGCACATCTGGATACTGAAATATTCTTCAGTGCATCAATATACATTGGTCTCAGCTTTCCCATTGTTGCTCTGGCTGCTAAAAGGGTTTTATTTCTTCCATGATTGCCCTGCTTTTAGCTCAATCCAGCTTCCCTGTCCTTGCTTAGGAATCCCTACAGCCTGATGCTGCCACCACCATTTTTCACTGTGAGGATGGTATGTTCAAGAGGATGTGCAGAATTATTTTCACAACTAAGAGCTGTACTGTTGACAGATTCTCCCATCTGAGCTGTGGAAATCTGTAGCTCCTCCAGAGTCTCCACTGACCTTTTGGCTTGGGTGTGAATTTCTTTATTTTAATAATTTTTTTTCAGCACTTTGGTCAGTGCCTGCTGTTTTTTTTAAAGTGCTTTATAAATAAAGTTGGCTTGGCTTGGCTATGAAGGCACTATAACTCCTCCTTTCCACCGGACGCATAAGCGGCACGTTGCAGGAGCAGCACGTTTCACTTTCGTATTCTGCTGCTTGGCCCTTTCCACCGGGTGCGTATGAGGCGCATAGCAGCAGGGAAGCAGCTGTCACCGAGAGCACGAAATCACGCGAGATTAGCAAAATCAACCGTGGTTTCGTCAGTAAACACAACAACCATAGACATATGTAAACGTCTATGACAATAATAACCAGGAAAAGACAACAACATGGCTCCAAAAGGTTGGTGTTTTATGTTATGTCTGTTTTATATTCGCCAATAAGTTTATGTTATGTCAGCGAATATCCAAAATCGCTCATTTGTGTAGTGACACACCTCCCGCGAGGTACTGACTTCTCACCGGGCCGCACAGGTAGTAACTTTTTTTAAAGTAAAGCAACCGCAAAGCAGCACGTTTCTTTTATTTTGAAAATTTCCGGTGCCGAGCCGTTTGATTTCCTGTCTTCCCCTATCTAAAATGTAGAAATTTACGTGTTTCAGAGGCGTACTGCGTAGAAAATAGGATTGCAGCATATATTTAGAAAAGTGCTGTGACATGTCGCTCCTCAGACGCGGCAGACTCGTGCTGCTTTCGCCTCTGGTGGAAAGGGTTCTATTGACTACAGTGGTGGCTATCAGCTGCGTATGACGTGCTGCTCCTGTAACGTGCTGCTTACGCGTCCGGTGGAAAGGAGGGGTAAGATCACATTTGCCTTAAACCTAGACAGAGTCCAGCCCAAGAGTAAAGCCTTAACCCTTAATTTGTAAATTTCAGCTTATATAACCATGGAGACCAGTGTTCTTCTCTGTTGTTTTAAAGTAAGTGCTTTTACAGAATGTGTTAGCTTTCACAAGATTAATTTGAGAATGAAAGAAACACCCCAAATCTTGTAATTACAGAAAAATCTTTATGTCCAAAATAATTCAATTCACTTTATTGTATCTATATAGCTCCAATTCATAGCAACTGTCATCTCAAGGCACTTTATGAACAAATGCAATTTATACACAGATATATTTAGTTAAATTTCCCTATTGCAACACAGTCATACAGATAAATTCAGTTTCAGTTACATTCATACAAATGTGATCCTAGTTATACTATAATTCATTCAAATTTTATTTATAAATTTTATAAAAACAATCATCTATCCAAGGAAGCCCATGTGATTGAATCAAGTCATTGACTGCAGAAATTTTACGACAGTAGAAGTGACAGTTTCTACTGAGTTAATTCATCCAAGAGTTGCCGTTTCTGCTTAAGTTTGTCTGTACAAATTAACTGGGGGTTTGATATATGCATCAGATAATAATGCAATTTGACAGGAAGAATAGGATTTTTATAGATTATTTTTTAACAAGTTTATTTGTTGGATTTGCAGTTGAGTGTAATTTAGTACACATACTGATCTGTTTAATTCCCTATATTTAAGTAAATAGAATTAAAGGTAACACACTATTTGGGTGTACAATTATAGGATCCTACTGTCTGGTTTTGAGTTATAAGATGGGTGAAGAATTCAGTCTTTGTTTTCAGAGAAGCTATTTTGTGTAACTGAATCTCTATCTTTGTAGATTATTTATCCTCTCCAATCAAATGGCATTTAGTAAATGATTCCAGGTAACCATGTGTGTCTTTGATATTGTGTAGATAAAAAAATGACAGTATGAGCTTTTTAAACTCCGTGAATAGATTCTATTTTGTGATTATTTATTAAGACCCTTTGTTTCTGCCAATGCTTATTGCAGCTCCCTGGGTATGTCACGGAGTCCTATCTAAGCCTGTGAGTCCTCTTGACTTATTTGTCCATCTTAATGTTGATTATTTTTATAGAAAAAGAAGCAGCTTATTAAAGAGCTGGCACAATATTTTATTTAATTTACCAAAGAAAACAGAACATTATATGTACAGTGCTATGGAAAATCATTCCTACTACCTAAACTTTTTGACACTTTCTGCATTTTTAACCACAAACCTTAACATATTTTAATAGAATTTTATGTGATAGACCAACAAAAAGTAGAACATAACTGTGAAGTGAATGGAAGAAACTTTAATGAAAACTTATGTGTGTGGAGGGAAACTGACAGTACTCATCACCCTGAACATACATTTCTCACTGTGGAACATGGTGTTGTCAGCATCATGCTGCAGGCATTCTTTTCTTTAGAACAGCACAAGAAATGCACAACACCTTTTTTAGATATTTAGCTGAAAAACAAAACAATTATGTGCTACTTTGTGTTGATCTATCACATGAATCCCCAATAAACTAAATTTCAGTATGTAGTTGTAACATGGGAAAATGTGGAAAGGTTCAAAGGATATGAATGGTTTTGCAGGACTTGATTATTTAGTAACATGGCTTTTAGCTGACTCTTGTATTTTTGACACATTTCAGTAAAACAATACTACATTGGTAAAATAAAGATGAAACAGTGCCTAAGTGACTGCTTTTAATCAGTGATTTAAATACCTGACACACATTTAAGTTTTAAACCTTATATTGTAATATATTGCTGATGCTCTTCAAAAGAGGTGATGCCTTAACTTCTGTAACGTGGTGATTTTTCAATTTACTTTAGCGTATGGGTTTTTTTTTTCTTTACTGTACATATAGAATCAATAACTGCCTTATTTATTTCAGTCTATTCTGTTACATTTGCCTCTGTATTTCTCTGTATCCACAATCATTACAACTATCTTTATTGTAAAGGAGGTAAATATAAAATATGGAAAAACTGGAATTTAGAAAAGTATTTTTGGTTCTTTTGATATCTGTACTTTTAATTTATGTTTCAGTTTTACAGAATGTGCTACTTTAAATGTAAATGAGATTTTAGTTCTTGCATATTGGTGTAACATACCTCATTCTGTTTGTTGGTGACTGACTTGACTGCTTCATGTGTGTTGTTATGGACTTTTCAATTAATTTATTAAACATCAGTTGGAAGCTGCTAAAGAAGACACATGGAAAACAATGTGATTTTATTTGGACATAAGGAATTTTGTTGATTGTGGTTGTTATTCTGATAAAAATTAAAACACTGATTTATAGGTTTTGGTCAAATAGAATGCATAGTAAATGGTTTCTATTGATTTGAATAAAAAACAATACAAATTAAACTAAGATAAATTATAAATCACATAGAATAAAAAAATATGCCAGTACTTTAATGTGTTTTTTTTCTCAATCCACACTTATTAAAAGAGAAAAAAATAAAATTAAAATAACATTTTACTGCATTTTTTGCATCTAGACCTTCTTAAACCAGGGCTTCATACCTGATCTTAAGTTTAGGTTAAGTTAAGAGCTTGCATTTTAAAAAGGAAAATTTGTAAGAACCAAGACCCTTGAATTCTCACACAGTGTGTATCTCAGAACTTATTTTGTTGTTGTTTGACTATTAAAAAACAAGAAATTCTTAACTTGTTTAAATTAATTGAGGAAAATTTTGATTTAAAATATTTTAAAAAATATATTACATTAGAACATAATTAAAAAAGTCACATTTTCATAATCTGATTTACCTAATTTAATGGTGCTACTGTATTTTAATCATTTCCTGTTTATGTCAAATAAAATTATAATCTTAAAATAATATTATATTTTAAGCACATTTTAACCAAAAATTCAGCTCAACAAATAGTCATTATTGTTTTGTATGTGCTTCTATGCACAACCAATTAAATGGTTGGTACAATGTACTTAATGTGAACACAAATCAGTCATTAATAGAATTAAAGGAGCAGGGGGCAGAATGAAGAAACGAAACTCATGAGCGACGCGGCTGGCGCTGCAAGTAACTGCAGCCAACCGCACGGGAGCGCACACAAACGCTTCACAAAAAACATAAGTCCTTGGTCGTTTCCCAGTTTCAGAAGAGAAGAATCCATTCTCACAATTAAATCAATGGAGGTCTGCGACCATTTTTCTTCCTCTTTTAAAGCTGTCGAGAACGCGCAAGCCGTATCAATTGACGTCACATCCGTAGAACAGCGTGGGAAATTTGGGCCCCGAACTGCAGCACATTTTGCAGCACACAGCCAGTTTAAGAAAATGGAGTGGGCTCATTCTTTTTGGTTTATAACGCTTCATCACCCAACAGCAAAAAACTGGACATGGATGTTTATTTTATTTTCAAATCCCGCCCCCTGTTCCTTTAACCTGATTTCCATAAATTACTTACAGCTTTTACTTTCTAAAACTGTTTATCTAAATTGCTATTTGTACATTAGATAATGTCTGAGAGCAGTTTAGGAAATGCATTTGTTGGATCACTTGTTGGCTGTGTGCACACATAAAATATAGTTGTTCTAAGATGGTTGGCAAGCCATGGTTTTATCTTTTGGGGCCCTGTCAATCTTTAACTGAACCTGATTGGATTTGATCTGCATGCCAGCCATTAGATTTAGAGGCAGTCGTGGGGAAATAATACATTCTGTCCTACTACCACAAACATACTGTAAATATGCTAAATTGTCCCAACCTCTACTGGGACTAGAATTCTGGGCTTTGATTTTTCTGTAAAATACACTCCAGGTCGGTCCTGCATGAGACACAGAAATGGAAAATCACTTCCGATGTAGAAGAGAATCCTTGATACAGTTGCCAACAGAGAACCATCATTGAGTCTTTCCCCAGGATAATGCAGGATAGTCACCGTCATAATTTTTAACTCATTCATCTCTTTTGTTTAATATTTACCTTTTATTTCTTTCTTCCTTTTTCCCCCAAATTTATTTCACAGTGATGCCTGCTGTGTTTTTTGACTGGAGAGTTGATTGTTAAACAGCCTGTTAAGAGGGTTGTGCCTTACGGTTTCACTCAAATTGCCATTTGAAGTAAACTTTGAATCCTTTCTTCTTCTCCATAGTGTGTCTTTGATCATTTTTATGGCCACTTACTCTTTTCTCACGGCTGCCTTTTTAGTGAAACCAGGAAGGCTCATGTATGACCCAGAAAATGGTAGGATAACTAAAGCATCAAAAGAGAACAAATGTGAGCCTATGATAAAGACCCAGTAACAATTCCAAATCATCGGTCCTGAGGCTCAGAGAGAGAAGCTTTGACCAAAACTACAATCACTGTCTCTTAATCCTTCTTTACAAGTAAAGAACCTGGGCATGATTTTTGACTCTGAGCTGACTTTTATCCCTCACATTAAAAATATCGCTAAAATAGGTTTTTTATCACCTTAAGAACATCGCCTGAGTCCGCCCCATTCTCTCTCGGGCCAATACGGAGACGCTGATGCATGCTTTTATCACCAGTAGGATTGATTACTGTAAGGCCCTGCTTTCTGGTCTTCCCAAAAAGAGAATATCAGGTTTACAACTCCTAAAAAATTCAGCAGCACGTGTCCTGACGAAGACCAAGAGATGGGAACACATTACACCTGTCTTAGAATCACTGCATTGGCTCCCCGTGTGTCTTAGGATCGATTTTGAGGTTCTTTTAATGGTTTTTAAGTGTCTTAATGGTCTTGGGCCTTCTTATCTATCAGAGCTGCTTTTACCATATGAACCTTCGCGGTCTCTGCGCTCCTCTGGCAGCCGTCTACTTGTCATCCCAAAAGTCAGGACACACACTCATGGTGAGGCGTCTTTCCATTATTATGGCCCTCACCTCTGGAACAGGCTGCCTGAGGTCCTTAGGGCCGCAGAGAACATTCATGTTTTTAAAAGTAGGCTCAAGACTCACCTTTTAAACCTTTTTAGCCTAGCTTTTAATTAACTGATTACTATTTACTGCCTGTTATTTGCTCTTCATGCTTTATTGATCAGTGTTTTACTACTTGGTCTTGTACTTATCTCGTTAATTTAATTTAATTTAATTATTAATTTACCTACCTACCTACCTATTGATCTTTTTATTTATTTATTTATTTGTGTATTTTAACATGTTAGCCTGTCTTACACGGATAAAAAAACAAAACAAAAAAAACATAGACACATCGTTCCAGTGTTTCCTCTATGGGAGCCCTCTGCCCTGGGAGCAGTGGTCGGCTGTAGCTGCCTGGGTGCTCTCCAGGGGGTGCTTGGGTGGAGGTCACAATCCTGGACTCCCGTCCTCTGGACGCCCTGGGTCGGTGCCTCGGCTGCTGCTGTTGACCCGCTGTTGCTGGGGCAGATGGCTCCCTTGATGACGTTTCCTTACTCAACCTGGCACATCTGTACTCGGCCCAGTGTCCATCCTTCTCCTTTTAATGTTGCTCTTTAATGTGTCCGCACATGGGTATAGGATGGGGGGGGGGGATTTTTATTCTGTAAAGCACTTTGAATTGCATTTTTTGTATGAAAAGCACTCTATAAATAAAGTTTATTATTATTTTTTTTATATGGCCAAAAAAAGAAAGAAATAGTTAACCAGACACAAAATCAACATTCCATGACTAACTTAATCCCAAAATCCAAAATATGTGGAAAAGCAGTGTATTGAGGTGAAGAGAATATAAAAAATCCAGAGAAATTCTGCAAAGAAAAATGGTCTGAATGTTCCAAGCTTTTGAAATGTTATAGGAAAAGACTTGGTGCTGTCATGTTGGCAAAAGGGGGCTGTTAGGAGGATTGACTGCTTGAGTACTAATAAGTCTAGCATCAGTGTTTTGGTTGAAAAAAAGCTCAATGTAGTTGTTTTCACTAACTAAATGTTTTTAAAGATTGTATGTAAAGATTGAACTTTCTTAGATTTTACATGTAAGTTTGTGCTACTGCAGAAATATGCACTTCAGGCTTTTTACACATCTTTACAATGTGGCTCTTAAATGAACAATACATCACATATGACATACATATTGCTGTCAAGCTATCTTTCTGGGAAGAGTTAGAATAGGCATTTCAAATCATTTCTGTGGCTGTCATTTTAAATCTGGCTTAGCACCTTCTTCTGATCTTTTAGTGTTATGTACTTCTGAAAGGTCACTGTGGTCAGGTGAGCAGATGCTATTTGTGAAACAGAGGCTGCACCAAAACTTTGGAAAATTCTATCTTTTCTTACAACATGATCACTGACACCTTCAAAACATGCTTATATATTATTTAATAATCAGGAGATACACTGCCTGGCCAAAAAAATAAATAAATAAAATCGCCACCTGGCTTTAACTGAGCGAATAGGTACGAGTCTCCTATTGGATTATTACTGCATGGGCGATCATCTTTCAGCTGGCAACAAGTTATTTAACCCCAACTGGTGCAATGGGTTGCTTCTCATTTCATAAACAACCATGTCGAAAGACACATCTCAGGGTCGTGGAAAAGATGTTAGTGTGTTTGAGAAGGGTTAAATCATTGGCATGCATCAAGCAGAGAAAACATCTAAGGAGATTGCAGAAACGACTAAAATGAGGTTAAGCACTATCTAATCCATTATTAAAAAGTGGAAGGATAGTGGGGACCCATAGTCTTCGAGGAAGAAATGTGGCCGGAAAAAAATCCTGAATGATTGTGATCGGGAATCACTTAAACGTTTGGTGAAATCAAATTGAAGAAAAACAACAGTAAAACTCAAGGCTATGTTCAATAGTGAAAGAGCATTTCCATACGCACAATGCGAAGGGAACTCAAGGGGATGGGACCAGTGTTGTGGGTAATGTGTGAAATGTGTGATTTAACGTGTTAGTTTTGTGCAATAAGCAATCAGTAACTTCGTTTTTTTTAAAGTAATCCATTATTTTAAGAATTTCTCTCAATAAGGAAAAGAAAATCCCTACTGCAGCCGGGATTGTCAGACAGTAGGACTAGGAACTGTGCCACCTGCGGCTGTATCAGCGGAGCTGAAGCGCTGTGATTCATCTGTGCCCTCCTCCTCCTGTGTGTGTGTGTGTGTGTGTGAGTGAGTGTTTTTGAACTCCTGGCAAGATGGCAGAGAACAGTAGCACAGCTTTGTGGAAGAACGGACATTATTTTAATTTCGTCAACAAAAAAGAAAAGAATGTAACGGTAAAATGCACACTCTGCATTGGTGAAAAGTTTCTGTCGACTGTAAAAAACTTCAAATTTAAAACATCATTGATCCAAACACCACTCTATCAGGCTACCCAAGTTGGATAAGTGTTTTTTGATCCATATGTTCTGTGATCAAAAAAAGAATTAATAAAACGCTATGTGGAATAGCCTATTGCTGGCTGTCTTTCCTGTTGTTATCCTGCAGAGTTAATTTAGTTGGATGACTGACGTTATTCATCGTCACAACTTCTCGGTGCATTTGAAAGAGGCTGTGTCTGTTAATTAAGTTGCAACATGTGCGAGACGCTGCGAACTGGCTTTTAATTCTTGGTAACGCATAAGTACTCTAACGCGTTACTTTTATGAATGGATAACGCTGTAACATAACTGATTACTTTTAATTAATGGTAACGCTATAACCTAATTAACTGCTTTCCAAAGTAACTATACCCAACACTGATTGGGACTGAACAGCTGTGTAGCCATAAGAAATCCACCAATCAGTGAGGCAAACCAGAAGAAACGGCTACAATTTGCTAGGTAGCATAAAGATTGGACTCTGGCGCAATAGAAGATGGTCATGTGGTCTGATGAGTCCAGATTTACCCTGTTCCAGAGTGATGGGCGCATCAGGGTAATAAGAGAGGCAGATAAGGTGATGGACCCATCATGCCTAGTGCCTGCTATACAAGCCTTTGGGGGCAGCACCCTGATCTGGGGTTGCTCCAGTTGGTCAGGTCTAGGTTCAGCAACAGTAAATTTTTCTCCTGATGGCACGGGCATATTCCAAGATGACAATGCCAGGATTCGTCGGGCTCAAATTGTGAAAGAGTGGTTCTGGGAGCATAAGATATCATTTTCACACATGGACTTGCCACCACAGAGTCCAGACCTTAATCCTATTGAGAATCTTTGGGATGTGCTGGAGAAGGCTTTGTGCAGCGGTCAGACTCTTGGCAAGGCAAGGCAATTTTATTTGTATAGCACACTTTCAACAACAAGGTAATTCAAGGTGCTTTACATGATTAGGGGGCAAAATAAAAATAGTAGTCAAACACAGACAAAGCATATAAAGTGAAATAAATCAGTCAATCAATCAATCAATCAATCAATAAAGCAAGAAGCACTCACAAAACATATGATACATGACAACATTACTCAAAGGCAGCTCTAAACAGATGATTTTTTAGTTGTGATTTAAAACAACTCAGTGTTTCAACAGCTTTGCAGTTGTCTGGAAGTTTGTTCCAGATTAGAAGAGCATAGAAAGTTTATCATCATCAATGCAAGATCTTGGTGAAAAATTCATGCAACACTGGATGGAAACATCTTGTGACATTGAAGAAGCTTATTGAAACAATGCCACAGAGAATGCGTAACGTAATCAAAGCTTAAGGCGGTCCAATGAAATATTGGAGTGCGTGACCGTTTTTTTGGCCAGGCAGTGTAGTTCAGCCTTTTCAATCAGGTTAGGTGGAAAAAAGACACATCTATTTTTTATTATTTTAATAGGCGTTAATTTATTGGCCTTTTTGATACACTTCTTTTTACCAATATACTTGATTTTGTTGTATTTTTTGTTTGTTAATGATCCAATTGCATTCAGAAGAAACGTAGTCTCAAAAGAAAGTGAATCTTCAATAATATGTGATAAGTCTGATAACTTATAGATGCACAGGGGAGCAAGAAGGAAATCTTCAGGGTCCTATACTTTATGAATGAAAAAGAAAGTCTTGTAACCCAAGAAGGATGATTGAATGTAAACAGGTGGGTCTGGTTATGTGATGGAAAACAGCTGAGAGAAACTGCAGGGTGTTTAACTAAGTGGAAAATCAAATGACTAACAAATAATATGGAATCACAAGAGAATAATAACTAAATAAATACAGAGTGAGTAGAAACACAACACCAATTCAGATGATAAAAAACATAACAGGAAGTAATTTAACCAAATGAGCAAATCATCAAAATAACACAGGAACTGAGAATCAACTTATACTGTAACCTTATCTATCCAGAGGTTCGTTTGGGGCAGGAAAAAAAAGGTTAGACAAAAATATTATTTGTACATTTAACATTAAAAGTACTCTTTTGTCAAGAAATACCTTATTTTTAAGTGGTCCTAGTATTTTGGTGGTTAAAATTTATTTACTTTGGTCTTGGCTTTGCAGAAGTAGCGGAATATGTGAGCAAGTTGGTAGATATATGTGAATTAAATACCTAAAATTAAATCCTGTTATGTCGTTCATTAAAATGTAGTGCTATCTTGTTATTGGTTCTGAACAATTTTGACCCAAAGAATGAATAGAAATGCTCTTTACTCTTTTTAAATTTTTGTTTATAAAACAGTGGTAAAACCATGCAGAATTGTCCTCCCACTTCAGTCATTCACTACCTTGAGTTGTGCTATTACATAAAAGTTCAGTAAAACACATAACGTATGAGGCTGTAACATGGAAGACTGAAAAAATATTATATTACTATGTTTGCAAGGCATTGTAGAGTTGATAATAACTAAAATCCTATCTGATGTTGATGCCTTTCAAAATACACAGTGAGTCAGGTAGGAAGAGCAGAAATTGAAAGGCTGGATAAGAGTTATGTAACTTTTATATACCTGCAGAGATTCCACCTGTAATCAATCCAAGTCACTGGGAAGCCATTTTTCTCTTCACACCACAGCCCAGGTAGTAATGAAACAACATCAGCAGCTCGCTGAGATAGCCCCGACTAGAAATGGCTGAGGTTCTGTACACTGATTACCTCCCCAGGTATCAATGATTACCCTCAGATGGGTGGCGCTGACCCTGACACAGCTTAATCATGGTTGGCTTCAACACGTTCAGACAACTGCCCCCCCTGGGAGAAAAATAAACCACAATCCAAAGTGAAAAGTGGACACCTCTTACTGTAAAAGAAAGCAATAGATTCATTGAAGCACTTAATGTTTTGAAAGAATCCTCGTAAACTCCATTAACAGTCTTAAACATTTTACTGCTTTGATGCAGGGAAGCTTTATTTCTTTACAGTATTTGTTTGAATGTGTCATGAGACACATTGAATTATATGATATATTCAATGATATTTAAACAAATATTTATATATACATATATTCATATATATATATAAAGCAATTCAATAGAAGCCAAGAACAATGAATACAGGGACAAATATTTATTTTCCAGTTTCTTCTGATACAGATACAATTATTCACAAATTTCAAAACAAAAATCCAAGACTTACTGTGCCCTACTTTAAAAAGAGCACTGCAGGTGTTGCTTACTGTTGCACTTTTCTCTTTGTGCCACTTGATTGTTTACTTAAAGTCGAATCCAGATATTTACATAAACTGCATAAAAAGAGATAACCATTTTTCTTACAAACTGATATTAAAACAGACTAAATATTCTCTGTTTGAGGTCAGTTAGGGCTAAGAAAATGATTTCTATTTTTTCAGTGAAAGAAGAATGAGTGAGATATTTAAAAAAAACTTTCTCCAATTCAAGAAGTTAAGCATTTCCGTAGTAGTTGGTTTGCTTTGTGTTCAGTGGTTATCATTCTTAAGCTTCACACAATATTCTTCACACAATATTCTCAAGCTTCACACAAATTTTTGCTTCCAGGAGAACAACCCTAAAGATACAGCCAGTTACACCAGAATCATTTAGATCTAAGCAAATTGTTTTTTGTTTGTATATTTAATGTGTTTAAAAATAATTATTTTTACGTTTTTTATGTAACTAAGACTATAAATGCTAACATGTACTGTATTTATTTATACTTGTCCTATATATACACTTGTCCTTATAGAAATTAGGTAATAAACTAAACTGTCACTGTGAGACACTAATCATCACAGCCACGATGAAAGAAATGGCAAATACTACTGAGCATAACATTTCAACCATTTTTGAGGTAACATTGGAATGAATACAATTTATGTGGCACTTATTTAAATAAAATATTTTCTTCTTAGTTATTTATCAACCTCTGTGCAAGATCTTTTAAGAACATTAAGCCATTTAAAACCATGATACAAATAGTGGACTTTAGAAAATCTGAAACCTGATCTGATTCATTTGTTCTGAAAAAAATACATTATTTCAATCTTTGCTAAAGCAACTGTCCACTCTGACCTTGACATTTCAAAAGAGAAGGGTTAAGAAGAAGCTTAGCAACGCTCCGTGGCAACTCACCTTCCTGGTATCCAGGTCAGTGCTTTAAAATATCAAAGGCTTGACCAACATCTAAAGAAGCCTGTATCTCTCTGCACATCTGCCTATTATCAGTGCTGCAGACCACATTAGCTACACTGCACATTGTGAAAACTCTACAACCCCCCCTGTTCCCCATCCCACCTCTACTGACATGAGCTCTACTCACAGCAATTGTCTGCAGCCCATATAGAAAAAGTCTGGACAGCAATTTGTCCAACAAGCTCTTATTATGAGAATAGCTACTGTTTCAGCATGAGTCTTGTTTTACACACATTCAGCACTGTAGCTGGCTTTTTTGTTGCAACTCTTATCACAGCAGGTTACTGTAGAATCTAAGATATTCAAGTTGTTCAAAATAAAAGCAGTCTATATTTGACTGTACAGATCAGTCAGTGTTTTTGATTTACTTGCAGGTTTAGGAGGGCATTAGAAAACCAATAGAGCCAATAGTTAAGGTACATCTGCCCCTAATTTTGTGTAACTGAATCATTACTGGATGTGGGGAGTTCACATTAACAGCAGTAAATAGTTCAACAAGTAAGGGAACATTGTTCTGTTGCTTTTATTTCATACTTACATACTTTCACCATTACCCTTCAGTAGGCTACATATATTTTGATAATATAAAAATCGTTTCTATTTTGTTTCTGTGATAAAGGAAACTAATATTGTTGTCAAATTATAGTAATGTGTTTTTGTTAAATATTTCAAATGAGTTGGTTAACAAAAATGCTCTTTTATGTATATTACACTAATAGTTTGAGGCTGGTGTTCGATTCAGGTAAAAGCTTGCATAATTAAACTTTGTCTATCAAATTAATTGTGTCTATCATTGTGAATGAAAAGGTGTCAGACAAGTGGGCCTTGTTTAAGAAAGACGGTAGCAAATGTTGTACATGCTGGATACTGAACATTTCCTTCTGAATAAAGCTGGCTATCCAGACATTACTCAGAAGAACAGGGTACTTGGATTAAAAAGCTGGTAAGAAAGAAGACGTTGAGAAAATAATCGACTGCTCAGCTGGAATGAAAATAAAAATGAAAAAGGCTCAGCCAATTATAAGGTCAAGGGTGATCAAAGAAGGTTTACATTTCTGAGCAAAATCTCAATTAGAAGAGGCCTATGTGACGCTAAGACTTCCCTACAAGGTCCTATTAAATAAAATTATGTCTTGAAGAGGTTACAAAGACGCTAACTAGCCTGAAGAGAAATGGTGCAACACGGTTTTTTAGACAACATTCAAATATGAAATTCATGGCGCATACAAACCAAAGCATAGTGGCTCCAGCATCATAATATGGGAATGTTTCTAATACTAAGATGTCAGGCCTGTTTATTGAATACCAGGGATCACAGATCAGTTTTAAAACATCAATATACTTCAAGAGTTCACGTTGCCTTGTGGCAAAGAGGAAAGATCCATGACATTCAACAAGACAGCAACCCCATACACACGGGTAAGCAGACAACTTCTTAATGGTACTGTTGGCCAGTCCAGTCCCTGGACCATAGTACAAGAAAAAGCCTTTGGGATAACATGATATATGCTGTTTCTGAGACAAAAGGAAGAAATGCAGATGGAGTTGCGGAATGTAATCCATTCATCCTGGGCGAAGTTGGTCACCTCCATCCAGCACACATGAAAAAGTAAACATTAATATAGTGATTGACAGGGAATCTAACTCTACGAACATGTTTCAATTTATACAGTAAATATTTTAATTTGTAAAGAAAAATGCAGACACCAACAGGATTTTGACAACAACATCCGTTGTTTCCCTTTTCTTTATTCCGTGTAGAGTGAAAATAAATCTGCTAAATTCTCTTCATTTTGTGCTTTGCACTGTTCTAAATCAATTTATGTGTATGAAAGTTGTTATAAGAATTTTCAGCTATTCTTACTTTTTTAAAACTTGTTTTCATTATGTTGAACAACACTGTATATATGAAGTAGAGATGGACCTGTCACAGGTTTTGTGGCAGATTTTCCATCAGCAGTTGTGTTAAGCTCTGACCTGCTGGTTCTGGTTTTAGCTACATCCAAAAGTTAAATACAGCAACAAAAATATGTTTTCTGCAAATCTAATTGTACTAATACAATATTTATGGTGAACTAATTTTCACAAAAGCCACCTAAAGTTGGAGAGCTTCTTCTAAACATGAAAACTACAGACACACAAAATCTCTTTGGTCATTGGGCAGAGCTATCCATAAAAATAAAACTATTACACATATCTGCTTTACACCTTTAGAACACAGAATAAAGCTCCTTAATTTGCTCTGATGTTAGCTGAACCTAGATTACAGTTGTTTTTCAGTTTTCCAAGACAAACATCAAACACCTTGACGTCCTAGCGATGTTCTTTTACTAAATGAATGTTTAATGGCTTAATTCAGCCACTACTACTCTATCTGTCTGACTTAGAAATGTATTTCTCCTGTTTCACACCCAGACTGTGATGTTAAGCCAGAGAGCATTGTAATATTAACACGTTTTGACAAGTCTCACACAGTCCAGGGCTTTGAGATGATGACAGGTGTGTGAGACTACTCAATAACTTTGGAGCATGAGATAGGATAGGCTGGAGTGTTCCTCTAATTACATGGTGGCCAAAGAGAAAGAAGCCAGAGTTGTCAGAATAAGCCAGTGATCTGTAAAATCCCTGGCTCAGATAATTAGAGTTCTTCCATCCTGACTCTCCCAAGATGCAATCTCACTTCTGCAGAAATTACAAATGATCTTTAAAATTACCCACAGTCATTATAGCCAAATTATGGACATGTAGCTGAGTTTCTTTCCCATCAGAGATGTTCAGTCAAGCAGGATATTTAAATAAAGTTATAATTAATGTCAATTGTACAAATTACCAGTGGACATAATGTCTGTCACTGCAAATGTATATAGCTTGATTCAGTTTCTGGACTTCTTTGTAATGCAGTTGATCCTAACCAATGATTTGAGGGTGTCAGTCTGTCAATGACTTCTTTAAGTGATAAATTATGAGCTTATTCCACCAACCTCCTCAATTCTTGGTTGAGTTTACTGTATTAACGATACGTACCTTAATGCTTTCATACCTAATTCATGATAATGTCTCTTAGTTTCTTTCATATTTAACTATTTGTTGAATATGAAAATTGTTCAGTGAAATAATAATGATAAGTCATTCAGTGATTTATAAACTAAAAAAATTATTTTAAAGTCTGTTCTCTGAGATACAGGGAGCCATTGTAGCATCTTTTATATTTTTAGTTGGAATAAACTGAACTTGTTGCGTTGACAGCGTTTGCTCCATGTCCTCCAGGTAGGTTCTTTCACCACAATGTCATGAATTGTGTTTAACTATAAGGGCTTCTTTATTTTTGTTCCAGTTATTTGCAGTCATTTTCTTTTCTTTATTAAAACTACCTCAAGCTGGATTAGGTGCTAATTTGCAACAGAGAAAGGAGTATATTTAATGTCCCAATTCTCGCACTTTAGCACAACTATTACATACATTTGAAAGGAATGCATTTAAGAAACAAAGGCTATAGTCAGAACAGGAATACCTTTTTACATACAAATGAGCAAATTTATTAGGCATACAGAACAATGAGTCATTAACTAGAGCTTTTTATATTAGCACTATTCTTCTTTGTGATTTAACACAATTAAAAAACCTTGACAGTTAGTCATGTATGAAAGGTTTTGAAGCTTTGCTTGCACTATTTATGCCTTGAATATCTTAGCATTTTCACTTGACTGACTATGCTCTCCAAAAAATATGTACAAGATTTTCTGATTTGTATTTCATTTAATGAACTGAAAGTGCAAGAAAACAGGTTAGGTGCAAAATAAAATGTGATGCAACTTGGGATATAATAATTTGTTTCTGGAGTACTTTACAAAAATCCACTCAAAGAAAGTTAAGAAAATTTCACTTGTGCAAAGGTTTTATTTTAAAAAGAGAAACTAAATAGCAAATGGTATTTTCACACACTTTTTTTATCTGCACTTTGATATATCAAAGTGCAGATAAAAAAGCTTTTATGAGGATTTACATATTATTGTGTTATAAATTAATAAGTAGAGGTGCCTCTCAACAAATTAGTATATCATTATCAAAGTAAAGTTTATTTGTTTACCCATTAAAGACACAAAAAATGTTTCTTTCATGTTTTATATGGGTACATTACACACAAAGTTATGTAGTCCAAGTGTTTTTTTTGTTTTTTTGTTTTATTGTTATGGTTGATTCTTCTAGTTTACAGTGAAATGAAAGCCCAATATTCAGGTTTTGAGAACAAGATTTTACATTACATAAACCAAACAAAAAACACTTTGTACCCTAGAAAAAAGGGTAGTAAACTGTGGTTTCACTTTGAAATTGAATTACAAAAATAAACTAATTTTCTGATGATATTCTAATTTATTACATTGCACCTGTATGCAAACGATGACAATTTCTTAATCATAAAAAACAATATCTGATGTGACTTTACCTTATCTTTTTAGTCTTTGACATTGACAGTGTGGATTTTAACAATAGCTATGAGAATGATGTGTCTATTAAGAACACAAGGATCAAATAATGCATATAAATTCATTATTATTTTTAGTCCAATACTAATTCTTCTCACACCATTTTGGAGGAACCTGACATATTTTCAAAACCAGGTCTGGACTCCGCCCTGTTCTCATCAGAGCATGTTTTCGTTTAATTCCTCCCCAGGCTCCTTCATGTAGTCATTATGTTCCCAAACGTTTCTCTCTGGGCCTTTGGGCCTGAAGCTGCCTCACGGGCAACCTAATTGGCTGCTTGTTGTATTTTTCCATTATTTCTCTGATTCGGAACAAGTTACTTCGGCCAACAGTGAAGTCGCACCTGGTGGCCCCTATTGCATAGCCAACCGCACACCTCTTTGTGACAAGGCTGTAGCCCTCAGCTCTGGCTGTTACTCTGTACTCTCCAGGGTTCAATAGGCGCCAGTAATCACCATCAGCAGCTGTAAAGAAACCCAAACAAAAAGCAGCTGAAATTTTTGTACTTTTGTATTTTGGGTTTCAGAATCTATAAATTTACATTCACACCCCTCTTAAGTTTAAAGCCCTTTCAAAGTGATACAACTAAACTGTCAGAGTGAATGAAGTTGTCCCTTGCTATTCCGACCTCAGAAGTGCTCACCCTCCCCCAATTTGCTGCAAACAGCTGGTGCTATACTTTCCTTCAGTTACACAGGAGAAATTTGGTTGTAAATATTTAATGTTGCAAACAACAATGACATAGAAACTACAGTAATGCAACCAATCAAACTTATTGAAGAAGCCCTGTTTTAAAACAACATAAGCCACAAGCAGTTTGTCAGTAATTTTGGGATTCATTTGCTGAACAGACAGTATTTTCCAGCATTCCTAAGTTTCCACACCCAGCGATGACATCACAGACCGAGGTTAGAAAAGCCAGCAACGAGTGCAAAATTTGTTTTGAAGCGCTTGGCTCTGCCGGCGGAAGGAGACTCTCTTTGAATTCCCTCTTATTTCTGACCTTCTGAGCGGGAAAGAAATCCCTTTAAATCTTCAAAGTGCCCGCTCAACGGCTGTTGTGCATACATCCAGGGAAGAGCTTTGTCTCATACTTTTAGAACAGACTGGGTGTCTGGTCCTGTTTTTCCTTATAAAAGAAACGGTGCCCCGAACTGTTAATTAACTAATTAAAACTTAAAACTTCATGAATAATTATATTAATATTTAAATATTGATCATAATTATTGATGGTTATGTAAACCAGACATAATAGCACTCCTATGTGTCACAATAGTAAGCAGCTGACAGCTTGGGGGTTTCCAGGGCAGATAGCCCAACTAATTAACTAACTCATAGCAGCTAGACACCCAGTGTTACTCTACAAAGAGCGGAATGGCACAAATGTAATATTTTCTCCCCAATAACCACTTGAAAACTACTAATTATAGAGGGTGTTCATTCCGTATTTTTGTAAGTCCATGCATCAGAATAAAATACAATATTATCAACGCTACAAAATTTTAATGGCTGTTGAAATCCTTTATTTTATATTTCCAATACAGTAAAAGTAACTAGATCAGCTTAAACATTTGTGGTTTCTTTTAGTTTGTTTGCCAACAACAGGAAACTGTGGTACTTTTTTCCTCAAGGTTATCAAACAGTAAGAATCTCATACACGCCTACTCCTATGGGAGATTTAAACATAAAGAATGACACTCTTGAAGTATATATATATATTGACAATTTCCAAGAAAAGAAGTAAGGTAAATATGGATTTTTTAAACTGATTTCATCATATGAACATTTGGCAGTAATATTGGAATTGCTGAATTTTCTGGTCTTGTGCAGCTCAAATTTAAACATACTCATGCACCTAATCTCTTGCATGTATCTGCAAAAATGAGCAATAGTTTTCTATATTGAATAGATTGTGCCATGGCAAGTAAATGTCTATGAATTCCATTTCATTTTCTGTCATCGATAGGCATTATGGGCACAGGCCCAGGGGCCAAAATTGTGTTGATATTTAAAATATAACACAGATAACCAATAAGATCCACACTATTTTATTACCTTAACAGAGTTATGTAATTTTGTAATGGAAACCATGGTAACATGCCCCGCCCCTACCCCAGCAAGTAGCATAGCACTCAACTGACTGACCCCGGATAGTAGGAGAGTAGTCCTAAGAGAATCGAAAATCAGCGTTGATTAAAGAAAGGCGGTTTCTATAAGCGAAAGAGAAAAGATGAGAAGAAGACTTGTTTATTAACAAGTTCTTTGTAAAATGTATGGAGGAAAAACAGGAGGACAGAGTCAAAAGCAGGGATGCACCGATCTAAAAATTAGCGGCAATACAGATATTTCATATTAATATTGCTGTTATGGTCAATAACCGGTATTTAAAATGTTATTTATATTACACAAGTCTCTTACCAAGATGGAAATAAACAACGGTTTTTAACATTGGCCCAGTTTTACCTAATTGGAACGATACCAATACGTCAAAATATGTTAAAATTTGAACATCGGCATGTTCACAATATATTGGGCATTCCTATACAAAAACCATATTCTTATGGTTTTAGTCATGAGAAACAGGAGAGGAAGAGGAAAGAGACAGGAGAGGAAGACGGAGACAAAATCCATGCAAGGCAAGAGGAGGAGTGAGACAGGAAAGAAAAAAATAACAGGTATTAGTGAGTTTTTGTGATTAAGTTATGGAAGAATCTGAATTGCAGTCCTGGCCTAGTGGAGGTAAGATCCAGCAGCATGTGTTTACATAACCTTGTTTCAAAAGTCAAAACATGACGACATATCAGGGTAATACTGATATGTGATGTATGGTAAGGTGAAAATATGGCACCATTCATGCCACTAACTGGATAGTAATATTATCGCAACGCCCGACTTGACTGCTTATGAATGACTAAATGCTTCTTGATGCCACCTAAGCTTTGCCGCAAAGTGGCACCATTGTTTTTAGATATAGGCAAGCAAGTTACACCACTGTGTAGTGTCTAGATGTTGTTGCCCTCAGATGAGAACTTTAGTTTTACAAGAATGTAGTACAAATTTTAAGGGGCTCTTAAATACTTTGTGCCCAGGGGCCCCTGCTATCATAATCCAGCCCTGGTCATGGAGTCTAGTTTATATCAGTATTTAAGGAAAGAAGCTTGCACCGTCAAAGCCAAAACAGGGCAGGTGCTATCCATACTGGAGTTGTTTAACGTCACAACTTTTTCAGTGTGACATCTGAGATGTGCACAATCAATTGCTGGCTTAAGGGGGAACTGAGGGGAATGGGGTCTAGATCAAATTAGCTGAGGGAATTCAGCTCTACAAGCCCAAGAAGGTTTGGTGGCGTCGTTTTTGGTCTATGAAGTTCGACACAATATTGTGCTGGACAGATGGATTAAGTTTAGTGTTTTGCAACATGATGTCAGAAAAAGGCAGAGTCTTCTCTAGCTCTTCTAAAATGTGACTCCTA
Source organism: Valencia hispanica (assembly GCA_963556495.2). Lineage (NCBI taxonomy): Eukaryota > Metazoa > Chordata > Actinopteri > Cyprinodontiformes > Valenciidae > Valencia > Valencia hispanica. Next base: position 18,427,242 of record OY747721.1, on the reverse strand, counting down.
ATTTTTTTTGTAAAGTATGACACTAGACACCAGTTTATTAGTGTGAGGAACTATGTTTTAGGTTTTGTAAGTGTCTTAGAGCATCATGGATCATCTGTTGTGTGTGTTCTTTTCTTGTCTTTTGTTCATCTATGATGCCAATTGTGTAGGCAAACTCCTAAAAACAATGAAGAAACAGGTATTAAACACGGTTCCATAAATCAAAAGTGGATTTTGTCCTTTGATCACTTCATGCTCAATTGGGATCCACTCACATTTATTAAACATAATTGAATGGATTTATTTTGTAAAATGATTGATTATGTATTAAAAATAAATCAGCTGTTACTTTTGAAAAACATATTTTAGAAATCAGTCAAGTGCAGCAAGATTCCCGTTCTTGTCACAAAAATAGTTTTTTATTTTTCTGTAACTCAAGGAAAAACGGCATCAGGATTGATACGTTCTCAAGCCAAATTCAGTAAAGACAATAGAGCCTTCATTATAGAAAGTCTAAAATCATTGTGGATTTCATTCAAGGATAGCAACGTTTTCCTATAGGAAAATGTGACTTACTCTGATTTAATGGAATAATGATGCTTGATAACCTTTTGAAAATGTGATTTAACTTTTTAAGTACAAAACCACTTTAGCTTTAAAGTTGACTTTTTTTTTTAGCTTTTTAGTGTTCACTTTTAGAGTCCTGCATGTTCAGGCTCCCTTCTATACCAGAGTTGTTGTGTCCATATACTCCCACCCGGAAGTTGTAATCAATGGACCAGAACCTCCTTATGGTCCGTCGTACTCGCGTTTGGACATTTTGAGATCATTCTTTTCAAGATGTAGCTCCAAGATTCTGGAATGATCTTCCTCTCTCTTTACGTTTGTTAGACTCAGTTCATGCTTTTAAGAGAAATCTCAAGACTCATTTGTTTCTCCAAGCATTTTCTTCATAGTTGACACAGGGTTGTTTTATGATCATGCATTCTCAAAATGTTTGTTAACCTAATTATTTTATCTATAAATTAAACTGTACTTTATTCTGTATTTATTGTAATCTTGAGAAGCACTTTGTTACTTTCTGTCTGTGATAGGTGCTATATAAATACATTTTTGCTTGTTTACTTGCTTAAAGGGAGAATCTCTCCAACCATCGAAAGAAATCTCCTTGAGGATGCCTAATCAATAGTGAAACTTGAAGTTTGAGGCCTTCACAACCTTCACAAGACCATAAGTTGAGTCAGACTCCAACCCACAGTTCTGACTAATACTGTAACATCATCTGCTTTCATTTATGTATTTTATTCCACCATACACTGAAATAATATCTAGCAGGAGTAACTCCTGTCTGAGGATTATTTTGTGTTGATTTAAACTAAAAAAAAAACAAAAAAAACAGTACATGTCAAAGGAACTGAAAACCAAAGAGATGAGACCTCATAAAGTCACAGTTTTTTTCAAAACTTTCTCCAAAAGAAGTAAATTTACCTGTGCGAACATCATGACAAATGCCTTCTACAGAAATGATGGCATTGGCTATTCCTCGTCCTTGTAGGTCCCTGACTACACCTTTGATCCCACGATGCACCTGCGTACAGAAAGCATAATCCCAGTTTAGTTTATCCAGCATAAAGCACATAAATTCTTACAATTCTTGTTTAATTTTTATTGTATTCTTTATATTTTATGATTGTGTGATCTTTAGTAAGGGAGAACATGGCATTGTACAGTGCTCATAATGTACTCCTCTCTGCATGCAGCATCAATATTTAAATAAAAACTGTGTCATGGCAGGATTGTGGATCCTCTGAAGATTGTATTTCCAGGGAGAATTTAACATAATGAGTAAGTTTCTTTGAAAAGTTTGTTTGTGGTATATTTGGTTTTCATTGGAAATGCAATCCTCTTATGCCTAACTCACATCTTTAAAACTTCTATGTCATGTATAATCATCTTTGAAAGGGGAACAGCCTCATGCTTCTATGCTTTATGGAAGTAAAGAAAATTCAAGGCAAAGAGCCTAAATTCTGTTTAACAAAAAGTTCAGAAGGCATGTGGATAATGATTCAAGTGTTTGCCAATGATGACTTTTACATGTCCTTTGCAAAAGTATTAATTGTCCTTTCACCTTTTTGTCACTTTAAAAAAAGCTAACTTAAATGTATGTTTTGTTTCCTTTAAAGCAAAATCCCAAGCTTTGAACTACAACACTTTTCAGTTCATCATCTGAAAAGGGTAAAAGTGTGGCATTATTGCAGGGGTGGCTGAACATGGCTTCCCACCTAAACTGACAGGAGGGCCAACAAGAGCTTTAGTCAGTAGCCAAAAGTCCCATGGTATCTCTGGAAGAGCTGCAGAGATTCATGATTCAGGTGGGTCAATCCTTCAACCATTACCTGTGGGGATGGTGGTAGAGCTGATGAGAGAATGAATAAAGCTTTTTTATGGGACAATACTGGAAGAAAACCTGTTAGAGGCTGCTTAAGAGTTGAGATTGGGGCATAGGTTTAACTCCCAGCAGGACAATGACCTTACACTAAGAGGTACAATTGAATGGAATGATTTAGACTACAGCATCATGTTTTAGAATGGCCCAGTTAAAGTCCAAGCCTACATATAATTGAAAAAAATGCTCTCCAACCAATTTGACTGAGCTTGAGTAATTTTACAAAGAGGACCATGAGAAAATCTCAATCTCTATATGTGCAAAAGTGGTGGATTTCAGTTTTGCACCCCTGAAACAAAGGAGGTGCAGTGAAAACAAATGACAAAGTATTGACACAGGAGGTTGAGTAAAAGAATAAAAGCATTTCAAGGGGTATAAATATGTTAGCAAGGTTATGTAATTCAGTAGCTTAATACGAGGAATGCAAGGAACAAACTGAACGCCAGAGGGTCTGAATTGACTCGGTACCTGCTCCATGAAAACAAGAAGAGACTCTCGGTTGTTCTCCCACTCTTCAGGCAACTCGCTTTCATGGGGGAATTTGTCACAACCCACGTACATTGACAGCTCAAAGCAGTTGGTGTGCAGGTAGCTAAAATCATTCATACCTGCCAGCAAGGATACACAAATATCTTGTAAGTATATGAATGCTCACATGCAGGCTATAACTGTGTGGATAATTAAGCAAGAAAAATAATCTGAGATGTGTTTTGCCTCCTCTGTTCTGTTTTTTTTTTTTTTGTCTAAGTTGTTAGATGATACTTGAGGCTAGAATCTAAAAATGGAGTTACAGTACCAATGATGCTTTCATGTGTTCTCCACAAGAAATGGCTCAGAGGCTGCACATGGAGCTGGAAAAAAACCCTTCATAAAACTATGTTAGGATTAATGACAAAAACCCGCTGCCGGATATGGACACTAACTGCCGGCAGCAGTGTGCCAGGATGCCCCGTTGATGGTCCCATCCTCCTTGGCGAAGTCTTCTGTGTGACAAACCCGTCGGCTGGCATCAGTCATCAGGCGGTGGGTGGAGGCATAAGAGAAGGCCAGCCAGCAAAAGACGTGGTCATCAGGGGTGGGGGTCTGCTCACTGCTCACCCCCTGGGAGCGAGTTCTGTCATACGGGAAGGTCACAACCAGCTCGCCTCCCTGGAGATTCCCACCCAGCACAAAGGGCATTTTCTCCATCCATGCTATCAGCGCTCGTGTCTCCAAGGCAACCTGCAACGGGGGCACACAAGAGGCATGGATAATGTAATTAGTACAATCATCTAAGCACTGAGATTGCTAATTTAACTCCCTCAAGCTAAAATAATCTGTGCTCTCAATGGCGAGTGATAAAGCCATCAGAAAAGCTGTTTACACAATTCACGCTGCATAAGCATGTCAAGAGTAATCATTCTAATAGGTAAATGTTTACACCGAACAAGCATTTGCATTCAACTGTGAGGAATTTCCCATGTTGTTGGGACTCAAGTAATGAAACCAGCATTCCCATCTGCAAGCACTGCCAGTCAGTGGGGCAAACAAGGATAGGATTCACAGCTCTCTGTGTGCACAGATGGGAATCCCAGCTCTGCAGCTGCAGCAGCTATTCTGGAGGCTCAGTGTGACTCATCTATGGCTCCCGCTAACGTCAAAACACTCGTGAGGGTGAGCTTTTAATAGCCAGCTCGGTGTATTTCAGCTCACGGCCTCTTCATCATACACAGCAAACTCATCATCCGCTTCTACCAAAATAGACAAGTGCTGATGGGCCCTTGTGACTGTTTTACCCTTTTCAAACGGCTGATGGTCTCCACAGTGAGATGTGTTTGTTTTTCTGAACAAAAAGAGGCAGGAAAAGAGCACAATAACACCCCAGGATGTGCCTCCCATATATATATATATATATATATATATATATATATATATATATATGTAAAGCTCTTACCCATTTACCTCACGTTGGCTGTTTAGAAATATTTACTGTCTCCAAAATCCTGTGGAAGCCAAAGGAGCCTCACTTTTCACTCTTATTAAGGTAATAGCATTTTAAAACAGCTTTTGATGAGCTACAAGCTGGGTGGCAAGTAGGTTTCAATAAAAGCAATAAGATAAGTAGTTTTGTTGAACTTTTAACTGTAATACACAGTACAGCAAACCAGATGGTCAGTACGACTTACTGAGGCATTCTTGGAGAGGTACCACTCTGGGGTGGGGATGTGGTGGTTGAGCATTTTGCGAGGAATCCTCTTCTTTGTTTCAGCCTCCCAGAGAATAGAGTTGAGATCTGGAAAGTTATGGTGAATATCTATGCCATCATTGGTCCATCGACCAAGAGACCAGCCACTGAGCTCTGAGCCCTGAGTCAAAGAGTACAACAGCATGGAGAAAATAGTGAATGAAATGTGTGGAGTAAGGTTAATCCAAAACAGGTGAAGCAAGAGTGTTAGTGTCAGATGCAAATAAAATCTGTATATATATCAAATTCATGCAAAGTATTCAGGAATCTTACAATGTTACACTTTTAGTCATGTGAAAACCACAAACTGTGTTTTATTGGGATTCCACATTAAGTGTTACTGAGAAATGAGAAAGAAACAAACAAATCTGAGAAGTGTGATGTGTATTTGTATTTAGCCCACTCAAGTCATTACTTTATAGAACCACATTTTGTTGTACCCACAGCTTTATGTATTTATCTCTACTAGATTTATATATCAAAAGGGCAAAGGTTTTCCCAATCCAATGTAAAATATCTTAATATGAGTCAGACAATATATGTAAACAGCTATTTTGAAATTTCCTTTTTGATTTGGCTCTGGACTTTAACTGAGCCTATGATTCTGTACTTTGATTGCCCCTTGAGGATGCATTGATCTAAAACATTCTATAGTACCCATAGCTGTGTTAAGCTTTATCCATCTTCCAATCACCTACAACCTGCATCCCTTTCTCTGCTAAGGAAAAGCATTTCCACACCATAGTGCCGCCACTACCTTGTTTCATGATGGAGACATTGTGTTCAAGAAGATGTGCAGTGCTAGTTTTCTGCCAACAGAGTTTTGTGGCTAGGCCAAAAAGATACATTCTGATCTTATCTGACTAGAACACCACATTCCACAAGTTTGCTTTGTTCCCTAGATAACTTTAGTGCAAGCTGTAAACAGAGCTTCTAATTGCTTGGTTCCAACAATAGCTTTTTCCTTGCCAGTCTTTTATGAAAACTGATTTTTGGAGTGGGAGACTTATAGTTGTACTATCAACAGATTATCTCAGCTGAGCTTTGGATCTCTTCAGCTCCTCCACAGCCACAGAGGGCCTCTTCACCTGTTTCGACTGTTATCATCCCATTAAATGGCCGCTATTAGCGGTCATCACTCCCATACAATAGCTTCAGAATGTGCCTCCTCTACCTCCTGGTCAGTAGGTCGTTATCTTGTGACTTTAGGTTTAGGAACTTGTCCTGAGCTTTTAGGATGAGGGTTGGGGTTGGGGTAAAGTTATAAGTAAACATCCATCGTTACCTAAATTGTAAACAGGTTTTAAATAGAGTTAACAAAAAACGAAACATACTCTTTTAGACGTGGGCGATGCTGAAAATAATTCTAATGCATATTATCACCGATACGAATAGTAGATGCGTACCTTCTAGCCTGCTAGGATGTAGAGGAGGCAGATTCTGAAGCTGTTGTGTGGGAGTGATGATCACTAATAACGGCCATTTAATGGTTGATAACATTCTAATCGGGTGGCCTCTTGTTGGCTTCTCTGAGCAATCCCTTCCCATGACCAGTGAAATAGGTGGACAGCCTCTGTAGGCTTGGAATTATGCAATATTGGATGCACAGTATTAAGGAAAAATGAACTATGCAATAATATAGGTGAATGTTTTACAATAACAATATGACCATATAGCTGCTGAACAAAAAAAAGATAGAAATCATTATTTCCATCTCAATAAGTTTTTACAGAAAAGTTTTGTCCGGTCAACATATTCTCTTTTGGCAATGAAACAAGTTAATTCAAATTCAATTCAATTCAAAATTACTTTATTAATCCCAAAGGGAAATTAAATGTTGTTGTAACTCATTATGCAAGTTCCTTCAAAGATTTGTTGTAGATGCTGATGGCTGTGGGTAGGGATGATCTCTTGTAGCGCTCTGCAGATCTGAAGAAGCCTCTGACTGAAGACGCTCTGTAGTTGTCTGATGTAGAGGATACTCTGGATCTATGGCGTCTTCTTTTCAACTCATCAGGGTTTTGTGGCTGTAGTTGAGGTATTATTTGAGCTTTTGTGATGTTAATCAGCTGCTGCCAGTTGTAAACCACCTTGTTGCCATGGTTATGCATCATAACAAATGTCCAAAAATAAAAAGTATCAGCAAAAATCCTTCCAGCTGCACAGCATTCAAAACCAGAGAGAACAGCCGTCCACAAAAACGTCTCCACCAAAAATGGAAGAACCAATGCCTTAAAAAAGAAAAAAATACGAACCAAAGTAACAGAGCTACTCCAACATGCTGCCACCTTGAGCGGCGCAATTCCAGAATTATTAGGGCTGGATGACATGGCCTAAAATATTTTTTATCACTATATAGATTGGATTTATTAAAGTATAAAGTACAAATTGCAATATTTAATTTCCGTTCTTCAACGCTGTAATAATGTTTAACTCCCATACAGCTGTGAACAATAAATCAGACTTTGAACCTCCTTTTAACACCAGGATGATAGCAACACATTTTGCAGCTTTTTTTTCAACATAACACAATAGTAGATGTAATCTTTTTAATCATTTTTAAAAGGTACATTCAACAGGAAAACATTATAACAAAAATAAGCAAAAACTCATGATTTAAAACACCTTTGAATCCCTTTGACCAGTTATCAGGCCACACAAATGCTAAGCAGTGACAAGCCTCTAAAAAGACATGTTTCATCAAAGAAACCAGCTTTTGCAGGGTACTGTGTTTACTCTTGAAATACAGCACAACTTGACCACAAAAATGTATTATGTGATTAATAAACATAGTATTATGTGTCATATATAAATTGTTCCGACAAGAAAACACTAGTGCAAAGACATAGAGTACACTCATGGGTTTAAATTAGTTAAACTATTTTAATGATGTGCATTTACTGGAGTGCAGGCTGTTTGCAGAATCAGATGTAGGATACGTGTGTTTGCTCTCATTCTCCATCACTAAATGAAATCATCCTAGACCACGTAAATGAAAAATAATCCCTCTTGAGCTGTGACTTGTCTTCGTTTAATAATATCATCATGGCCTTTAAACTTGCCTTTGTACTAATTTAACTAAGTCATGTTTCAGTTTTAAATTATAGTAGAAACAGCCCTGATGTAGTTGTTCATCTATTCCATGGGATCATTTAAACTTGTTCACATGCACCACACATTGACTCACAACAGATACACCAATTAAGACAGACACAGCTATGTTCTCACCACAGACCATTTAATAAAATGAGGTCACTAATGTGTGTCTTGCAGACGTACCGCTTCAAAGGCTTTCTCATAACCATCAGGATTGACGGATGGCAGTAGGTGGATTCTGGTCTCCTCCACCAGGTGACGTATCCGCTGGTTGCCAGATAGATACTCCAGACACATGAACTGCATGAGCAGGAGGAGGAGCTCTCGCCCCAGCACCTCGTTTCCGTGCGCACCTGCTGTGTAACGAAACTCCGGTTCACCTGGTCATCAGGTGGAAAGAAACAAAAAGGAAAAGATGATTGGACAACACCCACAGCAACCCAGGCATAAAATGCATATTTTAAATAAGATTTGTGAGCTTTTATTCTTTTATGAGCTTTTATGAGCTTTTCGTGGTTTTCTCTAATAAACACGTCCTACAAATTTTAAGCATACTTTAATATTAAAAGCACTCACCAACTTCATGTTCGCCAGGGTTGTCGGAGATCTCTATGGCATAAAGTTTGAGGCCGCTTTGGGACTTTCCTATGTTATAGATCCGTGTGATGTTGGGGCACATTTCATTAACCACCTTCATTAGCTGTGGAGGGTAAATCATAAAGCATTAGCCCATGACAAACTCTTTTAGAAAATCAACCCAAGACCCTGACACTCATGTGGAAAACCCTTCCTCCTCGGTTGAAGTTAGATACTGCACAGTTAATAAATCGAACTTAATTTATATGGTGCATTAAAAAACAAATGTGACGACAGTGCTTTACAAAGACTAACAATTAAACGGTAATTTAAAACCAATGCCCGATTTTGGGGAAAAAATATTGTGAAAAAAAGCTAATAAATTGGATTAGCAGTGGTTGCCAATAGCTGATGGTGTCATCCTGGACATGTTACTGTGGAATATGTGATGGAAATAGTAATAAAGTAAAATGTAATTAATCAATTAACTCATATTGAATTGAAATATTTCCATCACGCGCCCATATTTTATTCACTACAGTAATACCCAAAACATAAAGATGTTTTTTTTGTTTTTTGTTTTTCTCGAGCATTCGATTTTTGAAAACAATGCTTAAACTGAAACAGGCTGTTTTACAGCGGAAGTTTAGGACCACACCTCCAAAAAACTCATAACCCATTTTCAAGGTAAAATGTAATTAATCAATTAATTCACATTGCCTTGAAATATTTCCGTCACAAATATAATCTCTTCTGCCTGGATATTGAGCTGTTAGCATTTCATAAAACCGTCCTAGAATCAGAGTCCTCCCCAGATTTTTTGCAAGACTGAATCCTACCAAGAATCCTTCCTGACCACAGCTTGACCATGCACAACAACTATTTGAAGATAATTGGATGATATGAGTTATGACATTTAATTTCCTTTTGGGATAAAGTATTTTTGAATTGAATTTGAAAATAAATGGATTCCAGCAGACTGAGTAGCTCTAACTAGCAAAGGTAGATACATTGGAGACCACCATTAAAAAGGTTCTGTCAACTCTCAGACTGAATTGAACTGAACTCTAAGATTTACATGAAAATATAGTGGGTACAGGGTGCTTCAGCTATAATCCTGTTATAGTTTCTGTTTAAATACCAGCTATAGTTAGCAGTGCAGCACAGCCATCTGCTACAGGAAGTTAGAAAACTATTAGTTTTTACACTGCTTAAACTTGTTCACATATTACCAAGATACAGTCACAGTAGATCTTCAACATACTTTGGTGCTAAGTCATTCAATGATTTATAAACTAGTAAAATTATTTTGAAGTCTATTCTTTGAGCTATAGGGAGCCAGTGTAAGGACTGTAGAACTGGGGTGATGTGCTCTACTTTTCTGGTTTTAGTGAGGACATGAGCAGCAACATTTTGGATCAGCTGCAGCTGTCTGATTGACTTTTTAGGCAGACCCGTTAGGACGCAATAATGTCAATAATATATCATGATCAACAGTGTCAAATGCTGCAATGAGGTCTAAAAGTACCTTTACTGTGGTTCTACCACAGTCTCAAATTATGTGAATGTCAATGAAAACTTTGACGAGGGCAGTTTCAGTGCTGTGGTGAGTACGGAAACCAGACTGAAAGACATCAAAGCAGTTGGTCATTGTTAGGAAGCAATTTAACTGCTGAAAGAGCTTTTACAATAATTTTACTAATGAATGGAAGAGTAGAGATTGGCATGTCGATCTGCATTAACATGTTCTGATTATTCTTCTTTAGCATTGGTTTAATAACTGCTGTTTTTAATGCCTGGGGAAGACACCTGACAGGAGCGATGAATTAACTTTTTGAATCGGATCAGACCCAATGACAGGGCAAACTTTATTTAAGGAATGCTGTGGGTAGGATATCAAGACAGCAAGAGGAGGAGCTCAATTGGTTAATGATTTCTTCAAGGTTTTTTGGTTTAATTCATGGAATTCTGACATTTTTTCTACATTTGTGTTAATTGGGTACAACATTGGTAGTCGGTTCGGTGATGTGGTACAGACCGACCATCTAATTGTTAAAATCTTTTCAATGAAAAAGCTGGCAAATTCATTGCAGGCCCTGGTCAAATTTAGTTCAGGCGCTACTGTCACTGAAGGATTAGTCTTTCCACTGTTGCAAACAGACTCCGTGCATTATTAATGTTTCTTTTAATGATTTCAGAGAAGAAAGTTTCAATAGCGTGTTTTAAAGTTAACTGATATCTGTTCAGTCTGTCTTTGTAGATCTCACAGTAAACCTGGACTCAAGTTTTCTGCCATTTTCTCTCGAATTGTCGACACCCCCCTTTTTTGTACTGCGTACCAGTGGATTGCTTGTCCACTGAGACTTCTTTCTACCTGAGACTACTTTCACTTTAGTTGGAGCAATGGAATCAATGATGTCTGAGATTTTCGCAAGGAAATTATCTACCAGCTTATTTACTGAATTGGAGTTTGGAGATGAGGGGGATGGTGTGGGAGGGTAAATTCGTTTAAAGGTTTCAACTGAACTGTCCCAGAGAAAACGTTTTTTTATAGTTGTCTCACTGTGGCTAGATAGTTTAGCAGAGATGGTACTTTAAAAGAAATTACAGAAATGGTCAGATAATGTAATATCACTTACAGAGATGTCAGATATATTTAAACCTTTGCTCATAATTAAGTCCAGAGTATTTGACATGCTGCGTCAGCATGTCACTTAATGTTTTTGCTAGTCTATCCTGGGGGTTGTCAGTATGGATGTTGAAATCCCCCACAATGATTAATTGGTCATAATCGATACATGTTACGGAAAGAAGGTCACTGAAATCATTAAAGAAGTTAAAGTTAAGTTTTGGGGGTTTATATAAACTTAGAACTAGAGCTTTGTTAGACTTTATCTGAGTGCCTAGGTATTCAAATAAGTCAAATGTGTCCAGGGATACCTTTATAAAATTCACTGAGTAATGAAAAATTGTGGCTACCTCTACACCTCCACCTCATCTGTGGTTCCTGCTCTCGCCTAAAAAAATTCTAATTTGGAGGAGTAGATTTTATCGATGCAGATGTTTCATTATTTACGTCTAGCCAGGTTTCTGATAAAAAAGGGCGTGAATATTATATTCATGATGAATTCATTGATTAGGAATGACTTTCCTGATAAAGACCTAATATTTAATCAAGCTAATTTAAGTGGTTTGGTGAAGGGTAGTTGAACCTTCTGACAGGTGATCAATTTGAAATTTGGTTTAATATAAGAGCATTTGGCTCTAGCTTTTTGTTTTCTGCTGCTTGTAATGACTTGAATGATTCTTTCTGGGGGGCCAGACAACTTCTGGAAGACTGTGGGAGTATAATTACTGTCCAGTTCCCTTCTATATGAGATGTCTGTTATTACCAGTTCGGGCATGGGTAGAGTACATCCAGTGTTAGTCCCAGAGGCTTGATGTAGTCCAAGTTTCGGTGTTAGTTGTGACCCAATTCTAATTTGTGCTTTCATTCAATCTGAGAAATCTCTAAATGGAGAGTTGTTAGGTGTCGATGAGTCTGATGACATACTTGAAGAAAGCTTTTCTGAGCGATGCACATCTTTGCTCGTCTTTGCTCGTGATGTAGAAAGTGTTTGTTCTTTGTCAGTCTCTGAGGGTCGTGCATCTGTCTGTGCTGATGATGTATTCTTCACTTAAAATGTTTGTTCTCTGATAGTATTCATGGGGCGTGCTTCGAGGTCAGCTCTCGGGTGCTTTATCAAGTGTTTATTCAGATAACAGAAAATATTTAAGGTCAAGAGTCTCAGTCCAGCTCTTTTAAGATAACATTGGGGGGTTCTTACTTTCTTATGTGTCCGTTTCATGTGTATGGATTTCTCCTGGTGACCTTGACTGGTCCCAGGAGCTGCGTCTTTTTCCTGGGAACTGAGGGGTGGGAATCTGTTTCTTAGTGGTATTCCAGGGGAGTAATATCTCTTGTTTTGGGTTGCAGTTTCTTTTGTTTCTTCTTCCTTGGAGCAGAAAAAGCAGGTGTAGATTCAGTGCAATTTAAAGCCGGCCAGTCTTCGTCAAAGTGTGAGTGGGGTGTTCTGATCATTATGCCGACTTTTGGCTGAGGGGATAGAGTTGTTCTGTGGCTTTTGTGCGAGACTGTTGGACCGAGATAACACCAGGCTGCCAGGTTCTTCCTCCCTGCGTGTAGTCATTGGTAAAGTTGTCTCATTTCTATATCCAATGTTTAGTTTAAAATTTATCTGAAGATGGTGTTACTTCGTCTCGATTGTTTCAATGCTCTGGAGAAGTTTCTCAAAGTCCTCACCTGAGCAAAACACAATTTTGGTAATCCACAGTCCTTCAGAGAGTAATAAAAAAAAAGAAGAGAGATCCACTTTAATACAGTAACTCCAAAGGCTGGGTGTATAAAGTAACTGAGAAAAAAGCTTAGAAGAGAAAATAAGAAAAGAGAGCAAGACGGGGAGATCAGGAGACAGTAATGTCATGCATTACTGAAAGGTGAAAGAAAAAAGGATACAAGCTTTATTTTTACAAAAAAAAATCTGAAAGGTGTATAGTACATAGGTATTCGGTCCCTTTTATTCAGATGCACCAGGAAAACTTTATAACACTGCTGCAATATGGTATTTACCCCCTTGCAAATTGCCTTCTTTGTTTTTTGACACTCTATCAGATCATCAATCAAATATTAATATCAGGCATAGAACACCTGAGTAAATACACAGCAGTTTTCAAATGATGATTTTATTATTTAATTTATAAAATTATGAATTTATTAATGGCAGGATAGTTATCCAAAGCAACCTGGCTATGTGGTAATATATTATCCCTACTTAAATCATGAATTGACTGTTAACAATAACATATTTGTTAACTTTAATAGCTACACACAGGTCTGAACATCATACCAATAGAGTAAAGGAATCACCTAAAAAGAACCTGTCTGGTAATAAGAAGTTGGTTAAAAGATCTCAAAAATCAACACATCATGCCCTTATCCTGGAGAACTCATGAAGCAAAGATATTGACATCAAACATTCTGAAAACCACAGTGACAACCAATTACTGGAGATAACATGGAGCAGTGGTGAATCTCATCAGAAGTGGCCTCGCAATCAAAATTACTCCACAAGAATTACTCAGAGTTCATGATTTAACAATAACAAAATATTGTTCTGTGTTTTGAGTCACATTTTAATAATAGAAGAAAAAGATTTAAAAAAAAAATAAAATAAAAAAAACAAAAGTGATAATGGCTGTGCTTTTTAAGAAAATCAAGAGCTTTTATTTTCTCATCTGAAATGATGACCATTTTCTATAATAGGCTAAAATGTATTTGGCACTCACCGATTTTGCGATTTTGTCCCACTTTAAAAGATGAGGGATATCTGTAATTTTCATCATAGGTACACTTCAAATGTGAGAGATAGAATGTAAAGAAAATGTAAAGAAATCACACAGTATGATTTTTAAAGAATTTATTTCTATAATGGTGCAGAAAATAAGTATTTAGCACCTACAAACAAGCAAGAATTCTGGCCCTCTGAACTCGTTATCTATGTAAAAGACACCTGTCCCCACTTGCAAACAGTCAGACTCCAACGTCCACCATGGCCAAGACCAGGGAGCAGTCCAAGGACACCAGGGACAAGATTATACACCTGCACAAGACTGGGATGAGCCAATCTACAATAGGCAAGCAGCTTGGCAAGAAGACATCAACTGTTGGAGCAATTACTAGAAAATGGGTCACTGACAATCTCCCTTAACATGGGGCTTCATACAAGATCTCACATTGTGGGGTACACATGATCTGGAGGACGGTGAGGAAACAGCCCAGAATTACATGGGGGGGGAATGGTCAATGACCAGAAGAGAGCTAACAGGGGTTACTATTAGTAACACACTACCTAGTCATGGATTAAAATCCTGCAGCTCCCCCTGCCTAAGTCAGCACATGTCCAGGCCTGTCTAAAATTTGCCAGAGACCATCTGGATGATGCAGAGGAGGATTGGTAGAATGTCATGTGGTCAGATGAGACCAAAATAGAACTCTTTGGTATAAAAACCACTTGCTGTGTTTGGAGGGGGAAGAATGCTGAGTTGCATCCTAAGAACATCATACCCACTGTGAAACACTGGGGTGGAAACATTATGCTTTGGGGCTGCTTTTCTGCAAAAGGGACAGTACGACTGATCCGTATTAAGGAAAGGATGATTGGGGCCATGTATTGTCAAATTTTGAGCAAAACCTCCTTCCATCAGTGAGAGCATTGAAGATGTAATGTGGGTTAAACTTTCAGGATGACAATGGTCCCAAATACATCGCCTGGGCAACGAAGGAGTGGCTATGTAAAAAGCATTTCTCGGTTCTGGAGTGGCCTAGCCAGTCTCCAGGCCTCAATCCATTAGAGAATCTGTGGAGGGAGTTGAAAGTCCATGTTGCCCAGCAACGGCCACAAAACATTACAGCTCTAGAGAAGATCTGCATGGAAGAATGGGCCAAAATACTAGCTACAGTGTGTGCAAACCTGTTGAGACCTACAGGAAATGCTTTACCTCTGTCATTGCCAACCAAGGTTACTTTACAAGGTACTGAAGGGAACTTTTGTTATTGACCGAATACTAATTTTCTGCACCATTATACAAATACATTCTTTAAAAGTCATACAGTGTGATTTCCTAGAATTTTTTTTCACATTCTGTCTCTCACAGTTGAAGTGTATCTATGATGAAAATTACAGCTCTCTCTTATCTTTCTAAGTGGGACAACTTGCACAATCACTGGGTGCCAAATACTTTTTTGTCCCTCTGTAGGCCCTATGTTATTTTCAGACTCTTTTGTTTAAATATTTCCAACTTCCTCCCTAAGGCTGTTCGTATAAAGTGACTGCAATAAGAAGACACAGAGTCTCTTTTGTACCTGATGCTATTGTTAAACTTAATAAAATAAATCATGAGCAGTGTTCCTTGTATGACTCCATAATGCACTGGTTTGATGATGACTGATCGCACTTGGGTCATTCTTTTCTGTTTTCATGTTGGTACAATGAATGGTGCAATGTGAATTTTGAAATCGTACTGTTTGATGTGTGCATGCTACAACTCAATTTTCCAATGGGTACAATAAAATTATCATTCATTAGTGATTGAAAGAGACTTGGCAAACAGGGAATGTATCTGAGATTTCCAAATTCAAAACTTCTGCTGACCAAAAAGAACACAAAGCCTCATCTCACATTTTCCCAAAAAAACATCCTGATGATCTCCTAGACATTTGGGGAAATATTCTGTTGATTGACAAGACAAATGTGGGACTTTTAGGGATGTGTGCATCCCATCACACCTGGTGCTAAACTAATGCAGCTTTTCTTTAGAACCATGACAGTCAAACATGTTGGTAGGGTTTACTGCATCAGGACCTTAACAATTTGCTGAAACTGATGGATTTATGAATTGTGTTCCCTACTAGAAAATATTAAAGGAGAATGCCCTGCCATGCATTTAAAACCATAAACACTTAGGTAATACTTCAGGCCAATGATTGAAATCACACCAGCAAGTCCCCTTAAGTCACAGAAAACAAAACAATTTCAAAGTGGTCTAGTCAAACTCCAAACTTTGTTATAGGACCAAGGCTCTGTAGCATGACCTTAAACAGATCCCTTTTGGTCAAAAACTCTCCAGAATTAAAACAGATCTTCAAGGAAGAGTCAGTTAATTCATCCAAATTGATTAAAAAGACTGATTGCAAATGCTTGATTGCAGTTATTTCTACCATTGGTTGGTTCAGATAGCTTTTTTCTTTAAATAAACAATATCAGCTTTTGAAAACAGTCTTTTGTGTGAATCTAGGCTAATTTTATCTGATTATAAATTTTGTTCGTATGGAAATATTGAACTGTGACAAAAACAACAGAAGAAATCTATGGTGGTGGAGAGGGGGGTGTACATGCATACATAAAGTCAACGTCTAATTGCATGTACAGGACTGATAAATGACTTGTTCAAACAAACATTTACTGATCTAATAAATCATAACACATGTTGAGCTTTAAATTATGTAAGATGAACTTGAGAAGATTTTGTTTAATTGCTGCATTTTGTAGTGAAAACTAGCTTTTAAGTTTTTCCTTTTCTTTATTACGAACTTAAATCGTAGGGACTTGGGCAAAATAACACTACATGATTGGAACCTTCAAAGAAAATATGACCAAAACTGTGCCACAGAGCTTATTTCGTTTCCCTGTAGCCAGCTCTGAAGAGGCAGCCAAAGCAATTATGAAGACAGGCTCATACAGGAACAGATTAAAATAGCAATAATTATCATTTGCCCACATGGAACTCAGTGGTCACGCAAAGTACCACTGCAGGAAAAAGACTAACCAGCTGTTAGATTAAGCTGCTGCATCTATGGCCTCAGCTGCTGCTTAAGTGGTTAGCCAGTCAGGTGTGAATGTGTTTTAATTAAGTGCTGGTTAAATCTTGACTTCACTGAGCAAGTAAATCACTAAACAAATGTCAGGTTTTTTGATAGGATAAAGGATTAAAAGACAAGGGTGAAAGTCCTGCTCTCAATCTAATAAAGACAATTCCCCTGAGAAATATACCTGCACAGTATTATTTACCAGAATCAATAAAAAGCATTCTTGCTTTATAAAACAGGAGTGTTTATGTTTTTCCCTCATACAGACATTTTGAAACTGACCAAGATAACTTTCTTTTTGCTGCTTGTGCATGCCACAGACAACCATTAAAGACCAAACCTCTTCACTGAATTGTGTAAATAAAATTTAAATCTTCCACTTTGAAGAATATTGGGGATTTTCTTTTCCCTACCGCAGCAACAGAGTTATCCCACAGCTACTGTGGTTGTGGTTTAAGAAGAAGACGACCGTTAAGCAGTATAAGGAGTTTGACACAGTGTTACTGTCTTGGGGCTTTATATGAGACTTGAAAGTTCTGTTACAAAACTATTAAGCCTGCTGCTTACTGCAGTGGGGAGAGTCAAGCTACCTGGTGCCTGGATGAAGAAGCAAAATGTCAAGGGTAAAAACGCTTTTGAAAAGGAGTTTTCAAAACAGTCCTTTCATTTCTTTGTAAAGCTCTATTGAGCCTGGACACAGAATGGAACACATTAGCCTAAAGGGTAAAAACAGCAAAGCAAAGAAACACAGTCCATTAATTCACTTTGATATTTCTCCAGTAGCATTTTAAAGAGTTGAATCAGAAAAGAAATTGCTATTTTACAATGAGCCGCCCAATATCTAAAGAATATTTCCTGTTAGTAAGATAAACAGCAGCCCAAGATGCTTCTCTCAACTGCATTACAGGAAATTATCATTCACAGCGCTTGTACTATCACAGCCACTCAGGCGCACCATGCACACTGACAAATACAGCTGTCTTCCTTCTTGGTACAAACAGGCGTCTGCTTGTGACAACTATATGAATAAGTAATGATACAACCCTGAAGATGCTTTATGCATTTTTATGCAGCTCCGAATGCTTGGTTCATTTGTTCTGCTGCATTCTTTGCTCTTGTAAAGGACATGGCTTGGCTGGCTTTGGCTCACGGTTTCCATGCAGTGTTTTATTGCTCTATGCGCTTGGTCGCTGTTTTGAATGGGAAATAAGATCTTGGTCCTTTTAACAAGGTAATGTCTGTTTACATGGCTTACCTGCCTCATCTCTTTGTAGCTGTGGTGCCTGAAGTCCAAGGCGTCAGTTGTTATAACTTCATTGCGTCTATGATAATAATTGTTAGGATCTGGAACCAGATTAAAAAAGTTAAAGACATTTAGAGATCTAAATAAATAGATAAATTATTATTAAAAATGCTGTATCAGCACAGGAAGTATAGGCAGCTTAGGCTACATAAAAAGATTTGTGCATCATTGTTGTTTTTGCTGAGTGTTGGTAGAATGGAGGATGGGGATATGGATTATATGAAGTGGAGTCTCATTTCTTATGGTGTCATTGCTCTGGTCTGTGGTGGTGAAGATAGAGCTGAGCCAAAAACCCAAAACCCTCAATTTAAAAGTCTGTCAACAGTTTATATTAGATATTTATATTAGTTTATATTAGAAGAAAAGACACTGCATTGGAAAGACGGGTACAGAAAATGGATGGATGGATGGATGGATGGATGGATGGATGGATGGATGGATGGATGGATGGATGGATGGATGGATGGATGGAAGGATGGATGGATGGTTGGATGGATGGATGGATGCTGATTTGTGTCTCCTTCATACAAACCCGTCACCTGGCAAAGGACAGCCAAGGATCTCCACTCTCATACAGATGCTGCCACTGTAAAACCATGAGCGGGGGTTGACTCGAATGTACCGGGCAACCATAGGTGATGGAAAGATGTTCCGGACGGGGATTTCTTTTTCTCTGTTGGCGCTGAATATCTACTAAGGCAAACACAGGGTGAATAAACAGTAAAGGCATAAAGGACGAAGGATAATACTCTTCATTCAACAACTATAAATGAGCAGACTTAGCTCAACATGGGAGAGGGACATTCACTTTCCCCATAATCTTTTTAAATAACTCAAACAGCTTGGATAAAGAAAGAAGGATTAATAAAACTTAAAAAAGATTCCCTCTCAGGTTTGGGCCGAATATTCATGCTTGTGTGCACTATGCTTGAACTCCGATACCCTGAGGACTTCATTGGAAATGTTTCTTCACCCACAGATGGAGTTCTTCTGAGTACCTTTGTGGTATTTTGAAAGCCCAATATAGTTGATTTGTATTTGGCACAAAGGAAAGGTTGGTGGGAAAGTTTGTAGCAGAGACACAATTACTACAGGGGGTTTAATCACCCACACCACTGATATCACCAGTCACAGGAGTGCACAAAAAATTGACTAAGAGCTCTGAGTACACTCAAAAAGGTCTGATTTGGTTTATCACCAACAGAACTGACAGAAAAGGTCTTAGTGAATCTCTGCAGGCAAGGTGATATTCCTGTCCATTCAATTATATCAAGTCTTTCATTAGCGAGGGAAAAAAACAACTCTGAGAGGATGAGTTCCCATCTGCTGGAGCAACATTAGTATTTACTATCACCTCACAGCTCATTAAGCTTGGAAATAAGCAGGCATTTACATCTTCCCCTGTAATTACTTTCCAGCAAGAATTCATTTTTCTATTTGGGTCCAATCAGGAGGAGAGAAACAAAGCAAGACTCAATATTTAGCTAGTTAACAGAGAAAAACAATAGCATTAGTGTAAAGGTTTACAGTTTCCATCAGTTTGTGGACACACACCATGTCAGAAGAATAATTTTTAAAAAGTTTTTATTATTACTCACCAAGTCTGCTGAGCCATTCTTAAGGGTTATCCAGGTGTGACTGTCATTGCTAACCATGACCTTGTAGGAAGTCACCCAATCGCTACTGTTAACATTCCAAGAAAGAGAGTATTAGACAAAAAAGTCAGTTGTTTACAGATTTAATTTATTGCCGTCAGAAGACAGAGTTAACTGGGAAGATGCCACCAAAGGGATATCTTAATGAAGGCTCACAACCAGATACAGTATGCTTAAAGTATGAAGTGAAAAATAGTTTTTTTTTGTTAGTTAGTTAGTTAGTTTTGTTTTGAGGTCTGACCTGCCTTTTCAGCTTTTTTTCTAAGGACTAAAACAGTTAAATAAGAAAAAAAAGCTGCATTTCTTTTTATCAAGTTTTTAGTTTTAAATTTAACAGAAGAAAAAGAAGTTGCAAGACTATCCTTATTTCTGCATCCAAAAACACACAAAAAAGATATTGAATGCTTCTTCACAACTTCACCCCTGTCCTGTCTGCTGAGTTCCTTGGGGTTAATGATGCTGCTTCCTCCTAATGTTCTTTAACAAACCTCTGAGGCCTTCACAGTACAATAAGCAAGTTGACTCTATTTACTCAGTAAGTGACTTCTGAAGCCATCTTGTTGCCCTAGATACTGCATACATATGCTCGCTTCACATCACCTCAGATTTCTTATAAGCTGAATTAAACCATAGTATCATAATTAGTCTGGCCTGTGCCGAGATTTGGTCAAAATTAGTTCAGAATTACAAAGTAAAAGCATGTTTTTTTTACTGTGAACTGTTATACAGTTTGGAAGTCAGTTTAAATCAAAAGTAAAAAAGAAGAAAAACAGAAAACTTATTGTTGAAGATAACAAACTAAAGCATTAATCAGACAAATGCCATAAGCATACCCATGAGAATCATCTCATGCCAGCCAGGGCTCTTTCCAAAGTGTACAGTATGTAGGTTGACAGTTATTCCCATGCTTCTGGGTGAGCACATCCTCACTGAGCTTGTCCAGTAGAAACTCCTTCTTCTGTTAATTAAAGTGTTTTTACAGATAGAAAACCCCTGAGCTGTCACCCCAGACAGCTACAGGTCCTACCGAACTAATTGCAGAAAAAGGTTTCGATGTCTTGTACACCTTAACAAAGCTCTTCCCCTTCAAGGAAAATCCCAAATATAGCTTATTAGACAATCCTCCTTCAGTCTCAAGCGTCGCTGCAGTTAAGCAATTACAGAGCTTAAAGGCATGAAATCGCCACCGCAGTACAAAGTCAGACAAGTTGTTAGAGGACACCAGCCAAAACAGTTGTTTTGTGTGAAACTAAAGAAGCTGGTACTCCCCATTCATTCCTATTGTAAAATAATACATTCAATAATAATAGTACAATATAGGGTATGAAAATGTGTCCTAAAAGTTTAAATGCTTATCTCAGTCCCCAGAACTGGATTTTGTTGAAAAATGTGGGGTGAACTGAAGAGAAGTGTGGATAAGTATTAGGGCTATTTAACTAAATAAAATACATTTTATGAAAAAAAAAACTTCAGGAAATAAATAATTAATTGACTAAACAAGATCTATGAAGTAATTTTTGGAGCTATTGTTAAATATGAATGTAACAAAATGAGTTTGGAAGTGGTTTATTAGTAGAAGTAGTCTGGTCTAAAAGCATTCAATCATAACGTACCCTCCAAACGTCTGTAACTGCATGTTTTAATTCAATATTTAGTTTTTTTGTTATTTTATTATTATCATTTCTTGTGAGAAACCTCAAAAATGCCAGTGGAATAAAATATGATCTCAATACTCAAATTATTTGGTATAATCCCACATTTAAATTGTTCTTTTTGATAGATAATCAGTGATATGTGAAGTGATAGCTCATGGTTTTAAAATCTTAGAAGGGATTGATTAATCATATCTGGTAGCTCATAAATCATTTAGAAAGTAATTTGGCAAAAATGGTATCCAAAAGCCATTACAGTACTGTGTTCTGAGAGGCACAGCTAAAGTAAGCAGTTTTCCCAAACTGCTTCCCTTAATAAGAACGTCTTTCAGTCTGGTCCAAGAACATTCCATGTTGTTCAAAACTGAAGAGAAGAAACTAAAGTGTATTACTTTTCTGGCTTAGAGAAATTTCCAAGAGCGTCCACAGGAAACTTTGCAATAAATCAGAATGTCAACAAAAAGCTAATTTATTTCACAAAGCATTTTCCAAAGTGAGACTCATATATTGTATAGATTAATTGTACAGAGCGATATACTAAGTATTTATTTCTGTTCATTGTGATGATTAAGACTTGATATTATGACAGATAATGAAAAACCCAAATTCAGTTATTCACAAACTTCGATTTTTCCAAAAAAAAACAATTAAACAATAGATTTTTAATACAGAGATACCATTTCATCTCCACAAGAAGGTTAAGCCAGAAAAAAAAAAAATTCTAAAGAAGTTTTCTTTTCACAAAGTTTTGTGTCAAATCGTAATAATACAAAGTTGAGTGGAAGGATAAGGTATGGTGGGGTGAACTCACGCTTGAAGACCTGTGTCTACAGGAGTTTCTGAAGACACAGGTGGAGCCCTCAATAATCCCCTGGATTAATGACTACCTGACAGACAGACCACAGTTTGTGAGACTGGATTGTGGAAGAATTGTGTATCAAACCAGGTGGTCAGCAGCACAGGAGCACCACAGGGGACCGTACTCGCACCATTCCTTTTCACTGTACACCTCAGACTTCCAGTACAAATCAAAGACCTGTCATCTGCAGAAATACTCAGATGACTTTGCAATTGTCGGGTGTATCAGAGATGGACAAGAAGCTTAATCCAGAGAGCTGGTGGACCACTTTGTAACATAGTGTGGAAACAATTGTCTTACCTTGAATGTGAACAAAATAAAGGAGATGACTGTAGATTTCAGAAGAAACAGGAATAAGTCAAACACTGTTTCCATCATGGGAGAAGAAGTGGAGATGGTTGAAGAGCATAAATACCTCAGAGTTCACCTGGACAACAGACTGGACTGGAGGCGCAACAGTGAAGCTGTCTACAAAAAGGGACAGAGCAGACTGTACTTCTTGAGGAAGCTTAGGTCCTTCAATGTTTCCAGCAAGATTCTGCAAATCTTCTACAAGTCTGTTGTGGAAAGTGTAATCTCTTCAGCCGTCATCTGTTGTGGTAGCAGCATCAGAGCCAGGGACTTAAAAAGGCTAAACAACCTGGTTTAGAAGGCTGGTTCTGTTCTGGGGACGACTGTGGAACATCTGGAGATGATGATGCAAAGAAGGATTCTTCATAAAATCAAAATAAATATGTACAAACCCTGAGCATCCTCTTCACGAGACTATCCAGCAACAAGAAAGTGTCTTCAGTCGGAAGCTTCTTCAGTTTTGCTGCAACAGAGACCGCTACTGGAAATCTTTCCTGCCCACAGCCATCATGATCTACAACAACTCCTTAAATAATTAATTTTATGAGCTACAACAACACTTAATTTCCCTCTAGGATCAAATTTTTGAATTTGAATCTAATTTAATTTTGAACCAGAGATTTCATCAGAACTCTTGGCCTCACTTGTCCTATGGATAAAAGGGAATGGACCGTTCTTCAGTTTTCCAAGGTCTTGTCAGATAAATATAAAATATACATTTTGATTGAAAATCAAGCATCAGACTCTGGAGAAGTGGAAAGACAGAATTCACTCTGTTTGAGGTCTGGTGTGAAGTTCCAAAATTAGCGATGATTTGGGGTGCCATGCCATCTGCTGGTGTTGGTTCACTATGTTTTCTGAAGTCCACAGTCAGCACAGCCATTTACCAGGACATCCTAAAGCACTTCCCTCTGCTTACAAGCTTTTTGGAGATGTTGATTTCATTTTGCTGCAGAACTTGATGAAGACACTACCAAAAGTACAAATACCTGATTGGCCAGTAAACTAGTCTGATCCAAACCCTATAGCGTATCTTTATAGTATTGGCCTGAGTAAGATTAGAGACACCAGTGCCACCATTATAGAAAAACTAAAGACCAACCTGGGTTTACTTTAGAACTGAGCAGACCTACAGTCTGATTGCCTCAATGCCACTGAAGCAGTAAAACATGTAAAAGATGCCCCAGCCAAGTTGTGAGTGGATATAATGTACTTTACATGGACATACTTTTAAAAGTCCTTTTTATTAGTCTTGCGTAACATTCAAATTTTCTGAGAAACTGAGTTTTAGGTTTTCATTAGCAGTGAGCCATAATCATCATTGTTAAAAGAAATAAAAACTCAAAATATGCCAATCTGCTTGTCAATTAGTCTGTATAATATATGACTTTTATTATTTGAATTGAATATAATATATGAAATATATGTTCATTTGATATAAATGAACTATTCTTTTTTATTGAGGGCATCCATATGTGTATGTGATGTGAGAATACCTTGGAAAATACCTAAATTCCACACTTTTCCAGACAGAATAGGAACCCTGGCATCTGTAAAAGCATATACTGCACAACATGTAGACATTGTCGGGTTTGATCACTGAACAAAGACAATGAAAAAGCAGCTAAAGTTCAAAGAAAAACTTTAATAGATCGTCAGAAAAACTCCTCATCTTAACAACTTTAAAGCTTACAAGAACCTGTGACTTTTCTGAAACTAATTCAAAGTTAATATCTAATATTTTTTTATATTAAAGATGTTGTGTGCAACTTTAGAAAACCAGCAGGTGTCACTCTAGAAGAGCACACGTCACAGTGTCTGGTGTGTGATGTGCACCAGGTGCTCCTTCTGGCACCAAAAGGAAGTTTTGGACTGCAGCTTCAGAGACTATAGCAAGGAATTTCCTGCAGTATTAGACTGCACTGAACACAGTTTATTTGTCAGTAAAATAACTTTAACACCAATGTACCACTGTTACAAAGAACATACTTTGGTTTTTATAATTCCATAGGTTTATGATCTATAAACCTTTACTGTGGCTATACAAAGTATATATGCCCGTTGAATTTTTTTTAACCCTTTTTATTGCCTTTATAAATCGATCATGATCAACAAAATGTGTCTGAAGACAACAAGGTGGATGTTCTGGAGTGGCCCACTCAAAGCCCAGATCTCAATCCCATAGAGAAACTGATAAGTGACGCTACTCACTGCAGAAACGGTCGCAATACGCTGACATCAATTATGCATGCAGACACAACAGCTGAGAGCAGCAGGCCAACGGATTTACCCAGTCAGATGAAGATCAAACTACCCTTATGGTCCAATAGTGGAAGCGCTCCTTTGCCATCTACACAGACTCTGCGTTGCGATTGCATACACAACACAGAGTGTGTGTAATATTTGTATTTAATTGTCTCGATTTTGTAGGAAACAGATTTTACTTTGACGTTGAAGGATTTTTTAATTTTTATTTTCTTTGTCAAAATAGTCAATTCTGTTGCTAAGATTGTTTTTTAAAAGCAAGAAAAAGGATAAAACATCCCAGGGGAAAAAATAAATTTTGTAGTCACTGTAAAAGTCTATAGAACTAGTTTAACAACATACCCCACAGTTTGTAAATACAACTCAAGGCTTGTCGAAATATGAACAGATCCAAAAAACAAATTAAACTTCTCATGTCCCTCTACTGAGCTCATAAAACTTTGCATGCTTCAGAATTTCTTTCTCCTGCACTATTTTAATAATGTAGTGACCTTTTGAGATATATAAAAGAGTGAGTCTGAACCCAAATCAAACAAATCCATAACTCTTTAATCCTACAGCAAGAAGATCAGAAATGACTTGTGAAAAGGGCACACACAAGGTTCAGCACCATGTGGTAGGTTTGAAACCCTTTGTCTTATTTATTTGTGCTGTCAAATTTTCCACCAGGTTTAAAAGGAAACACAGTTATTTAGAGTTCTGCAGCAATTATTGCCATCTGTCTCCACCACCGGTGTTCATGTTTCAGTCATTGTGAAATTATGCTATATGTAATTAGATATTTGAAGTTTGCCGGGTTTGGGCTTGTGTTAATTACATCTAGTTTTGTGCATAAGTACTCATTGAGTGTTTTCACGTTTTGTCACATGCAACCATTGACTTTAATGTAGTTTATTTGGATATTCTGTAAAAGATCAAAACAAAGTACTGCATGATTGTGAAAGGAAACGGAAATGACTTTTTATTGACAAATAAAATTCTGAAAAGTGTGGCATTCATAAGCATTAGATTACTTTTCTCTGATATTCTCAAACAAAATCTGGTACAACCTATTGTCTTCAGAAGTCCCATAATTTATAAATAGAGTCCACCTGTGTGTTATTTGAACTATTCTATGAAAGCCTTAGAGGTTTAAGATCATTAATCAACAAACACCATCATCAGGACCATGAACACAAGAGCTAAATATTAAAAATAAACCTGTCAAAGTTAAGCCCCACCTAGCTCATCAATAAACATCTATCATGATCTAGCATTCAGATAGACATCAAAGCTCCTATTCTGACTGTGCAACAATCTGCAAATCTCTGTGCATTCCTACTTACGACCAGAGGGAGCTCCTGCCTTGGGTGATGACCCCTGTGAACTTTGTCAGCCTCCTTGCATCCACCTCCAGCCACTGAAGAGGGTCATCTCTCCCTGCACACCAGGCTCCATCATAGAGGTCATCTTCATACAGGCCAGCCTGGAGGCCACAAAAAGCCATATCACGCAGTATTTTATTGTTGAATCATACTGTATATACCATCTATGTATGGGGCAACCTGAAGACAGGAGGAGTTGGAAAACTGCCGGCTTTTCTAACCCATGATTCTCTGATACTATGCATTTTTTTTATAATGAAAACATTGTGAGCTGCGTGTTAAAAGAACTCAGCCTTTTCCAGTTTTTCACATTCTGTTTATGGTTCCTACTTATGATTGGATTCAACTTTTTCCTTATAAATCTGAAATCAATTTGAAATCTGAAGTCAATGACAAAGCGAAAAAAGGCTTTCTGAATGTAGAACCAAATCTTTTGTTTCACCATAGTCAGAGCTTTCATTTAGAACTATTGCATATTTGGTAATTATATCATCCCTAAAAGTTGTGGGTAATGGTGCCAAGTGTCTTAAAACTCTTTTTTTGGAGGTTTTACCTGTTTTTCTTAACAAAAACTGTTCAGCACTGGTTAGTAGACAACCATCCTCAGGTCTTGCCAGAGATTTTCCCGGTTCATATTTGGAGACTACCAGGTACACCCCTTTACTTTCTAAAGCCATTTCTGTGTGTTTTTCATTATAACTACTTGTTGAAATGTAGCCTGGGCAGTTTTTAGCATTATGCTACATTTGTCTGGTTCTTTTATTGCAATTGTAGTCAGGATAACAGTTTTCACTTGTGGTAGAAGTACATGTTTTTCAAACTAGCATTTAATCCCCATATCATGATACTGCCACCTTTATGCGTGACTTATAGTAATTGAGGGACACTTATTCCGCGTTCACACTGCACGCTTTGTCGCCGTCAAAAAATGCTCACAAAGCGACTAGTTGTAAGCATATACATTTTTAAGCCTGAAGCTTGCAAAGCTTGCAAAGCCCGCCAATTGCTGAGCAAAAAAAGAGCTTGTGGGCGAGGCTTCCTCAGTTGCCGGCGTAAAAAAATGCTCACAAAGCGACTAGTATTAAGCATATACATTTTTAAGCCTGAAGCTTGCAAAGCTTGCAAACCCCGCTAATTGCTGAGCAAAAAAAAGCTTGTGGGCGGGGCTTCCTCTGTTGCCGGATGTTTTAAACAATGGTGGATCATATCGAGAGAGTGGCTTGATTTTATTTGCTTAGTAAAACTACAACGTCGACGTCGAGCGCATTAACGCCGTTTGTGGTTACATCCCATTCTTGAGAGGCATTCTGAGTTTTGAGAGTTTAACCATTTGCTCCAGGAGCTGCGTATGGAGGAGGTTCGCTTTCAGCGCTACTTTAAATGTGTAGTGATGTCACTACAGTGAGACACTCTGATTGGTTGATGCTCAGTGGATGACGCTGAAAGTTCAGCAAGCTGAACTGCTGCGTCATGTGCTTGGAAAGCAGGAAAAGCTTCAAAAATTGCCACTGCCAAAGCACACACAGCAGCAACTCTGACGGCCTCAACCATAGACTTAACATGTAATCTTGCCGTTCTAGGCGTTGAAGATTTGGGCAGTGTGAACGCGGCATTAGTGCTTGACTTGATTTCTGTTATCTTTGAAAGCATAATCTAAACTATCTAGCCACAGTGAGACCACTATAAAAAAGCATTTTCTTAGGCATAGTTTAGTTGAAACCTTTAAACAAATTTACTCCCCGCTCCCCCCATCCCCTTCTTCCTTCAACTCAAACTCAGTAAACAAGCTAACTATGAAAGATGCAAGGGAATCGTTATTTTCTGAAACCATAAACAGAAACATTGATAATGGGCTGACTTCATTTGCAACATCTGAGAGACTAACTAATCCTCCAGGGACAGTAGCCTCTGAACTAAATTCCACTAGGGCTTGCAATGAGTTTGCCAGCTTTTTTAATGAAAGGATTCTGACAATTAGACGGTCAATTAGAGGGTACAGGATAGGCCAAATATAAGCCACTGGGCTTCAGCCTAATCCTTTTTCGGTTGACTGATTACTTTCATGTAAAATAATCTTTTGTTGTTGTTGACCGAAATAAAGTATAATATTATATTATTATTATAATCTGTACATCAGTACCAAACCCATTTACAAGGGTCTGAATTCCAAAAACTAAACCAAAAAATCTTGATGAAATCATAATACAATTAAAGTCTTCCTCTTGCTGCTTTGATATCTTACCCAAAGTTTTTCTTAAGAAAGTCCCCTTTCATTGGGCCTGATCTTATTCAAATGGTTAACTCTTCTCTCTTGACAGGTGTCTTCCCAGAGGCTTTAAAAACAGTAATTATCAAACCACTACTAAAGAACAACCTGGACAACACGTTAATGCAGAACTAGAGGCCAATCTCTAATCTTCCATTCATCAGCAAGATTATTGAAAAAGCTGTGTTTCAACAGTTAAATAGCTTCCTAACAATGACCAACCATTCTGATATCTTTCACTCTGGTTTCCGTGTGCACCCCAGCACCCAGACTGCCCTTGTCAAAGTTTTCAGTGACATCTGCATAAATACAAACTTTGGTAGAACCACAGTGCTGGTACTTTTGGACCTCAGTGCAGTATTTGGCACTGCTAACCATGATAGTATTGAAACGACTGGAGAGCTGGGTCAGACTGTCTGGCACAGTACTTGGCTGCTTTGAGTCTTACTCAAAGAACAGAAACTTATTTGTGTCAATAGGCAATTCTTCATCAGAACAGACAAAAATCACATGTGGAGGGCCCCAGGGCTCCATCGTGGGGCCCCTCCTATTAAATATCTACGTTCTCCCACTAGCCAAGATTATAACAACCAATAAGATTAGTTACCATAACAATGCAGATCATACTCTGTTTTACATTACAATGTCACCAGGTGACTTTGTGCTGGCTATACATTCTGTATGTTGGGATTACCACAGCTTCATGATGGAATGTTCCTTCTAGAGGTCTTCTAACAGTTTTCAAACGTTGTTTTTCTTGGTTATATCTTGATATCAAAATATCTATTACCACCCTGTTGGTGTCTGGAATCCAAACAGAGTGGAAATTGGCCAAACTCAAACTAATCCTTTTAACATCTGCTCAATATGTGTGTCTCCTGACACAAACACTGTCCTCTGAACTCTTCACTCTTCACTTGAACACACAAATGCTCACTTCCAGCAGACAACAAACCCATTGTTTTATTGCTGAATTAAAACCATGTGTTTGTGTGTTTCATCACTTGTACAGCTGGATTTGGAGCAGTTCAACTTGGGAAGCATGCAAAAGAAGATTTCCTTTAAGAGGATCTCCTTGGTAGGTCTTGGAATGTGCACTATGCTTTTGAAGACAACAATATTACTCATTGTTAGGTTTTATAGCAGGGCTTTATGTTCAAAGATAGGACTTTTGTTTTAAATTCAATTAAAAAAAATTTTTAAATTGCCCAAATTGTGCTTTTCCATTTTGTATGTCTAGAATTCCATATTTTAAAAACTAAACAGCATGTTAAACCTAAAAATATATACTTGTATGTTTTTTTATTTATTTAAGCAGTTCAATAAAAAAAAATACCTAAATTATATTAGGTTTAACATATTGTTTTTGTGAAGCTGAGGTAGGCAACTATAGTACACAAAGATTTTACTCAAGTAACAGTAGCTCTACGTATTAATAATATTTTCACATAACTAAAAGTAAAAAGTAGCCATCCAAGAAATAACTCATGAGTAAAAAAGTACTTGGTTAAAAGGAGATTCAGGTACTGAGTAACTGATCATAACATCGTATTTAATATTTGAAAATGATGTAATCATTTTATGTTGTTATGGATTGTTTTTCAGTTTATGTTTTATCACTTAAACATAAACTGTATGTGTGTCTGTGTCTTGTGCATTTTTGGTTAAAACATAATTATTTTTCATTCAGTGAAGTTATTTGTGGTAAATACAGAATCCAGATTTTGCACAAGTAGGAGTAGTGAGACTTCAAAACATTATTACTCAAGTAAAGGCAAAACCTATAGTGCAGTAAAACTACTCCTAAAAGTTAATTTTTGACACGGTTACCTAAGTAATGTAACTAAGTAAATGTAACTTGTTACTATACACCTTTCTGATATAAGCCCTAAATTCACTTTGTAAATCGTAAGAATTACTTTTAAATACGACATGATCTGCAGCAGTATTGGAATTGTGTTCTACTTAATTTGCTCATCCATATTCATTCTGGTTGTTTTTTCTTGACAACGACCAATTATTTCCCTAAACAAGCTGTTATGTTATGACAAAACATTAATCAATACATACAAAACTTTATCCCTTATTTCAAAAGGAGTCACGTTTTCCCCAGGTACTAGGCTAATGTTAGGTTCATAAATAATTTTTTAGCTTTCAAGATTGAAATTATTGGTTACCAGTGTACTGATGGTGAGCTGCTGTGTCTTCAGGTCTTTTTCACATTCTGGTAGAGGCTCAAATGTGTGAACCCAACCATTGTATGGACTACCTCCACAGCTTGATTTGCCCCTCCATAGCGATCCAGACTGGAGTCTGGACTATCACTGTCACTGTTCTAGGTATATAAGGGCATGTTTAATAGCCAGAAAAACTCACATTATTGAAAGTATGAAACATAAACAAATCACAATTTAGTTTTTCCTCGTTTATTGTCTGTGGGTATCAGAGTAAAAATGCTAGTTAGAAATGGAACAAAAATAAGAAAATCTATAGGAATACTGGCAAAATGTTTACATTTTAAATTACAGTTTTTCGCACAAACGGTCATTCTTCCATTGTGGTGAATTACCTATAGACTAGGCTCATCACATAATTATTTTACATTTTTCTTTAAGGTGCCAATTTGTTAGATATCCATAACTACTGCACTGACAACAGTTGTCCTTATTTCCTGCTCCACCATGTAGTCACATCTTCACTTTATGAACTCAAATTGCTGCTTTCAGCTGTGTCATGTACCAATTTTCAATTTTAGTGTCTCAGATTTGAGGGTGATCACTCAAACAACTTTTGACTGCATTCTCCAATGTCTTGCAGTTGTTTTCTTCCCTTCAAGGTGTACATGTTTCTCGATTTTGGACAGGTAAATTAATATAAGAAATGTGAGCTAAAAGCCTGAACACAGTTAAAAAATTGCAAAATGATTATTTGTCCCCCACAATCATTTCTTAAACAGAAATAAGATGCTATTTATGAGATATGTCTTTACTAGATGATTAAACATCAAATTGAACTGAGGTTAAAATATTATCTTTCCTCAGCCATGTTTATTTTCGAATTACATCCAAAAACATCAGTCATTAAGGAAAAGTGAGACATCCTAGGTTGCCATGCAAGCCCCAACGTATCCATTAAGCTTGGCTAGGCTGTATCAGTATTTGCATTCCCAGCTTACCTGAATGTTAAGACGACCTCTGTGTGCACCAAGACTATAGCGTTTTGTAGATGAAGCGTGAAGCTGGAAATCATCGATCTTCAGATTTTCCAGTCCCATGGGAGGACATTCTAGGCAAAGAGGAAAGACAAATTGCCCTGTGATGTTAATGTTACGTGTAATAAATAATATGTATTACACTTAGACTCTTGATATCTGCATATAGAGTGTACAATAGCCTCTGTCACCAGAACCATGCAAGCTTATTTAAGCAATAATGAGTATTTTACACTTTTGCACTGCGAGCTGAAGATGTGTAAAAAAGCAGAAAGCAGCTGCTCACAGAACTCTGTCATCAGGCAACTTCCCTGTTATGCAAATTTTGTTAAGTTTTTCATGCCAAGGGAAGAGTACATTCACTCACTGCAGTGCATTACCATAAAATATCCAACCCCAAACTACAAAAATTGAGGTGTGCAGAAAGAAAAGGGAAGCTTATAATGAAAATGAAACTGAAACGGTATTCTCAAAATTAAAGTCTTGCATACTCCAAAACTTGTTTCATATTTATGATGATTAACAACTTAACACTAAGAATAGTTGATCTTAATAATTTTAGAAAGCACATTTATTAAAATCCATCAAGCCATAACCTGAACATATGATTACATTGTTGAAATGACTGAGTTAACATTTAATACCAAAAGGAGTTCAATAAATTGCCAATGGAAATCACATAATTAGTGAACAAAGTCCACCTTTTTCTTTATGGAATCTGCCCTGTGAAGGTCTCGTAGGGTTTTTGACAACCTTAGAGTTTTAAGTGGCCATCCAAATCATTTGACAGGTCGGGGAAAGAAAATGGTAATCAGAGAAGCAGCAGAAAGTCTCATGGCAACTCTGAAGGAGCGGCAGATATCAACAGTTAATGTGTAAGAATCTACTAACAGGACATGTGTTAGTCGTGTATTCTACAAATCTGGCCTTTACAGTCAAGAATGCAGCTTCAAGCCATAGGGATCACAGCACGCATGTGGAAGAAGCCACTCTGGTGTCAATTGAGACCAAAGTTGTTGGCCTACACACAAACATTATGTTTTGCTGAAACCTAACAGTGCACATCACTCAGAGAAGCTGGTCAGACTTGATTGGAAGATGGATTGAGCTAAATACAGAACAATCCTAGAAGGTTTTGGCTGCAAAAGACTTGAGACTGAGATGGAGGTTCATCTTCCAGTTAGAATGACCCCTAAACATCCTCCCAGAGCTACAATGGAATGGTTTAGATCAAAGTATATTCATGTGCTAGAATGGTCTGGTAAAAATCCAAGACTTTCCAGAACTTGGAAAAACTGCTGTTTACAAATTCTCTTCCTCTAGTCTGTTTTTAACTACCATGCAAAAAAAGAAGGGCAAACAATTTTGTGAGTAGGTGTGCAAAGCTTGTAGAGACATACCCCAAGAGACTAAAATTACATTAAAATTTGAGCTGGATACATATTCAAGCCACACTTCTAAGATTTTAATTAGTAAAAATTTGAAAATCATACTTAGTTATTCTCAAATTTCACAATTTTTCTCTACTTTGTATTGGTTTATCACATAATATCCACCAAAAAACATTAATGTTAGTGCTGGTAATCTCACAAATTGTAAAAAAAAAAAAAAAAAAAAAGATGCACTGGGTATGAGTACTTTTGCAAGGCACTGTAACTTCCTTTGACCCAGGAAATGTCTTGGGGTACCCCAGAAACAAAATGGAGAGTTCCACCAAGGAGAGGGATTTCTTTCCTAAATCCATTATCTTCCCAACTGTACTTCAAAAGAGAGGAAGACAATAAAGGACTGGATGCTTTTTTGGTTCTAAACCCTGACAGGTCTTCCAACAAAATCCAATTTACCTGCCTCACTTAAACACAGATATCAGTCATGCACGGATCATTGTCGTGTCTGGTCTGTCTGTCTATGTAATAATATTATCAAATCATTAAAACAATGCAAACTGGGTGTCGGGTATAAAACTCTATACAACCACACTTTGTCATGCAGCCATCTTTAAAGATACCTTAGCTAAGGGTCAGTATGAAATATTAGCCACCAATATAGTTCATTGCAAAAATTCTGCTAGCAAGTCCTTATTTTGGAAAAACTTCTACAAAACATCTTTTCTGAAGAAAAAAAGGAAAGATGCACATGCCTGAAAATGTTTTCCTTTCATGCCGGAGGGAGTTGCAGTTTGTTTGAGCAAACTCCAGCATTTAAGTGACTGCAGAAACTGAGATGGTGCTGACTAAATGCAGGTCTTTGTGTAGGAATCTCTCATCTTTTTACACTACAGTGGATGTTAACCAATAGGGCTAAATGGGCAAATCAAAGCTGACGTGTGAAATCTCTGCGGGTCGGCAGCTCTTTTGGGTTAGATCAAGCCCGAGCACAGCAATGGAACATCAGAGGAAGAATTTCCGATTGAACGCTGGTCTGTTTGTACATGCAGCACATGCTGCACAAGTCGCTGTCACACGGCCAGGACTGACTTCACAAATGAACTCCCTGTGGTGAAAAATAAGGAGGATGTGGACTTTCTTTTTACAAATTGTATGCATAAAAGTTTGGAATAAACTACTGGAATAATGTAGATTAGAAAAAGGAAACAGCTGTACAAGGACAAGCAGCAGACATTTGTATGAGTTAGATACAGCACATGTAAAAAAATACAGTCATTTGAGACAAGATTACATTCTGGTTTAAAACCAAAGTGTAAAAGTTTATTAATGAGCCCAAAGCATAAGCAGAGTAACTCATACGTAGAAGTCACTGCTTGATCTTTTGGGGCTACCGAAATTTTATCTACAAATACTATAGAGTTGCCAATCAATATATTTGGCCAACCCTTAGCCCTGAAGTAAGGCCAAAGGAACAAGGGTAGCTCCACAGATACACTCATACAAAGCAGATGGGTTTCTGCCATGCTACAAAGCCGTAAATCATTATCAACATCTGTATACAATTCAGGGAGACCCACACAGGAATAAAGCATCTGGCTTCAACAATAACGTGTAATATAAATCATATTTTAGAAAATCTGACATTTATCTCTTCCCATAAGGCCTTTAGCATGTCATTCCACTCAAAGGTTATTCAGGCTATTTAGATCACAAGTTATTTTCTAAACATCTGGAGACTTATTTTATAATTTGTGTTTATTTATTATTTATTGTGTGCTGTTTATTAAGTGGAAGCTTCAAGTTACTTCTATTGACAGATTTGATTGCTGTGCATTTCTGAGAAAAGTTGAAGAGACCAAAAATCGGTCTTTCAAATACAAAATGTAGTATATGAGACCAACTGGAGTACTACAAAGGACACTACAAAGTATCTTGCAGTTATAGGACCCATGTGCTTATCCTGAAAGAAAGACTAATCACACCCCTAAACTTTTTCACATTTTCACACATTGTCCAGTGACAACCACAGACTGCAACTTATTTTATGAGGATTCTATGTAAAAGACTACCACAAAGTAGTGCATAAACAAAAGTCTGAAAAGTTTGGTGTGAAATATTTGACAATTCTTTGCAAAACAGCTGTAACTCAGGTTGAATGAAGATCATTTGTTAACATGGTTTAAAGTCTTGCTATATATTTTCAGTTGGATTTAGCTCTGGACTAGGGCTGGGCGATATGGCCTAAAAGTAAAATCTCAGATTTTTTCACACCAAATCTGATTTCCGATTTTAAGCGATTTTTTTCTTTCTTAAACAGAAATAACAAATGACAGAATACATTTTTTTTAAACTCCTATTTTAATATCTCCTTTGGGAGTCTACCTGAATTCAAAGTTGTGTCCAAAGTTGGTAGCACATACCTGGCGTCCCAAGTTTTCAGTAGGTAAATAAAGCTGGGCTTTTCCACTGTATAAACAGGCACCATATCTTTGGCAATTGAAATTGTGATGGCATCTGTGATTGCTTTCCACTGGACACCTGTCTTATAATAAGGGACACAGTGTGAAAATGATTCCCCTATGGAGGCTTGTCTTTTGGCGGTGTTTTGTGAGCTGCTGCTTGCTTGAGGATCTCGACGGAGTGCCTCTGTTTCAGGTGTTGAAACAAATTCGTCATACTCCCACCTTTGGTAGCAACAGCCGTCAAACATATTTTGCAGCGTGCTGTTTGTTGCTCCAAGTCTGAAGTCGCAAAACCGAACCAGTTCCATATAATTGAAGAAACTGTCCCTTTTTTGGGAACAAGCTCCTCTTTGCTATTTGCCATTTTGACGTCTACGCGTTGCGAGAGACGGACTGGCTGACCTTGCTCCAAACTACGGAAGCCCAAGAGAGCAGTGGGGTGGTAGTGGTTAATCTGGATTTTCCCAAAAATAAATCTTCTTAAACGGCAAATTCAAATTAATCGATAAAATCGATTTATCGCCCAGCCCTACTCTGGACTTTGACTGAGTCATTATAACACATGAATATGTTTTGAATGATTTGAACTAAACTGTTCTATTGTTGCTCCACATTTATGTTTTTTAGGGTCATTGACCTACTGGAAAGTAAACCTCACTCCAGTCTCAAATCTTTTGAAGTCTCTAACAGGTTTTATTCAAGGCTTGTATTGAGATTCTTCCATTCTTCTTGTATTGAGATTCTTCCATCATCCTATCCTATTCTTCATCATCCTATCAGCTATGATCAGATTCACAGTCTCTGTTAAAGAACAGCATATGCTCAGCATGACGCTGCTACCACCATGTTTCAACCATACATAGCAGTTTGCATGTAGATTAAAAAGTTCAGTTTTGGCCTCATCTGAGCACCTTCTTCCACTTGCTTGCTGTTCATGGCTTAGTAAAATCACAAACAAAATTATTGCAATTTTCTACCATGCTTAAAACTTCAACAACTTTATCCCTGGCCTGTCTTGTGTGCTCCTTCATGTCATTGTTTGTTCTCTAATGTTCTCTACCAAACCTCAAAAACTTATAAAGGCCAACTGGATTTAAACAAAAATTACATTTCACTCAGGTTTGCTCAATTTACTAATGAGGTGACTTTTGAAGGCAATTAGTCACCCTGGAAAGCATTTAGGGATATAGCATTAAAGGACACCTACTATATTTTACCTGAAGAACATTTCTAGGATTAAAGGATTGATGTCGCAACAGGACCTCGAAAAACTCACCCATGCATTTATCTTTAGTCAGATTTATTCCTGAAATGGCGTCCTCACAGGTCTGCCTAAAAAGTTAATTAGACAGCTGCAGCTGAGCCACAACGCTGCTGATTGTGTTCCTCACTAGAACCAGGGAAGTAGAGCACATGACCCCAGTTCTAAAGTCCTTACACTGGCTCCCTGTAGTTCAGAAAGACTTCAAAATACTTTCACTAGTTTATAAATCGTTGATTAGATTAGCACCAAAGTATGTTGAAGATCTATCGTTACTATACAAACCCCACAGACCACTCAGGTCCTCTAATTCCAGTCTACTCAACATCCCTAAAATTAGAAACAAACATGGAGAAGCAGCTTTCAGTTTCTATTCTTCTCTAATCTGGAACAAACTTCCAGACAACTGCAAAGCTGCTGAAACACAATGTTCTTTTAAATCCCAACTAAAAACTCATATGTTTAGAGCTGCCTTTGAGTAATGTTTCATGTATCATAGGGTTTGGGTATTCTTCTGTTTTATTGGTGTTTTTACTTTATATGCTTTGTCTGTGTTTTAGTACTATTTTTATTTTACCTCCCTAATCATGTAAAGCACCTTGAATTACCTTGTTGAAAGTGAGCTATACAAATAAAATTACCTTGCCTTGCCTATGTACACAGCGCACTTTTTATAAACCATATTTCCTTTCCACGTCACAACTATTAGCTACCTTGTGTCAGTCTGTCACATGTTTTAAATAAAATGTATTAAGGTTTGTGATTAAAATGTGACCAAATGTACAAAATGTACTTTTGCAAACCACTGCAACCTAGACTTTGATATTCACTATAATTGTGTTTGTTTGAGCTAGTTTTCTATGCATTTTATTTTCAATTTAAGATAAATAAATAAATTACACTGTGGTAATCAGTACTCACAAACAAACACAACAAGAAGTTAAACAAGCCGGAGGAAATAGTCAGTAAGCATATCAGCAGCAGGCATGATTTATATTGAGTAACCTGAAAGCTCCCTGGTCTTTGTGCCTCATCAATGATTAAAATTAACTACTTTGATAAATCAGACGTTTGTTTTATTTTAATAGGCCCTTATAGAAAACAAACAACAATCAGTGGTGGGCCATCAGGGGCAGCAAGGTATTCTCTGCTAGCCCAGGAAGAATGCATGTAAAATCTTGTTTTTTCAGTTGTCAGATTTATTTGTGCAATGTCCACATAATGCCTTTTCTCATTTTATTGCATTTAAACTAGTTTCCTACGATACAGGGTCACTTAACACCACTACTTCACTGGGGCCAGCACTCTAGATACTGCTACTGTACCCTTTGGTTGAAAAAACCCCCACCCATTTCATTTCTAACAAACATTGGTGACATAATTATCAGCCAATCAAATTTTGACGTCCAATGACAGGACCTCCCCTAGGCCTAGCAACGTGCAGAGTGATACGCCCAGATTTGCCTCTACGTAAGAACGTAGTAAGAATGTATAAACGTGAACCTAAAAATCAAAATGACAGCTTCTGTCTCCGCTAGCTTAGATAAAGACAGACGCATGGATTTTACTTTCAAATGATGATGAGTGTTACTCTCATATATTGCTATTATTATGCATTGCATTTTTTGGTATACCAGGTTTATCGTTAACAGGGCTGTTGTGGTTTTGTGCGATGCTTTGATGACATTGTGGCATATGTCTTTGGAGAGTTAACTATTGCAGTAAGTGTAGAGTTTTTGCGCACAGTGACCTGCACGTATTGGTTGGCTGATAATTTTTGGAAGAGTATTTAGCCTGCATTTTCCTTGACTTTATTAGGCTACTTCTTGTTTTTATGGTGTGTTGATGAGAGTGATGTAATGTGTGCATTAAGGTTGCATTTGTAACATGCAGGGAGTATTTATAATTGCAGGCCTTAACTGAAACCCCACGGTATGCCAATGACAACAATGAAACTCCTAAAATCCATTCTTCAGGCCCATGGTTTTGGTGTGTGCCACACCATGATCATAAGTGCATCCCACTTGGTTACTCTGTGATATTCATTTGGAAAGACAGTTCTAGTACTGTTATAGTTGAGAAAAGCTCTAACTGAATTTCCATTTGTTTATTTTGATTATACAGAAGGTAGATGTGGTACTACAGCACAGCTACCTGCAACAGGGAGTTATATAAGACATTGTTTAAAGCTCAGATGCACCATTGATTTAAAAGGAGCGCTCTGTCCTTGTTTGACTGTATCCCAAATTTCAAACTAATAAATCAATATTGACGATATATCATATACACACACTAAACGCAAGATCTCTAACAGGGTCCTTAAAAAAAAGCTTTATTATAAACACATAGATTTGTTGCTGTCCAAGAAGAATGATTCTTCTGCTTCCCCTCTTGTCTCAGTGTAGCAAATTTACTGCAACCCATTGAAACCAAACACTACACCTAATAGCAAAGAGGATATTAGTTCATCGGTGGCTGAACTCCTCTTTGCAGAGCATCATTTCTATAACTAGACTTTTCCTCAAAGGAAAATTTTTTTTTCCTAGCCCACTAAACCTTTCCAAAATGTTTGTACTCTCTGAGACAATCCTGTTTTTGCAAACGAATGGTTACTGTGAAGGTGGAGACAGGATTCTGGCTCTTTGGAGGAAAGATGGATTTTTATGAGCTCATGAAATTCCCTTAACAAGCAAGTAGCTCTGGTTTTTCACTCACCCTCTGTCATCGAGTTGAATTCTTGGACTCCTTCTGAGATGCTGTTTGATTCTTTCAGGGTGCTCTTCTTGTTCTTTACTGTTTTTCTGCTGGGTGTTTTAACTGAAAAAATGAAAAGGAAAAAGAAGATAAGTGTCAATAACACACTAAGTTGTATTTGTATGTAGTGCCAAGCAAATAGTTTCGTGCCCCATTAACTTTTTTAATCTTTTATCACATTAGTGTAAATGGTATGTATTTTCTTAAAGGATTAAGTGAAAAGCATGGCACTGTCCGCGATTGACTGGCAACCAGGATGCCTCTCGCCCCTTGACCGCTGGAGATAGGCACCAGCCCCCCCGCAACCCTGCATTAGAATGGACGGGTACAGAAAATGGATGGATTGCATGGCACTGTTTTCTTTTATAACCTTAAGTTAAATCTAAAACCATATACCTTCAGAAGTCAAATAATTACAAAATATTCTGCAGGGAAAAGGAAGCTGGTCAAATTAGATGGCAAGGTGGATGGAACTAAATTCATGGCAAAGCTGTAAGAAAATATGTTAGTGGCTGCAAAAGTCTTGGGACTTTCAAGCATGACAATTATCCTAAACCCACAGCCAGACCTACAATAGAATTCTTCAAATCAAAGCATATGCATTCTAATGGGCCAGTCCCGGTGGCACACCTATATCTATTTAGGGAGCTATGGCAAGACTTAAAAACTGATGGTCACAGGGATTCTCTACCTAGTTTGAATGCGCTTCAACTATTTTGTAGCAATGAGTGAGGAACAATTTCCAAGCTTGAATCTGCTGTGGCATGCATGCAGTAACTGCCCCCAGGTCTGATCATGAAAACATCCTGTACAACATTTAGGTTCCAACAGCAATTCATATTTCACAAACGGTAAATGAAAATTAGTCTTTTGCTTTTTATTTGGCAGTTTCTGAGTTTCAGCAGGCACCGACCTCTCAGACATCTGAAAGTGTTTGTCAGTTTCTCAAGATGTGGACCATTTAAACCTTAAAAGCTCTGGGCTGCAGAAGTGCTATATCATAACAGATTTAAAATGTGGCAGCATGTGGTAAACTGCTATTGGGCTGAAGCATGGAAGCATAATGTGATAAAAGATGAGAAATGTTATGGTTAACTGCTGTAACTGTTCCTACATTCTATGTATGGGCACGAATAGCTTACAGCTTTCCAATAGTCCAATTGTTAACTTTATTTAAGTTGACTCAGATTTTACATTTAACCCCAGATGTATTCCTATGCTCATACAGTGCATTGCAAAAGTATTTACACCCCTTGAACTTTTTACACATTTTACCACATCAACACCAATAACTTTAATCTACAGGGTGGGGCATTTATATGGATACACCGTAATAACATGAGAATGGTAGGTGATATCAAAGTCCTGTTTGTGGCACATTAGGATATGTGAGGGGGGAAACTCCTTAAGATGGGTGGTGACCATGGTGGCCATTTAGAAGTCGGCCATCTTGGATACAACTTTTGTTTTTTCAATAGGAAGAGGGCCATGTGACACATCAAACTTATTGGTAATGTCACAAGAAAAACAATGGTGTGCTTGGTTTCAACGTAACTTTATTCTTTCATGAGTTATTTACAAGTTTCTCTTTGTTCACAGCCATTGACATGTCGAAGAGGTTAACACGTGAGGAGCGGATCGAAATCGTGTTGATGTCTGGTGAACGCAGTAACCGGGTCATTGCAGCAGATTTCAATGCAAGACACCCTACGAGACCACCCATCTCCCATGCTACAGTCAGCAAACTGCTTGCTAAGTTTCGTGAAACTGGTTCAGTGTTGGATTTGTCAAAATGTGGACGCAAGAAAACTGTCACTAATGAAGAAACATCAGTGGCTGTCCTAGCTTCATTCAGCAAGAGCCCACAGCGTAGCACTCGCCGCACGTCACTGGAGAGTGGCATTAGTCGAACATCCCTTCGGCGGATATTAGCTACTCACAAATGGCACCCTTACAAACTCCAGCTACTGCAGCATCTCAACGAGGATGACCCAGATCGGCGCACAGAATTTGCAGAATGGGCAAAACAAAAATTGGAACAGGACCCTCAGTTTCCGCAGAAGATTTTGTTCAGTGATGAGGCAAACTTTTATGTGAATGGTGAAGTTAACAAACAAAACCACCGCTATTGGTCTGACACTAACCCACATTGGATTGATCCCTCCAAGACTGTTGGAACAACAAAAGTGATGGTTTGGTGTGGTATATGGGGTACAACGATAGTGGGTCCATTCTTCATCAATGGAAACCTCAAGGCCACTGGATATTTGAAATTGCTACATGATGATGTGTTTCCCTCTTTATGCACTGAAGCTGGCACGTTCCCTGAGTTTTTCCAGCAAGATGGTGCACCACCACATTATGGGTGCCAGGTCCGAGCATTCCTAGATGAACAGTTTCCTGGAAAGTGGATTGGCCGTCGTGGGCCAGTTGAATGGCCCCCAAGGTCTCCCGATCTGACCCCCTTAGACTTTTATCTTTGGGGTCATCTGAAAGCAATTGTCTATGGTGTGAAGATACGAGATGTGCAGCACCTGAAACTACGGATACTGGATGCCTGTGCTGGCATTTCTCCTGCGGTGTTGCAATCAGTGTGTGACGAGTGGGAGAAGAGGGTTGCATTGACAATCCAACACAATGGGCAGCACATTGAACACATTTTATAAGTGGTCAGAAACTTGTAAATAACTAATGAAAGAATAAAGTTACGTTGAAACCAAGCACACCATTGTTTTTCTTGTGACATTACCAATAAGTTTGATGTGTCACATGGCCCTCTTCCTATTGAAAAAACAAAAGTTGTATCCAAGATGGCCGACTTCTAAATGGCCACCATGGTCACCACCCATCTTAAGGAGTTTCCCCCCTCACATATCCTAATGTGCCACAAACAGGACTTTGATATCACCTACCATTCTCATGTTATTACGGTATATCCATATAAATGGCCCACCCTGTATTTTATTGGGATTTTGTGTTATGGACAAAAATAAATTAAAGCATAATTTTGGTGCAAAAGGCGAGCTATGCATGATTTTTTAAATGTCAGACACATAAAATCTAAAAAGTGTGCCAAGCACTTGTATTGAGTTCCTTTTATCAGAAGCTAACAGGAACCATCAACATCGACCCAACACTGCTGAATGGAAAGCTTGTATCTTAAATATTGAAATATTTCAATTGAGACAGTCAAGCTCAGGTGTTCCTAGCTGAACCAAAATCATTAGAAATAAATGATATAACAAGTTCTACAAAGTTGTAAGAGGCAGGAAAAAACAATGTCAAAACCTAAAACAACGGCACAAGAGAAGTAAAAATCACTTCAATAACATGTCCTAGGATACATTCAGCTTGTTAGGAGCACATTTCTGAACAGATAAACATCCATCAGTTTCGGAAGGTAGACGCCACATGTTGAAGTGTGTCTTCATCATGTGATGTAAATGCCTTAATTGCCTGTTGCTTGGCTGCTGTTGTGCCTTAATTCCATACTGAATTACAAATTACATTTCATAGTAATAAGATCAATGCACATTTGTACAAGTTTGAACATTGTAAAAATTTTCAAACTAATACAATTTCAATCAAAGTTTGTCATTAGAAAGCAGTAGTAACAAAGACTCAGCTTTAATTATTCAAAGGTACATCAGACTGAAGTTTATCTTTATGTGTTTATTACACTTGAGTGTGGAGATATGGCTGTGGGCTCTTTTCTGCCAAATAACAATTTAAAAAAGAATACTATCTGCACTCAAGTAATAAAGCAGAACTTAACTGATGTTTGTGTTTTTTTAAAACCCTCAGGCAGTGCTGCATTAAAAGTAGAGAAGAGGCTGCAGATAAAATCACTTAATTTGACTGAGAATGACTTCCTCTTAACTATCATAAAATGTAATACATTTAACCCCCCATCTGATTATTTCTGCTGAACTTTTTTATTTTGCTGATATGTAATTGCACATTTACCATCACATTTTAGCAAATACTCACAGTGACTGCTTTTTAAATTTCATAAAGAAATTTTTTTGTATCCAATACAGATGTATTTTATTTTAATGAGAATTTTAATAACTAAAGTAAAATAATGTTTTAATATGAATTTATCATTAAATATAACTGGATAGGGGCTGCACAGTGGCACAGTTGGTGGCACTGTTACCTTGTAGCAAGAAGGTCCTGTGGTCTTTCTGAATGGAGTTTCCATGTTCTCCCTGTGCATGTGTGGGTTCCCTCCAGGTACTCCGGCTTCCTCCCACAGTCAAAAAACATTACTGTTAGTTTAATTTGTCTCTCTAAATTGCATGGTTGTTTGTCTTGTGTGTCTTTATGTTGCCCTGCAATGGACTGGCAACTTGCTCAGGGTGTACCCCACCTCTCGCCAAAGGACCGCTAAAGATAGTCACCAGCCCCCCGGTAACTGTGCAAAG
Source organism: Valencia hispanica (assembly GCA_963556495.2). NCBI lineage: Eukaryota > Metazoa > Chordata > Actinopteri > Cyprinodontiformes > Valenciidae > Valencia > Valencia hispanica. Next base: position 18,383,278 of record OY747721.1, on the reverse strand, counting down.
AAAAGCGGTATGGACAATCAATAGTAAAATATGAAGTTGTACTGTTTTTTTTCATACAAGGCGCCTTGAGATTACATTTGGAAAAAAAAAAACTGAACCCCAGAATGCACTGCATTAACCCATTTTTATTTACCGTTCCTAGGAAGGAGGAGTTTCACAGCACAATGACGTGACATCATGGAACAACTAAACTCTGGAGCATGCCAGAGAATGTCCTCTTATTTTGACAGTGACCGGCTGCAATGTGGGAACATGCAGGCCTACCTCTTTTCTTCGCTGGCCAAGAAACCCTGATCAAAAATGTATCAGTTTGCCGTTTGTGTATCCGGCAACTGTATTACGGCCCAAAAAATAAGCCTAAACCTAGCTTACCTGAGCTCCAGCAGTATAACCAGACAAAACTCTTGATTCCCAAGAAGAGACTTGTCTCTGATCACGTTGACAAAACCGTTCCCCCTCCACTGCTTCACTAAAGGAAAGCATATAGAAGAAAATGTGCAAATCCAAGCAGAACACTTCTCCAGCTGCTGGACCAAGAGCAGCTGCCACCAAAAAACTTAGTGACCCACCAGAAATCTTGCGGTTTTTAAAAAGAACAGTTCAAGGGAGAAGATGTGTCTGGGAAGAGAACATTTTCTTAGGAGTAACCAATTAAAATTGAAGTTGTGTGTGGAGCTAAATTGCTTGCTTTCCGGAATTGCGCCGCTCAAGGTGGCAGCATGTTGGAGTAGCTTTACTTTGGTTCATATTTTTTTTTCTTTTTTGAAACTTTAATTCTTCCATTTCTGGTAGAAACATTGTTTTTGTGGACAACTGTTCTCTCTGGTTTTGAATGCTGTGCAGCTGGATTTTTGCTGATACTTTTTATTTTTGGACATTTGTTATGATGCATAACCATGGCAATAAGGTGGTTTACAACTGGCAGCAGCTGATTAACATCACAAAAGCTCAAATAAGACCTCAACTACACCCACAAAACCCTGATGAGTTGAAAAGAAGACGCCATAGATCCAGAGCATCCTCTACATCAGACTGTCATACCACTACAGAGCGTCTTCAGTCAGAGGCTTCTTCAGACCTGCAGAGCGCTACAGGAGATCATCCCTACCCACAGCCATCAGCATCTACAACAAATCTTTGAAGGAACTTGCATAATGAGTTACAACAACATTTAATTTCCCTTTGGGATTAATAAAGTCATTTTGAATTTGAATTTGAATTTGAATTTAAATTGAGTGCAAAACAGGCCACTGAGCCTGAGGTATAAACATGTTTTGCAAAGGTAAGTAAAAGTTTATTTCTATAGCATTTTCAAAGACATTGGTCACAAAGTGCTTCACAACGGGGATAAAACCCAATAGAAAACAGTGATGCACAACACAAAAACAATTAGAGTACTACATCAGTACTACAGTTATTTGTAGTCTGAATGACACATACCACAGCTGTGCTATGAAAGTGAAAGCAAAGGTTTTTATCAGAAAAAGAGGGGGGGCAGCAAGTTTCCACTGCTACCATCCTCCACCCACTGTCCCACCTGCAGACAGTTTCCCTGCTGAAACATGTAAAGTCGCATGCCTAATACATGAGGTCAGCATGAGTTCGTTCAAACACTATATCCTCCAAAACAACAGCAACCATCACACCCCTCACTGTCCTCCAATCGTCTGGCTGTTTTTCCCTATGCAGACATTTGTGGTGCACATTTCTCCCATGTGAATATTACATGTGTTTCAGCACCTTCTGCCTAACATCGAGATTTTGATCCTGCTGCAAACAGAAACATTACTCTATCCTATGCACATTTGGAAGGAGAAGATCATATAGGGTGCCATTGGTTCGTACTGATAATGTAGTCATGTGTTACTCTGATAATGAATTTCACCAAATATATTTAATTGAAAGTTTGCATTTGTTTGTTTTGTTCTTTTCATCTGTAATTAACACATGGAAAACATTGCATTAATATTTTTATTAAAAGCTTGTTGGAAGCAAAAATCTCTTTTAATTCATGCAATGTGGTTACTCTAGTATGTCTAACTCTGACCACTGACAATATGAAATGGTAATCCACTGTCATCTAGTGGCAACACTGTCTCATAGAGGTATGCTGAAAAAGTTTCAACAAAAACTTTAGCTTTCCTTGTAACACTATTTGAAGTTGAATGGTTTTACCTGATTTTGTAGGATCAGAGATTTTATCTGTCTTCTTGTCATTTCCCACCTCTCCTTTAAGCATTTTCCTCGCTGGGTTCTGTTTCAGGTCTTCTTGTGCATAAGCTGTCGAGGAAATGGGCTTCTCTGGCACTCTAATCTGATTGTACCGTTCCCTTGTGAGCATCTCCTGCATGAAGTAATCCTCATCCTCGTCAACAGAGGCAATGCTGAAGTCTGCAAACCCTACTAGGAGCAGCAGAGCTAAAGGGGTCAGAAGGCTGAGGAGTTGCCCTGTCATGGCCCAAGGAGGGGGATTATCTGCAGTTGAAAGTCAAGATGCAATCTCCAAATGAGCCTGCTGGTGATGTCGGTGCTGAGTCCCATCAAGGGCAAGTCTGTCGTTCTCCCTCCCCTCCAACCAAAAGAGTTCAGAACGTTGTCAGTGTGCTCCAAGTCTGTAATAAAGGCAGCGGAGCCAGAGGGTCCATGGACGCCTCAGTCTGGGAAAAATACAGTGAGGGAGGGAGAGACAAAGACAGCAGCGGATGAGGGAGCAGGCAGGAAGGAGACAGTGAGACAGGTGATTAACACAGAAACTTTTTTTCTTCTCCATTTTAAACCCACCCAGCTTGCTGATACATTGCTTTGTCATTTTATTGGTCTGGGTAAAAGAGAAATAAGGACAGAAACATGACCAGACATCATCTCCATCTCCCCCCTGTTTGTTTTGCACATTAGCTGCTTCAACCAAAAGAAAGATTTATTTTTTTATCAAGGCAAATAACTCACACAGGTACTACATTTCTCTATCTTTAAAAGGGAATCAAATCTGAGTGCACAAAGTCCAAAGTGACAAACTGTGGAATTCTGACCAACAGTAGCGCTCAATGTGCACTCATTGTGTTTGTGTCAAATCAGTTTAAGTATAAAGTCTAATTCACAACAAGGGACTTTACAAGACAAACAAGTCAAATTCATATCAAAATATGCATAGTTTAATTTAGTCCAATATAATGCAAACATACAGTTAGATTCAGATCCAGTTTACTTCAAGTTATAATGCAGTTTCAGTTGATAATTTAACACCAATTGGTAAAAAGTCATCTGTTTATAGAAGCTCATCCAATTGCATCACCTTGCAGGAATCCCTCAGCATGATCAAGCAAGTAGCAACTACAGAAAGGAACCACTCCTTTTACACAGAAAGAAACTTCCAGCAGATCCAGAAACAGTATGAGTGGCAATCTGCCACTACCAGCTGGAGCTGAGAGAACAGGAAGAAAACAGGTCCACACAGACCCACTAAGCCAAGGGTGATTTCTATGGAAATAAAAAACAGAGAGCTCACAATGTAAATGGCACCAGAAACCACAGTCAGCGGCTCAGTAAACAAAAGAAACACAGCTAAACACAGAAGCACTGAGATAGGAGTACTTTAAATGGGAAGCAAAAAACAAACAGAATACATAAACTTAATGGTAGCAATGGCTTTAAGCATAGCTACGGTAAACACAGAATCACTTAGCTAGGAGTACTTTCTATGGGAAAGAGCAGAGATGTCCACAAGTCCAAATCAAGTCTGAAGTCTTTAAGAGGCAAGTTCAAGTCATATCTGAAGTGATAAAATATATCATTTCTCAAGTTCCAAACCATCTAGGTCACCTCTAACCTGCTGTAGGTTAGGATTCCAAACCGGTATTGTTTGTCCTTAGGCCTTTGGTCATTACCAAAATGAACACTTTGAAAAAAAAGAATAATTATGTTGTATAATTATGTATTCATTTTCATAAACAACTGGGACTTAATCATTAAACATTTAATGAACATGCAGAAAACTGCTACAGGCTACGTTACATTATTTTGAAAATTGCTCAAGTGCAAAATTGTCTTTATGTGTTCCAGTTATCCACTATATATTGCCCTTAATATGGCTTGGAGGGTTTTATTCTCCTCATATTGAGCTGGAAAATGTTTAATAATATTGGGAAACCAATTTCAAATTCACATTTAAAACATTTGTTCTCAATTCTTGATTGTAAAGTATGATGTTCAAATTTAAAAGGTATTCAAATGGCAAAAGGTATAAATTACAAAATAATAAACAAGACACAGTTTATTAAGTAAATGAAAGAGTGTTAAACCTTCTGACAAACCAGACGTGTCTTAATTATCCAGCTGTAAGTGTCCTAGTAATGACACAGTTAGTTTAACGCTAGAGAATGTTGCAAGTTGCATTAATTTTGGAATTTAATACATTTCTTTTGAGACACATCCATGTAGACATTATTATCAAGCTATAGATAATGTAAACAGATTGTTATGAACCATTAATATCTTTTAATCCTCAAATTTTACAGGCAAATAATCAACCACATTCACAGTAAAATCTATACAGCAACACATCATCTGTTACAGCAGCAGTCTGTAGCTTCATTTTAATCATTTTATATGGTAATAAAACTCAAGTCTCAGGCCAGGCGTTCAAGTCAAGTCTCAGGTCTTTAGAGGACAAGTCTAAGTAAAATCTGAAGTCAATTTTTTAAAACTTAAGTGAGACACGAGTTGCCATCTCTGGAAAGAAGTAATGATGACGTAAGAAATATTCAGAAATCAGGGATTACACAAAGTCAATGGCAGCAAAAGCTCCATCAATGACTAACTCTAGGAGAAATGCAAATGAGGATCGGTATCTGATGAATAACACCGACTAAAATTCAGAAAAAAACAAAAACAAATGATAAACTTATTGCTTTTGAGCATGCTGCCCCACTTTCTGTGGGACTGTGCCTGTTTCAGCCAACACAACTGAAGGTTTAGCAGCACTTTGCACATTAAGAAACACATTTTCCCAAACAAACTGCCTGTTGAGCCAAACTTGTTTTAACATAAGAATTGCGCACTGTCTTGAATGTCACTGATAATCACCAGTATTGTGTGTTGCTCAGAAAGCTTTTACCTCCTATTTAGTTTTTCTCTTCCTCAGTCTGACAGATTCACCAGCTGATGAAGCCTTGCTTTCACTGGAATGAAACACCTAAAGCAAGCTTTAAAATGTCACATGACCAAGGAAAAGTCAAGTTTTTATGCAATCATTTTTTTTCAAACCCTCAATTTTTGTTATATGTCATATTTTAGTGTATTTTAGAAGCATTACTGAGCAAAAGCATTTGATCTTAATTTAAACCTTCTAAAATTTGACCAACTTAATATAAAGATCAAAATCCTTCAACTAGCCTGGTTGCATGAGTACAACTTTAGCTAACTGTAAACAAGTAAATACTGGAAGGCCTAAAAAGATGGATAGAAACTAGGGATGTAAGAAACTATACACCGATTTATCACGATATTTTATTTCCCAATATTGTTTTAATATTAAAAACCAAATTATTGCTTTTTTTTTAGGATTTGAATAGAACCACACATGATGACATTCATTTTTGTAGTAAAATTCAAAGTATGACTGGTAGTTTGTGGCTGTTTTCCCCTTCTTTGTTCCAGTGGATCAACTAGATCTAGTGATAAAATGGGATTTGTTAAAGAATGAAACAGGTCGGAGTGTTTAGAATATTGACAGTTTTTCTACTGTTAAATTTAGTTTTAAAAATCACAATATATTGTCTTACCCATAGTATTGCAATATATCGTATTGTCACCCCAGTATCGCGATACATATCGCCAGATTTTTACCAATACACATCCCTAATGGAAACCCAGTTCATACCTGAAACTAAGAGTGTGCCTGAACAGAGGCAAAAAGGGGGGCTTAGTCTGCAGTCGAATCAAAGAGGAATAGGATCTAGAGTGGGTGGACAGCTCAAGGCTGCCAGCCTCTGTGTACTTCTGGCACAATGCTTTGCCAGGCGCTCGGTGTTCGCCCACTTCACATTGAGGCTACACCCATCCTGAGCTGTCTAAGATGGGGAGGGAACAGAAGGAGGGATGAGAAAAAGGCTGCCAGGAGGACTATAAGACTTTACAGCATGAAAAAGGCTGGGAGACATGCAAAATCCTTCTGCTCTGCATAGCTTCAAAACAGCTTCAATTCAGCAGTTTGAACATGTTAAATGTTACGACACATGGCAGGAAAGACAGGTTTGCAGAGAAATCCACAAGACATTGATGCATAGTTGTGCAAATGGTACAGCAGAAACAGTGCATGACTATTTGACATTGTCTCTGTGGTTTTATTTGAATTAAAAAATATATTTTTATGATTATAAACTCTAGGTCAACAACTTTACAAGCAGAGCCAAGGAAGATTAATTTGGCAAAACAGAAAAGTTGAAAGCTGGTTATTACTTTCTGATCTAAAAGTCACATCCATCTTGATTTATGTTTTGTCTCTGGGCTCCAGCGAACAAAGGCTCTTCAGTTGTTATTTGGGGGTAGCCTCTTGCATTCCCACTTTCTGTCCATGTTTTCCTGGCTCCCTTAAATATTACTGCCTTGGGTCTGTCTTCTCATCTGCCATGGTGAAACATTTTAAACTTTGATTATATTATATTTTGTGATGCGTTTAAATAAACAAAGCATATTGAAACTATTTTCTGGATGTTGATGGAAAATTGTTTAACCCTGTATTGCCCTCTCTCACGTCTGTGTTGGTCAGTCAGCTGGCTTGTAGAGGGCGACTACACTTTACCTTGCTTAGAAAAAAGGCAAATTTGGGAGTTTTAGTTGTTTTGCTTATGAGGTACCCTTAAAAATATGGTGTGACAACTGAAGGAGCACCACCTATCATTTCGAAGGTAAGATTGTTGTAAAACTTTGTAAAAAGTTAGCAAACTACAAGTAGCATGTATGTTGAGCAGCTGGGTACAGGCTAGCTGAGCAGAAAGCCTCACTTTTTAGCAGCTAACATCAACTTGTTAAACTTGTGTCGCTTCATAGAAAGCAGGACTTCAAAAAGGGAAATATTCTGGTTAATAAGCACTTAAAAACTACCATAAATTTAGCAGGTGTTCCTGTTAATTTTGTAATTTTGTTCTGTTCCTGACATGGTATTGTACTGCACTCCTAATTATAGTGACACGTTCAGTGCAGCGTTTTTTTGTTTTTTTTTACCAAATGTGTCATGGTTGCTAGGTGTTTGTGTTTTGTTAGTTATTTTCCTTATTTAGTTCTATTATCATGTTGAATTATTCTTTGTCTTTACTAGTTATTTCTCCTTGTTCTTAGATGTTTTTTCACCCTTTGCTCCCTTCTATTAGTATTCCTCTTTAGATAGTGTCCTTATTTATTTCTTCCTTCTGTTCTCCACTGTTTCCTTTAGATTCCTCCCTAGACCTATTATCCTTTCTAGTTTCTTAGAGTCTTCTGTCTCCCAGCCATTTTATCTCCTGTCCCAGTTGATTACTTCCCCCTGCTCTCTCCCTCTCACCTGCATCTGCTCTCACTAATTGGTCATTGGTCTTCTTAGTCACTTCCTCATTTCCTCCCCAGTATATATTCACCTCTCCTTCAGTCACTACTTGCTGGTTCGTTGTCTTTCCTCCCTTCCTGGTTCCTGCGTTCCCTGTTTATCCCTAGTCTGTCTTCCTGCGTTCCCTGGTCTCCATGCTCTCTGGTTTCCCTGTGATTTTTGTAAGTTTGGAATTTATTATTTAATTAAACTTGAGTTATTTAACGTTCTGCTTTTGGGTCCTCTTTAAACACACAAACCTGACAAAATGTGCATATTCAAGTTAGTGTGCCATCAAAATTAGTTTGATGCAAAAAAAGAAGCTAAGGTTTTCACAGTAGTTTACTGGTAAAATGGATGACATTTTACTGCACATTTCTAGTTATACTGACCTCTAAAAGTTCTTTACACTTGAACAATAATGATACACCAATCAATAGGCAACTTGGGTCCTTGCCCAGCGGCACATTGACATGTGGCAGAAGGAACCTAGAAATTAACCCACAACTTTTGCAAGGATGAAGACTTTCTTTCAAGTTTTTAAAGTAATCGTAATGAATGTCTCTCAGAGGTTTCTGAAGGAGTGGTAAAGTTTTTTGGGTTTTTTTCATGTGGACTTTGTATGCCTTTTGACTTGTTTTATTTCCACTTGGAAGCAATGTGTAAAAAAGAGTTTTGGAAGTCCATCATAATACAAAATCCATCAGTCTAGGACCAGTGCAGCATAACTAACGTGATGGGTCAGACTCACACAAGCCAACAATAATTTTAAACTGCATCCAAAGAATTAGAGGGTGCTGCCTTTTAAGCCAAAGTTGGAGCTGTTGCCCCAGATATAAGCCTGACAAGTACAGACTCTACCCCCTTTTGAAAACCTGAGGAACCACTAGTCAACCTGTGAGAAGTGTTCCTGTAAATCTTTTAAGATTTAATTGATTTGTAAATACTTTAATATTTAATGCTAACTATTTAGGGTCTGATTCATCAATATTCCAAATAAAGAGCGCAAAATTGTGTGCACTCCAAAGAATTTGCGCTAAGGGTGTGTTCCTGATTTGCGGGTGATCTGCTGTGATTGTGTGTGCAAATAACAGGCCCAAAGATCCAGAATTCAAATGAGGACTTTGCAACTGCTGCTGTATGTGCCAGCCTTTCAAAAATGCATTAAGTTTAACATTAGTAAACTTAATGCATGCGATGTACATGCACCACTCTCTGCTCTATGCGGGCACCGTCTTCCAGAGTCAGACTTATTAAAGCTGCAGCTTGTCCACAACAAGGCTGCTTGCTTAGTCCGAAGATGTCCCTATTCTACTAATGTTGTTGAAATGCACTACACTTTATCATGGCCTCTATCAAATGTCAAGTTGTAGCACAACCTACTCCTATAGATTAAAACAAATATTCTAACAGGTCAACCAAAATCATTTTACAAAAGAGTAATTTGCACTGATCAGATACACACCCATTGTATTAGATATGCTTGTGATACTAAATTAATGGTACAATGTGCTAACACACACTTCCTGCAAGAATCTGCTGTTTACAGAGCCTCTCAGGAATGGAATAAATTATCTAAAAATATTAGAGAACTCAAGGGTATGTATTCTTAAAATCAAATTTTAGCTTTGGCTATATTGTACCTGAACTATTTAGGTATAAATATACACAGTTCCAGCAGACGCGGTGAGCGCACAGTGAGTTATGATGCGTCTTTTGGGGAAAAAAAGGAACCAATCGACATAACTGTCAAGTTTATGACCATTACAATGTTAATTACTATTAAGTTAGAATGTGTGTGAATGATATTTTTTGTTTGTCAGAAATAAATGTATGTAGAATGTGGTGGCGTGCCTTTCAGAGGCGGTTAAAATAGGCACAAACAGCCGGCGCAAACAGTTTCATCTTTGATAAATCACACTGGGCGTGGAACGCCTACTTATTTGCGTGTTCTCCGAAAATTTTGCACCTTCTGACAGAAACGCAGACATTGCATATTCATCAAGGGCAAAAGCGCTAAATGGAACGAGGTCATCTTGTTGCAGGTTTAACAGGCGCAGTGCTCTCTGCGCCTGGTTAGTAAATCACCTGCTGCAAGTTTTTGTGCTCGCTATGAGGTTTGAGGACATTTTAAAAATCGCACACCTTAAATAAATAAATCAGGCCCTTAAAATCCTATTCTGAACATTAGAAGAAGTCAATTTTGGATTAGAGTACAGTTTGTTAGCATCAAAAACACGGTTTTCAGTGAAAGTTCTTCAACGTAATGTCCACAGTTGTTAGAAATTTTGTATTATCATTGATAAGTGTAATACTGTGTATGTTACTATATTTTGGCTGTGTAAAGTTTAAATAAGACCATTTGTATGCTTTACTGACATCACAGAGTTTAGGGATCCTCTAAGCGTTGCTTGAGAGGGTTGTCTGGAAGGCCTAATTTACATGTACTTTGTTATTCCATTTCAACACTCACAGGCCTAATGTGGGTGTGGTTTATGACCTGTTTTAAACCCCTGTTTTATAATAAAAGCTTTTGGGAGAGTGAGCTCGGTGGGAGTAAGCACTGAGCATTCTTGGAGACAAGACACTGAGCAAGCTCGATGCATATCTTCCCCCTTGTGAAGTTTTCACAAGTAAAACACAGAAGTTTTGTCTTTCCTCATTCTGTTCTCTATGTTCTAGGGTAATATTTATCTAACATAACTTGGTCCTTCGAGCCGGATCCAACATACCCGTGTGCGTGCAGATTCATCGAGTTCAGCTGAAAACTGTGCAAACCTACAGGTTAGACTTGCGGAATAAAGCCCACCACGGTGAATTCTGTGTTGGCCAGTGTGACTCAATTAGCTCCACTGGACCGGATTGACGGCATCTGAACTTTGTGCAGAACGGACTGAGGAAAGCAGGTATGATGAGCAGTGTGACTGTGTAGACACTCTAGAGTTTAAACTAAGGTTTCACTGGTTGGAAATAATGTTTAGAGGTTAAAAATTCCTCTAAAGGAGACTGGTTTAAGTCCAGTCGTCCTAAAAAAAAACCTAGCCAGAAGTTTAGGTAAAGATTAAGTAACTAAAAAAAACCTAGTCAGATGTTTAGAAAAAGATTAAGTTACTAAAATAATTCTGGCCAGAAGTTCAGAAAGAAGATTAAGTAACTCTAAAAACCTGGCCCGAAGTTCAGGACAAGATTAAGTTAAAGTTAAAGTGGGATTTATTTGGTGTATATGTGTGATTGTGTAAGTGGAAGAGATTAACTGAAATGACCCAGCAGCTGGAAACCTGATGGTGATAACAAAATGCTGTTGTTAGTTAATTAGGTTAAACCCTCTTCATTAGAAATTTAGGCGGAAGTGATCTGGAGAGTCTAAAACGAGAAGTCAACTGGGATAGGACCCTCGGTGAGAGACCGGATTAGACAATAGGTCTAGTCTAGACGTTTGTCTCTCAGGTTGGCTTTCAGTATTTCACATTCGCTCCAGATTAACCCACACATACCTTGAATAATGGGGAACAGTAATGAAAAACACAAATTAGAAGGAGATCCTAAATACATGGCTGAAAAATATGAAGGAAGCACAAAATACCATGTAAAATTGGAAAAAGAATACGATTTTGAAATCAAATTAGAAGTAAAACCTTGAGTTCGTTTAGTGCACCTAATAAAGATAAAAAAGGAACAGGCTGTCCCAGCTGCTGCTGCTGCTGCAACAACCGCTCCACAACCGACCACATCCCTTGAAAGTGTTGATCCACCTCCGTATCCACTGCCACCCGTATTTATCCAAGTTTGGTTTCATTTCAAGCTTCAACTTCCCCTCCAGCAGTGAACACACGGTCTAAAGCAGAAGTGGGGGATTGGAGTAACAGAGTAGGGGGACTGCTGAGCCCTCCTAAAAGAAAAATAACCTCCTACAATCAAGAATGTTCTGATACATCTCCAATGATAGAAGTAGCCAACCCTGCATATAACTCTACTGCTCAAAATGGGAACACAAATAGAACCATGTTAGTTTACAGAACATGGGCAGAAGATGATGTCAAAAAAGCAGCAGAAGGAATATCTTCTCCAAAACAGAATCCAGAACAGTGCTGTGATGATCTCATCAATTTACAAAAATATTTTCACTTAAACGGATTAGAGTTCCAACAGGTTTTAACCACAGTAATGGGAACAGAGTGGTTCAGAGTAAGAGGGGATTGGAATCCAATGACAGGTGGGACCGCGTCTGTTCCATTACCTCATGGTGGGGAGGATTTGAGAACCCAACTGAATGCAGTTTGTGGCAGAATTAAACAACAGTACAAAAAACATGCAAATTATGCTACCATTTCCCAAACAAAACAGAAAGATGGGAAAACAGTAATTGAGTTTAGAGTAAGATTTCAACAAGTGTCCCAAGATAATAGTGGGATAACTGATGATGGTCAAGCGGGAGGAGCCTTCCAGCAGCAGCTGAAGAATGCTCTTCTGGAAGGATTCACCCCAGCCATACGTGACTGGATCAAAAAACATTGCGTTAATCTGCCAACTGCCAAACAACTGCTACAAACGACTGAATAAAAAGACATTACACACACACCCACATCTGTGGATGTGGAACAAGTACAGGAAAAGAACACTGTTAGCTGAACTAAAGGGGTGAAGTGCCAGTAACCTCTCCCCCTTGAGAAGATAGAAAGATGAATTGACGTTGGACCTTTCTAAGCTGCCTGGTAGCCAGTTAGTCAATTCACCAAGTTATATAGATTATCTCATGGTTGAGCTTTATTTGTTTTAAGTTAAAATTAGCACTGCACATTAATGGCAAACCATGCAAGAGTGATCTTTTTTGGGGAATTTTGCCATAGCAGCAGTGGTTGAGATTTGCCCAGATTTTCCTCTGCTTCACCAGGCCCCCACCACTCACTGACACATGGTACAACCAAAAACTTCAATGTATTCTATTGGGATTTTATGTGATAGAAAAACACAAGGTATCCAATGGTTGTAAAGTGAAAGGAAACGGATACATGGGTTTCAAAACTTGTTACAGATTACATTAAACCTATATATTTCTGTTTTAAATTAAATTAAATCCATATAGTTCACCACTGTTCTCTAACAATCTTCTGAGGTTTGTTTGGTTCTAAAATACTACCCTAAAGCACTGTTCAGCCCATCATCCAATTATGAAAAAGAATAACCTTGCATTACCAGTCACCCATGTGAAAACACTGTATTTGTGTCTTTTATAATCTTTTTTAATGTTGTATTGTATGTTTTGTGTTGTTTTTTTATATGGACCCTGAGTCTGACAAATAAATGTGATGATGATGATGATGATGATGATGAAGAATAGGGAACAACTGCAAACCTATCAACACATGGCAGTTCACCTAAACTGAAATTCTGGGAGAGGAGAGTTTTACTCAGAGATGCAGCTATTAGATATATGATAACTCTGGAGGAGCAGCAGAGATCCACAGCTTAGGTCAAAGAATACTAATCCTAAAGAGTTCACGTTTTTGGCCTACATGCAAAACACTGTCTTAGGTTTAAATAAAAAAGGAAAAATCGGCTACAACTCTGAACATACCGTCTCAGCTGTGAACCCTTGTGGCGGTTGCACTACGCTGTGGGATTGCTCTTCTTCACCACAAGTTTGAGTTTATGGAAAGATGGATACAGAACAATGCTGGAGGAAAACCTGTTATTCATGCAATAACCATCACTGATTCAGTTCTATGCTTTTGTCCATTTTGTCTGTTTTGTGGTGATTCTCAATTTCATTGGTGGCTAATTGTGCTAATTTCACTTAAAAACATTTAAAAATGTTTAACTGGGATTTAGACATCGCATGCACTAATATTGGTGAAAAACTGCTTGTCTTCTACTTTCTAATATCAGAATTATGGAAAATAAGGTAATAAAGGAGCCTAACACATGACCAACATGTTTAAAAGCATCCCAAACATGTTCTCTGTGCCAGACAGAATGTCATCATTAAAGTACCTTCTTTAGTCTCACAGAGGCAGACCAAACAGCTCCTTATCAAGCTGTGAAGCAGAGCAGCTCAAGGCAGGGCTGTTTTGACAATACCCATCTCTCTAAGCAGAGAACGCCGAAGGTAGGAGAGTGACAGCTCCTGCCTCCACGCATAATCTTTCCTAGGAAGAAATCCCTGGCTGTATTCCCATTAATTGGGTGCCAGTGCTACAATGACAGTGTTGTGGCAAGCCGCAAATACCTTCCTGCTGCTACTTTGTCACTTTGTAATTGATGAAAAGGCAAGAGTGAGCTAAAGAGTCTGAGAGGGAAAAGAGTAATGTACAGTAATACTTTGCTGTTAAGGACCACCTTGCACACTGGAAAGGTTCTTTTTTAACAACACCGTTTTACTGATGTAGTTTCCTCGAAAAGTGAGCAAAAGTAAGGGACTGTGCTTGCAAAGGTTTTTTTGGCCATGAACGCCTTATATTTTCTCATGTTACAACCCGATGCTTAAGCTTAAACTTCAAACCTAATTAGTACTGTAAACAAAGTCTACCTGTATGTAATCTAAATACAGCAGTTTTTGAATAATTCACAAGTTTGGCTCATAGTAACTCTGGAGGAGCTGTAGAGATCTACAGCTCAAGTGAACTGCTAGTTTTCCATGTAGGGGATACAGTAAACATGGGAAGACCAATGGAAAATCTTTATTGGCATTACAGCAGTCAAACCCTTCATTGCTGACCAACATTTTGCACGTTTCCACTGGTATTTTCATGATTTATCTTTGACACATAAGCTCTACGTGTCTAAGGTTAGAAGGCCTCATTGCCATCATACCAATTTTAGACTCCATCAACAGATTCTAGTCCAGACTCTGACTGGGTCACTCAAAAACGTTTATAGTTATTTCAACCAGTAAATATGGTAGGAAAATCAAAACCTTATTTCCATCCTAAATCTGCCAGCAGCAAGATATAATTTGAACCCTAACTGTATGTTACATTCATACTTTTTAATACATATTCTACACAAACAGATTATTATATTTGAATCCCTTTGCTGCCATTTAGTGGCCAGAGTTATTGTCTATAATGCCTAACTTTTCAAATTTGCAAACTAAATCCCTAAGTGTTTAAACATGTTTTGTATATGCAATATTTAAATTGCCAGTCTTTACTTGTTTTTATCTGCTTAATAGTAAACAAACAACTAAATTATTATTTTATTCATTTATAAACGAAGTTCAGCTGATCAGAGGAGACTATGACTAGCGTTGGACTTCTTGTATCCATGGAAACTGTGTGAAAGACGACAATGGTCAATTTAAAACACCACCACACATGCCGAGCAGAAAGCTTTGAGAGATGAATCCAGTGCCTGTTTATGTCTTTGTGTTGTCTTTCTTAGAGAGACACAATCTTTCACCTATCAAGATGTTGTGGTGAACAGAAGAGCTAGAACTGACATTTGACAGGTAATTTTCATGGCTGTTTGGCATTTTTTCCATTGATTTAAAAAAATTTTAGTTAAATTTTTTTTGTAATTGTATGGTACTTTTTTATTATTACAATATGATACGAAAACAATTGAATAATACTATACATTTAACAGAAAGTGCTCCTTGTTTTGATTGTTGAAAGAAAAATAGTAACAGGTCTGGTAGTCTGGTTTGGGAAACTGTTAATGAAATTTTTATTTCTAACTTTTAAATAATTGGTTTTTACTGGGAGTTCTAAGTTTTTTTTGTTTTTTTTCCCACTGCTCTTCTCTTTTGAGTAGTTTATGTTTGAATCAAAGGCCAAAGTCATGAAAAAAACGAATTGGTTTTTGCTTAGTAGTGCTACATCAGTTAATTCATTTTTATCACTTTGCAAATAACAGATACCAGAATTATTTATAGGTGGTTCTGAAGGCACTGGCAAGGTGTAACTGGTGTAACTGATAAAGCAACTAGTGAGTGCATAGGGCAATTCAGAGAGAAGAGTCTATATATTCCTGATCTCCTCCTTCCTTATATGTCCTTCAGATCACTGACAAGGTCTAGAACTGGACACAAATTGGGAAATTGTGAATCCATTATGCTGGGAGGGCCTCCATCTGCATCCACCAAAGCAAGACAATTTTCAAAACTGAGATGGAGCATGATTCTGATTGGAGAAGACAATGAAAACAGTGTCAAATCGATAGGCTGAAGTAACAAAAAAAAAAAAGAAACCTGTCTCTTGTCTCAAGGAAATAAAATTGTAGATGTAGAACCTCTCAACAAAATGTCATACAGCTTCAACAGTTCACGTTAGGCTTTTAAAAATTTTTTTATAAAGCACCGGCCTTGCAAATACTCTTACATTTCGGCTCTCTGAAAGGACATCTGCCAATTTAAGTGCTTCGAGGAGAAGGTCCGCCCAGGCACAGATGTAACCACATTAGAATTCTGTTCCTGTTCTGAAATGCTTGGCTCAACTCTGATGGGAGACCTAATGCGGAGCAATGACCCTGGATGCATTCAACTTAGCTGAACACAACAGCAGGCACACATAATAGACTATTGAGAAGAAAATAAACTGAAAAGACGCCTGGTTCAAGTAATAATCATTGCTGTCAGTAATTGTCGAAACCAATAAATGTTATTTCAGACATCTAAAAATTAGCCAAAATGACAAATAAAAAAAATCTGAATGAAGACAACACTTAAATAAATTGGAAAAGTGCTCAGAAACATCTTAGGATCTTAGCATAGGTTTGTAGACCATTTACAGAAACACACAGAGCAAAAATCTTAGCCTCTGCCAAAGACCCTTTCTGTTCCTACAGCAAGTGTCCAAAACAGATAAAACAGCATAACACTGTATATCACAAACAGATGTTTAGAGCCGAGCCTCTCCAAGAAATGTTTGAGAAAAGAACAGAAAAGGACGTGCTTGGTTCTTCTGTTTTATATATGCAGCTTATTCTTCCATTAAAGTAAAGAATATAATGTGATTACTTATATGCTGCTGTTTTCTTTCATTACTGTGAAATCCTGCAAAGCAGAGACGGACATGTTTTTGTTTGTTTGTTTTATTCTTGCATTCCTAGCTGTCTTCATCAGCAGCACGCATTGCACGGCGTCATTGAGCCTTTTTCAAAACAACTGGCAGACCATCAGAGCATCCAATCAGCATGATGGATGCAGAACATTGATATTCAGAACTTTTCTTTTCTTTATTTTTATTGCAACAAATTCTCCATAAACAGAGCTGGCTAAAGATGGGGGTTGAATCAGAATATTCTCCTTTTTACTGCTCTTGTATGCAATGATGAAATTTTAAGGACATTTTTGCAAGTGTTTTTCTTTGGTTTTCACTTTATTGTGATCAACAGTTTTTTTTTGTATTAAAAAGCAAAACATGTGGGACACAAATCCTCAGAACAAAATTCTAAAAGTGTCTAACTCTACAGAAGTGTAATGATATATATGATGGGGGCAGAGGTGATGGAGGGAAAAGAAAACGATGTGAGAAAAAAGGAAAATGAAGCTGTCTCTGCTGAAATACCTGTTTGAAAGTTTATCCAAACTGACATTAGAAAGTTTACCTGGAAAAAATTTTTTTACTCCAACTATACTTCACATCCTGTTGTTAATCCCACAATTGTGATCTGAAACGGTTTGCCATCATTTTGCAGGTCCATCCATCGTCATGCCTCTGGCATCTAGAGTACTCAGCTTTCAAGTCATAGCGCCCTATACAGTAGGTTGATAGAGCTTTAAGTATAAAGGTTTCTTTTTCCATCTTCTTTTTTTGTAAATAAATCAAATTTAAAGGCAAAGCCTAAATGCCAGTAGCACCACTTTGAACATGGACATTAAGACTTTGTTTAAAGATTAACTGAATGAACATTTACAAATGAACAAATAAAATGCGTACCAAGATATGATATGGCCAAATCCACCTAATATGACAAGCCGATCGGGGAGTGCATTTTTCAGACAAGCGACCAAAAAGCCCAAAATTACTCTGGAAAGCCTGCACAGACGACTGTTAGTTGCTTTCTCAAGAAATCTGGCCTTTATAGAGTGGGAATATGTTTGCCATAAATTTGCCACAAGCCCTGAGAACACATGGCAGAAATTTACGTTTTTTTAGCCTAAATGTAAAAAGGCTGTACAGGTGAAATTCAAAGAAATTGAATATCGTGCAAAAGTTCATTTATTTCACTAATTAAACTTAAAGGTATTTCACGCCTTTACTTTTTAAAATAATTTTGAGGGTTAGGGTTTACAGTTTATGAAAACCCCAAATTCAATATCTCAGAAAATTAGAGTATTAGATGAAATCAAAGGATTTTAAACAGAGAAATGTTGGACCTCTGAAAAGTTTAATCATCCATATGTACTCAGTACTTTGTTTGGGCCCCTTATGCATCAATTACTGGCTCAGTGTGGTGTGGCATGGATGATTTCAGCCTATGGCACTGCTTAGGTGTTATGGAAGACCAGGAGACTTCATTAGTGGCCCTCAGCTCTTCTGCATTGTTCGGTCTCATATCTCTTATCTTTCTCTTGGCAGTGCCCCATAGATTCTTTGTGGTATTCAGGTCAGGTGAGCTTTCTGGCCAATCAAGCACAGAAATCTGGTCATTTAACCAGATTTTGGTACTTTTGGCAGTGTGGGGAGGTGCCAAGTTCTACTGGAAAATGAAGTCAGCATCTCCATAAAGCTCGTCTCCTGAAGGAAGCATGAAGTGCTCCAAAATTACCTGGTAGACGGGTGTGTTGACTCTGGAATTAATAAAGCACAGTGGACCAACACCAGCAGATGACATGGCTCCCCAAATCAACACAGACTCTGGAAACTTCACACTGGAATTCAAGCACCTTGGATTGTGTGCCTCTCCATTCTTCCTTCAGACTCTGGGACCTTGGTTTCCAAATGAGATGCAAAAATAGCAGTTCTTCTTTTCTTTAGCCCAGGTAAGACGCTTCAGCTTGACAAGAAGAATAAGATGTTTGAAACCCAGGTCAAGGATCCGTCTGTGGGGTGGCTCTTGATCCACCAACTCCAGACTGAGTCCACTCCCCAACACTTTTTAATTGGCCTGTTCCTGACAATCCTCTCCAGGCTGTGGTTAGCCATGCTGCTTGTGTACCTTCTTCTTCCACATTTCTCGCTTCCACATAACTTTCTGTTAATGTGCTTTGATACAGCTTCTTTTACAATACCGTTTTAAGGCCTTCCTTCCTTATAGATTTGTCAATAATGATTTTCTTCACAACTGTAAGGTCAGCAGTCATCCCCATGATTGTGATTCCTACTGAAACAGACTCAGAGACCATTTAAAGGCTCAGGAACCGGTTGCAGGTTTTGGATTAAGTGGCTAATTTGAGCCTAAAACATTGAACCTTTTCAAGATATTTTAAATTTCTGGGATTTTGAATTTTGGAGGAAAACCAACGCTGCCCTGGCCATGCATAGGTTATCAGATGTTTTTTTCCTTTTTTTCCAGTGGGTAGAAATCTAATTTACCACCCACAGAAAAATAGTTGACTTCAGATGATATTCATTGTATTTTCTGCTGAGCATACATGTGCATTAAACACACCTGCTGCTACATTTAAATAATTTCCAATCTTTGCCTTACCTATGTGTCCTATGGTTATCTGCTATCACATTCTTACATAGTGAACTTTCTTGCTATTCCTGAGGTTTATTATTCGCATTCCCTCGTGTCTGTGTTGGACTGAATTTTAGTTTATTCATGTAAAAATTGTGAAGGTAGTGCCAAATATTAAGTCTATGCTTCCATTATAAATTAGTTCCACAAGAGATGGTTGATTGAGAGAACTTTCAGCGTCTGAAAAAACAATAATTTCCCATGGCAACATCTTGTATTTTTATTGTACTAAATCCAAAATTCAGCACAGAAGCAATAAAAGGCATTGAAAAAGCCAGCTGTTCAACTAAATGTGCATTTGAAAGAAGCTCTCCAGGGTTTTCTTTGGGCAGTAATCTTCCAGGTTGCTGTCAGTCACTGTATTCTGATACAGCACAGACCGAGCTGCAGAAAGTTTTACTAATAATGGTGAATTCCGAGGAAATTAAAGTTTGTTGGAGGAGATCATTGGCTTTGAACCTCATAAACCAGACATACGAATTGTCCAGCTAAAATATGTAAATGTTTTATTTTCTCCTCAGATGGTATTGATTTTAAGTGAGAAAATAAATCTCCCTGGGATGTATAACTACACAACAGAAGGGCTGCAATAGTTATTTATTTGTAGCATGGACATTAAATTAATCTAATGAAGTTATTTAGCTCTGACTATAAGCTTTCTGGTAATTGTCAAGCTTTTCCAGTTGAAACTGGGACAATTTGGGAACTGCCAAAAAAAATAAAAAAACAGATCACTGACATCTGCCTTGTTTTCAAGGATTTGAAAATGGGGTGTTTTAGATTTTCTTAAAGTTGGTCATAGGAACTGTCTGCCCTCTGGTGGATATAGTCAGACTTCAAGTACATTTAGGGTAATGTTTTTTAATATATGTTTTTTCTGAAACTTAAAGTCACGTTCAAAATGTACATGTCATTATATACAGTAGTTTTGTCTTATTTGATAGTTTTTAAGGATTACTTGAACTATAGATTGATTACACGACGGATACCTTTACTGAGTTTTAAAAACAGTAATTAGATGCCTATTTTTGAATCTATTGTGAATTTTCAAATTGTACAAACAGCCTATATTTGAAAAATATATAAAAAGTCTGCACAGTTCCATTAAAATGCCAGGTTTTAATGATTAAAATATGCAGACCAAACAATAATTTCCAACCCTTTTCTTTAATCTGATCAATAACCTGTTCAATTCAAACAAACAACAAACTGATATCTTTTATGGAAAGATTTAATATCGTGGTTGCATAAGTGTGCACCCCCATAAACAAATTTTTTTTTTCTAAAACTTTCTTCTTCTGGTGAAGCCATCTTTCGTTGATTTGGATGTATGTTTTGGTTCAGTGAAGTTTGATTCAGCTTTGTAAGAGAAACCTTAAGGTTTTGGGCCTGGTACATTGGTATTTGGAACTGTGCATATTGAGGCCACAGTTACATCTGAAGAAAATCACCTCCAAATCATGACGCTACCACCATTCTTCTCTGTGGGCATGGTGTTCTTTTGGTGATTTGCAGTATTGTTTTTGTTTCCTAAATACATTTTGGAATTTTGGGCAAAAAATTCACCTTAGATGTCATCAGACCACACATTTTTCCACATCATTTTGGGACACTTTAAAAATGGTTTTGTAAAAAATTTGCCTGAGCTTGGAAGTTTTTAATTAATAAGAGACGTATCCCATCTTCCTACCATACCCTGTAGCTCAGACATAGATGCTATTGTTATCACCTGCACAACACAGCCTGTACTTCTCAGAAATGTTTTCAGCCTCTTTAATGTCACTGAGGTATTATTGGTTCCCTTAATGACCTGTTGGACCTGTTATGGAAGAAAATACTTCAGGGTTCCCAAAATAAAGAAGACTGAGTCCCAAAGGCGTTTAAGTATTTAATTCAAACATGTCTGCCCGGAACATGGAGGGGAGAGAGATTACTCTTACATCACCCTCCCCAACCTTTCTGACAAACAGTTTAAATAGTATTCAGCAATCACTGTTTATCTCTGTAGCACGTCTTCTCCAATCTTCATGTCCAGCTTTGGGAGAACTGGTTCATGCCAGTCTGATAGTAAAGCATGAACCAGCATATCCCAGATCAGAGTGTTCCGTAGTTATCTTGCTGCGTCTGTCTCGCTGGTGATCTGACACATCTTTATCAGGAACATTAAGCTGGAACAATAAGCTTGCTTCCCCTAACTTTGTCATCTTGCCCTAGATACATTCACTACACAAACAATATGTACTTAAATCCTAATTACATAGTAATATTCCCACCACAGACCAGTTGCATATCTTCTTTCTCTTTAATTTTAGAGGGACACAACGTTCTTGTTAATGTGACTGTTGCATAACATTTTCTCCAGTTCATGATGACTGTCTTTACAGTGATTGATGGTATATCTATTGCATTGGAATTTCTGTTGTACTCCTAAGTTGATGGATATGTTTTGACAATGAGATCACTCTGATTGCTTTGCATTTGCTGTAAGATGCAGCAAAGAAAATATCTGGAAACATCTACTAGAACAGCTCAACAAGAACATCTGGGGTTGATTAGAGCTGCTTCAAATCATGGCAAGTGTCTACCTCTCAGTTAAACTAAACTTTTGAGTCTGGAAAAGAAGGAATGCACCTTTAGAGTTGTATATTTTGTCAAACTGACTCGTTCATTCCAAATACTTTTTTTTCTATGTTTCTTTTTAAACTTTTAGAGCAACCAAAACATTAAATATGTGTTTAATTTTTGATGTCTTTATAAGTGAGCAGCATAGTGGCCCAGTTGGTAACACCGTTACCTTATAGCAAGAAGTCCAAAAATAAATATATTAGCTTAATTGGTCTCTGTGAATCACCCTTAGGTGTATGATGGGCTGGCAACATGTCAAGACTGTACTCTTTGTCTTACCCAATGACTGCAGGATAAGTGGGGATGGATCAATAGATGTATGTATGCATGCATTTATTAGTACCCCTTACTCCCAGCATTTCTTTTGTTGTAGTGACATGGATTTTACAGAAGAGGGTGCTGTTGTCTCACTAATTAATTGTGTTGTAATGTAGAATTTGCTTTTCATTGGTGTTCATGCATTGCTCTGAGTTATGACTGGAATACCAACTTTTGACGGATATATACTTTTAGTTCTATCTTGATGTTTTTTGTATAAATGAAACCAATAAAAACACAAAATTTAAGACCTCATGTTTCATACTTTAAAATTCACAATTTATTTTTATTTTATGTGGACATATAACACAAACTGAAAATCTCCCAGCATCACTTATATTCTATCACTCTTCCTCTCACACACACAATCACACAAAAGCACCACACTTGCTTGTGCTGTTATTGTCCATCTTTGATTCATATCTGCATTTATAACTTAAAAATAATTTACATTAAAACACTTTGATTTTTTATGGGCACTTAGAAGAGATAACACACAAAAATGGAGCTATTCATTCTTCCTTTTTATTGTTGAAGGCCGTCCGTTCAGAGTTTGGAGTTATTCTCCCAGAGGAAGGAGTCATTTCGCAGCACTTTTGCCAGTTTCTCATTAAACGGTTTGTAGAAGTCCCGCAGAATCTCTTTAGTTATAGGCAGCATGGGGCCCAGGTTCTTGTCAGCTGGTCTCCTGGTGTTTGATGCTGGGCTTCTTGTGATTTGTGATTCTATTTCCTTTGACAACGGCCCTGTAAAACACACAAATAGCTCTGTCACTTTCCCTCTTTCTGCACCCAGAAAGTGATAACGGAATGCCATATGATAGTAAGAAATTATTTCTCATAGAAACAAACAGATTGAACATGCATAGCTCTTTGCAAAAGTATTCATACCCTTGAAGCTTGTTCCTGTTTTGTAAGGTTACAACCAAAAATTTTAATTGGATGTTATATAGTAGACAAACACAGAATAGCTCATACTAATTTTGAATTAAAAGGAAAAAGAAACATGGTTTTTATTTTTGTGTTCAAATAAAAATCTTAAAAGGAGTGGCCTGAGTCAATACTTTGACTCCTTTTACTGCAGCTGCCAGTCTTGAAGGGTACGTCTAAACCAGGTTGGTGCACCAATGGTGGTTTTTACCCTTTTATTTTTTTTCTGCAAAACAGCTCAAGCTCACACATTCACAGGCTCTGTCAGAGCCCGTGAATGTGAACTTTCAGAATTAACCAAAGAAGAAAAGCATCCTCAAAGTATATTGCTACAACCATTAGACTAAAGTCATTTAAGCCAACTTACCAAGGTTTAGAAAATCAAAGACTTTGTGCATTGTGTATTTCCTGTTCGAGGCATGGTCTTCCAGTCTCAGGACCAGAATTTGTTCCCTGCTGAAGACCGCCAGCCAGTCAGTTAGGTATACAATATAAAGGCCAACTTGCAATCTCACCTGTTGGAAACAAAGCAAGGAGAGAAACATGAGATCAAGTCCTGTTAGAGATATTGCATCCTTTGCCGAGGAACATGGTGCTGCATGCAGCCTTTTCTTTAAGAGGGACAAACACTGTAGAGATAGTTTTAAAAGCTTTCTTTGATCTTCCATGCATGATCATGTGAGCAAGCACACATTTATTTTGAGAAGTCATGAGGGATAATCTTATCCGTGGGTTATATTTTGCAAACAGAAATAAAACATGGGTGAGAAACTCAAATTCCACTCCCACAGGTTGCTTTTTATTGTTAATGTTTGATTAGCAGTCTCTAATAAATATTTATTCTCTCATCAAAAAAGGTCCTTTAACAATATGGGTAGGATATGTTTTTTTAATCTGTGTGTGTTTCTTTAAATTATTAAGCAATTAAAAGTAGACTTTAGTGATTAGATAAATGATTAAACTTATTATCAAAAAGATATTACAATTCCTGATAGATTTTGTTAAAGACTTTGGGTTAAGAGTTTAATACATTTGATAGTTGATTCTAAAAAATGTTTTCAGGTCCTGAGAAACACAGTGGCTCCAAAAACTGTGCACACCCCTGTTAAAATTTAAAGTTTATGTGATATAAAAAAGTGAGAACCGAATAAATGATTTTTTTTAAACGAAATAAATCAAAACATTTACTCTGCACAATTCAACTGAAAAATGTACAGTATTCTTTAGAAAGAAATATATTAAAAAACATAAAAAAGCTGTTTTCATAAAGTTCCACATCCTTAAGCTATTGAAGCACCTTTTGATTAATTACAGCATTCAGCATTCTTAAGCAGGAGCTTGAAAGCATCCCACATCTTGACTTGGTAATTTTTACCCACTCTGCCTCACAAAGGGTCTCCTATTTAATCGGATTGTAAAGAAATCTCTTGTCTACATCCTGATACAGTCAGCACATGTATGAAATCTTGTTCATAACTCTGGGATCTTCATTTTAAAACTTTAATTTTACTGTAAAGGAATCATTCTGTTGATGATTTGGATGTGTTTGGACACATTTCCAACTGTTCAGAGTTTCACACAAGCTCAAAAAATCCTGGATGTATCTATAAAAGAAGTATTTAGGTAATATTCAGTGCTGTTTTGTGACCAACAATCTTTTTAGAACTGTGGCCCGAAGATCAATTTTGTTTTTATTAGACTGTGTAATATTTCCCCAGAAAGTATTGGGAGATTTTAGTCATGCTGTTAGGATGTTTTGTTGGAAAAAAAAAGACTTCTGTTCTACAACCCTGCTCCTAGTCTAGACGGTTTCAGTTTTGTTCATTCAGTTTTCGTAATGTTCCTGCTGTCAAATATTTTCTCTGATATTTGATGACTCCATGGACCATTGCTCCACAGTGCCAATATAATACTGTGATTTTTTTTCTTAACTTTCTCCTGACTGAAGCCTTTGTACGACACAATATTCGCAAACTATGACTTGAAAGATGGTAATATGATGAAGGATCATTGTTAGGACAGCTGAGCTTTTTTTCAGGTCTCAGATTCAATATAATAGATTTTAGGGGTGTATCTTTTTGTTTTGTTTTATTTTTGTCACACCATCAGAGAAATGTCATGTATAGACAGTAAGAATGTTTGATTCATAAACCTTGTTTTAGTTTAGCATAGCTTAATCCCTGATTATAAATAAAACCAGTAATTTGACCTCCTAAAACTTCCTACTCACTTTTGTTTAGTTTATTTCAGATCTCTTGGTGACACTTATCTTCTCATTAATCTGACACTACAGCGAGACCAGCTGTAGTTCTTTTCAACAGCATTAATAATGCTGATATTAATGGATGGAGTTTGAAAACAGCTGCAGAAAGGAAGCATTGCCCCCACAGAGTCACCAAAGTTGTCGGAGAAAGCTGGAGAGCAGGACCTCTAAATACCAGACAGTTTCTGTGTGGAGCCAAAAGAGGACTGACCAGAGTCCTTCTTCTTCTCATCCTCCTCTAACCCAGGGTACTGTGGGAAAAGCTGGCCAGGATCCTAATACCAGGGCTCTGAACTGGCTGACTAAAGATTTGGTCTGAGAGTTTTAAGGAAGTTTATAGCTTTGACAAACTAGGTTTTGTTGTAGCCAGAGAGGCTTTGCTTTCTTTTATGAAGGTTTTTAACATGTACTAATGAAGTGCAGATTTCCCTCCTCCATTCCTTTTTTCAAGCCTTTTCTGTTTGTCCTTTCCCACCATTTTTTAAACTGGTGGCTAAATTTCACTTTAAAGGAGGGCTGCCAGACAAAAGGAGGAAGGAGGGACCACTCACTGGCATTGCGTTGTTGACAGTGGTGTTGTAGACACAGGAGCGCATTGTGTACTCCGTAAGGCACCCCTCGAATAGCTGTAGGGACTCTGACACCTTCTCGTGGAAATCCTCCGCAGACTTATTTGCAATTCCAAAGTAAAGGTAGTCAGAGTAAAGCCTAGAAGAAAACAGAGAGGCACTGTTAACTTATTTCTTTTTCAGATTTGTGAAGATCTCATCTAAAAGCTGCAAAATTTTGATATAATTTATTTATATGCATTAAAGATTAATCCTTATATTTTGTTCCACATTCTTAGAAGACTATAAACAATGCAAGACTGTGCGAATCGTAGTAAGAAATGTTTTCAGAATATCTTTCTTTTAATGCTTCTGTGAGCTGGTGAAAACAAACAATTTTTCAGAAACTCAAAAATCATGTTTTTCCCAGTTAGTGAACGCACCATGGTAAACAGCCAACTTATCCAAGTAAAAGCATATTTAAAAAAGGCAGTTTAGAGGTGTTGTTTAAAACTCAAGGCTGTACTATGTGGCAACATGAAAATATTTGTGTGCAACACACCACTTAATGCCCTAGGCTATAATATTTCAGGTGACATGGGTTAAAATTTCTCTAATCACAAATATATGTGACAACCTGAATAGATTTAACTGTTCTTAGTGGCAACCTCTGATGTAGCAAATCTGGGTTAATCATAACTTATATTGTCGTCACAGTATTACGACAATAATATTGCAACGTCGTCTTTCTTTACCTTTGTGCAGCCTTATTTAAAACAAAGTTAGATGATGAACATCTGACTTTATTTTAATAGAGGTTATTAAAATGAAACTTGAGTTTCTACAGAGGTCTGTCAGGTGTTTTCATAAGATGAGGGGCTCCCTTTAAGAGTCAACTATTTGGCTTTCATTGTGATAAAAAGAAAGTGACTGGAGTACAGACGAATTATTGTATTTTAATCCTTTAAGCTTCCATCCCTTGTGTAAAACTATCCACTATACAAATACACCTTTCACACTATTGCTTATTTTGTCTTGCATTGCAATGCCGTAGCAAAATGTGCAGCGTAGAGTACACAATTCTGAATCCTGTAGCACTGTATACTGCACAGATGCCAATGCTACAAAATGTACAGAAGTGATAAAAAAAATCAGAGCAATGTACCACTCATAACATTACTTAATCTCCTATTACAGTATGCAGAGATTAAGTTTCACTGAATAGGCTATTATATGCTGATCTGTTGAATTGATGGCATCCATTCTGAAACTGTCTGATTAATAATTGACCACTTTGGCTCTCAGATTTTTCCATCAAACTAAAGTTGAACTGGTTTGATATGAGAACCAGTTAAACCAACAGTTCTCAGATGCCATGCAAACAGATGCTGTAACACTAGTTTAACTTATTAATGCTGTTTTATGCAACATGCACTGTTTATGAACGTTTCGGAACCAGCTGATCTCTGATTTGATGGGCTTCGGAATTTGTGTTGCAGCCTCTACACCTTTGGGGGCTTGCTCTGATACTGACAGTTTTCAAATACGAAAAACAGAAATAACTAGAAAAGCACTGCGGACATTTTCTGAAAATCAGTTTATAACTTTTTGAGTTATGTTGCAAACTAACTCAGTCGCTCCCCCCCATTATCCGGATCACCCTCAAAATCTAATCACCTAGTCACCTGTTCCTGGTCCCACTCCCGATATTTCCTGAAAAATAACTTTTTGTGTTATGTCGCCAACTAGCTCAGCCCAACCCTGGCAAAAACATAACCTTCTTGGTGGAGGTAATGATTGCATTTCACTTCTTTCTTTATCTATTGATGGATTTAATTTTTCATTAATTTGTTACTTATAAAATGTAATGATGTTGTTAATGTTGCACTTGATGGTGGTTTTTCGACAGTTTATTCATGACTATCTAATTATTCCATTTGTCAAATCAATTGACACACATATTGCCCTGTGCATAGTTAATGGACTAGATTCAGCTTAATAATATTTTTGCCCTTTTAGCTTGTCTTGCTGTTTTTGTCTATTCACCTGTCCTTACTAGTCTTGTTTGTCTTTCTAATAAACACAAATGGCATAGTTAATCTAATCAACCATACAATGTTTTCTCACCCACAACTGGTGCACAGACAGTGATCAACAAAGATAATTAAAGAGGGCCTTCCTTGATGTTCTTTGGAATGAAAACAAGTAAATGCTAAAAAAAAAAGAAGATCTAGTTTAAAATGTTAAAAAAATGTAAATGAGTGTCAGGTACTCATGAGTGAGCTCTGCACAGGTTTAATAAACGCATCACAATACAACTTATGTGACTGGCAGCCCCAGTAACAACCAAACACATCCCTCATAACAGTAGACCTCTTGTTTTGCATAAAGCGAGAAGTAGCTGTCTGTGACAGTAGGGTAAACAGCTGTGATAGGGGCAAGTTTTAGAGCTCCATCATTACAGACATTTAAGAGCCAATTGAGGGGAGTGTGATACAAATTCTTCCAACCTTTCCACTGGGTCCCTAAGCATGACGATGAAGCGGGCCTCAGGCTGTAGGGCATGGATGAAGTCCTGGATGAGAAACGGCGGCTCTCCATCTGTGGTGTTGTCATAGAAATACACCCAGGCGTTGTTATCCCACATGGTGGAGGCACTCGCTTCTCCTGCAAGAAAACACCCAAAGTGGTTGAAATGAAGAAGGAATGCAATCAGGGTCATAAAAATGTGCTGCTTCTTAAAGCCAAGCACATATGCAGACATGTTTCTGCTACTTTTATTGTAGTTTAAGAGAATCACAACTCATGTTTAAGTTTCTGGAGATTTTCTCCACCCTTTAGGTCTCTGTGCTGCATCTGGCTGTTTTTGTCATGAAATTAAATCAACCACATGTTTTAAAGGGTTTAAAGAAGGCTGCATTGAATGCAGATGCCACTTAGGTTACAGTAGATGTAGTTTTTATGTTGCTTCATTTAAGTTTCAAAGGTTATCTGGACCTAAAGCAGAAGATGAAGATAAAACAATTTCACTAAAATAATATCACTAATTAGGTGTCTGTAATTTACGGTTTTGAATAGGAAGAAAGGAAAAATGTTTTGTTTTTTTCACATTATCTGTTTGGTATCAAGTCAGTTCTCAGTCTAACCAGAAAACATGTGACAGTTACATCCTGCATGTCCACATTTTCAAAGAGTCATTCCTGCAGGTAGGTAGGAATGCTGTAGATTACAGGCATGTCTGGAAGACATAGAATCCTGGATGAATCTAAACTGTCTGCTTTTAAATTCTGATAAGACTTTGGACCAGAAGCTCTGAAAAAGAAACTGCTTGGTCAATCACTTCATCTGGATGGCATTAAATTGACCTCCGATAATAAAGTAAAGAACCTTGGTGTTATTATTGACCAAGACATGACATCCAAATATCATATTAAACTGGTTTCTAGGATTTCCTTCTTTTATCTCCGCAATATTGCTAAAATTAGAAACATCCTGTCCAGGAGTGAGGCTGAGAAACTAGTCCATGCATTTGTTACCTCAAGGCTGGACTACTGTAATGCTTTACTATCAGGAAGTCCACGGAATGTAATTAAAAGCCTTCAGTTGATCCAAAATACTGCAGCAAGAATTCTGATGAATATTAAAAAGAGAGATCACATTTCCCCAGTTTTAGCCTCCCTTCATTGGCTCCCTGTTAAATCCAGAATAGAATTTAAGATCCTCCTTCTTCCATATAAAGCCCTTAATAATCAGCTCCATCATACACCAGAGATCTAATTGTTCCATATGTTCCTAACAGAGCACTTCGCTCTCAGACTGCAGGTTTACTTGTGGTTCCTAGGATTTCTAAAAGTGGAATGGGAGGCAGATATTTTAGTTATCAGGTTCCTCTCCTGTGGAACCAGCTTCCAGCTTTAGTCCGTAAGGCAGACACTCTGTCTACTTTTAAGGCCAGGCTTAAAACTTTCCTTTTTGATAAAGCTTATAGTTAGAGTGGTTTAGGTCATCCTGAGCTATCTCTGTAGTTATGCTGCTATAGGCTTAGACTGCTGGAGGACAGACGGACAACTTTTCTCTTCTGCTACTCTCCAGTTGTATTCATTGCTGTTATTTCGACTGTTAACTATGTTTTTTTCTCAGTGTTTTTCTCCCCATATAAAGTAAACCTGGTCTGCTATCCTGCTTAGCTGTAATGCCTTGTTGGAGGGGGGCATTGACTGGGATGAAGCTCCCAGTTTCTTCCTGTTAAAGGGGAGTTTTTCCTCTCCACTGTCACTACATGTTCGTTCAGGAGGAGGGAATGCTGCAAGTCAATGACTCGATGCAATATGCTGAGTTTCCTTAGATAGTAAACTTTAACACTGATTGGACTAATGAACTGAATGATTGAATTGAAATGACTTTTATTGTGAAGTGGGCGGCTGTAGCTCAGTGGTAGAGTTGTCAGCCTGCAACCCAGAAATTGTGGGTTTGATTCCAGCTTCCACCTGCTACATGTCGTTGTGTCCTTGGGCAAGACACTTCACCTATCTTGCCTACTGGTGTTGGCCAGAAGGGCCAATGGCGTGATATGGCAGCCTCGCTTCTGTCAGTCTGCCCCAGGGCAGCTGTGGCTATAATCATAGCTTGCTTCCACCAGTGTGTGAATGTGAGAGGGAATGAATAATGGAGTTGTAAAACGCTTTGAGAGTCTTGAAAAGTGCTATATAAATGCAAGCCATTATTATTATTATGAAGTACCTTGAGATGACATGTGTTGTGAATTGGCACTATATACTGTATATAAACTGAAATGAAAGATGTTGATGTTGAGAGTTTTCCTTCCTTTAATGTTTCGATGCTTTGTAGGGCGGTGAGAATTAATGTAAGTAAGAGACGTTCAGAACAAACCTTGCACTTCAGAGCCAATTAACGACAGTGTGACCAGCACTCTGATTCACAACCAGACATATGCCGAGAAGTCAGATGGGGAACAGAAATGGACCATTTTCAACATGATCATAATCATGGTCAGAAACAAAAAAATCCTAATTTTTCTACACAGTAACAGGACCATACTAAGCAGTGTGTAAGTTGTTGTCTGATCAGTACATCTGTATTCTTAATTTTTTTTTATTGCAATATCTCCCTTCGAGACAAGATTTAGTTCTCTGTAATGTATGTGCTGAGCAGTCAGGTTGTTACATACACAACTACTGTATATAGATACTTATTTCTTTGTGTGGATCTCTTATTGATAAATGTATCTATCTTCATCTTATTTCAAACCTGGCTTTAAAACTGGCTTTACAAACTGAAGCTGAGGTTCAGTGAGATTGGACGAAGAAGATCTGTAAAGTGATTGGTGATTCATTGGTTCATTGGTGGGCATGCGTCAGCGTCAGCGTCTGTCAGCCCGCTAAGACCGGCTCCCTTTCAAGCACCGTTTTTAACTGGTTTTAAACCTTTTTAAAGACCGGTTTTAACGGATTTTTAAACACCACTGACTTATTAATAACCAGGACGTTTTTTACCGGATCGTTTTAATCGGTGGGAAGCGCGGATTACTTCTCCCCCACCAGGCCTCCACTCACCTGCAGTCCTGGGTGTGATGGCTGCGCAAAACTTAGCCAGCGGGTTCTGGAGCTCCACCAAATCCAGGACCATGAGCGCGACGTGGATATCGTCTTCGGCCGGACTTTCGCCGCCGAACCTGCCTGCCTCTATCAAACCATTTCAGCGCCCTGGATGCGGATTTCCCTCCTCTGACAGCCCCTGGTCGCCGTAGCTCTGTAGGAGCGCCGCCTAATCCCTCCCATCAGCAAGAGCGACAGCCGGACTCCCACAGCCCCCCACATCGCGCCAAACCAAGGGCTGCAGCCAGAACTCGCCGAGGAGTGCTCCACTTCACCCCGAACCCAAGGAACGAGCCCTCAGCACCGATTAAACATCGCTGCAGTCCTGGGGAAGCTTCTACACCTGGCACACAGCAAGTCCTGGATGGTGAACGATCCTCTGCCCAGCGCAAACATCCGCCTGCAGACCCACCGCCCACCACACTTATCATCGGGGACTCTATCATCAGAAACGTGAGGATGAGAGGAGCCCTTACACTGTGTTTTCCTAGAGCCACTGTCACGGACATTACCGAACAGATCCTGCAGCTCATTGATCAACACAAATCTGTGAGTAAAGTTGTGATTCATGCTGGCACCAATGACATTTATAAACGGCAGACTGAGCTCCTGAAGCGTGGTTTTATTCACCTTTTTAATCTTCTAGAAAACACACATGTCTCTGTTTTTATTTCTGGCCCCACTCCCACTATCGGCAGAGGAATTGGCTGTTTTAGCAGACTTTTATCCCTTAATACTTGGCTCTCCTCCATCACCGCCGTTAACAATATTGGTTTTATAGACAATTTTAAAAATTTTTGGGGCAGGAAAAAACCTGTTTGGACCAGATGGGCTCCATCTAAATAGACAAAGCACTCATACACTGACATTGAGCCTGGCATGTCCACGCCCCCCCCTCAACTACACTGGCCACAGCTGCCCCTGCCCTCTCTGATTCCTCCGCCACATCCTGATGTGCAAATGGTCCCTGCTCCCCTGATTTTAACAGTAACTTACATACTGGACTTGGACCTTGCTCTACCTCATTCATACCTGTTATCAGCAGAGAGCGGACTAAAAATCATAAACCGAACAAATGCAATCCAAATAATCTCAAAAAGTTGCCAAAAGCCCCACTTTCAGTAAAACATACAGTCCCTTCATCTCCAATCACTATTAATATGGCACTTTTTAATGTTCGCTCTCTGCTGAACAAAACTTTTATAATAAATGATCTGATTTTAGACCATAATCTTCATTGTTTATTTTTAACAGAAACTTGGCTGAGTGCAGATGCCCCTGTTGTTTTCACAGAGGCCTCCCCACCTAATTTTAGCTTCACTTATTCTACGGGGAGTAGCAAAAGGGGAGGCGGAACTGCTTTTATAAGTTCATCAACACTTTCCGCCAAACCTGTTTTATTTGATAACTATTTTACTTTTGAATATAATGCAAATGTTTTTAGCACTCCTCAGATTTTATGTGTCACAATTTATAGGCCTCCTAAAAAGAGTGCACTTTTTATTCAAGAATTTTCAGAGTTTTTATCAATTTTGCACAACTCCTTTGAAAGGATCATTTTAGCTGGTGTTTTAATCTACATATAGATAACCTTTTAGATCCTTTATCAACAGATTTTTTAAACATCCTGACTTATATGGATTTTAGCCAACATGTCATGCAGCCGACTCACAACAAAGGACACACCCTGGACTTGGTCATCACGCATGGCCTGTCCACCCGCGTGTCCTCTGTTGTTGACTTGGCTGTCTCTGACCACTACTGTATGTTTTTTAACATCACCAGTTTTATTCAGCAGGAGACCTCTGTGAGAACTTTCAGGAAGCGCCATCTAACCCCTGAAGTGACTGCAGGTTTTCTGGAAATTTTTTAAAAAGAATCCTCCTATTGTTTTACCTGCCCCCTGTGATTTTATTGTCAAGGATTTTAACAGAAGGCTTCAGTCCACTCTTGACCGGCTTGCTCCACTACAAGTTAAAAGTTTAAAATCTAAAGCTGCAACGCCGTGGAAAAATGAAAACCTTCAAAAAATTAAGAGAAATTGTAGGGCGGCAGAGAGTAAATGGAGGAAAAGTAAAACCACAATAAACCATCAAATATACACAGATCTTCTCAAATTATACAACAATGCTGTAAGAAATTCAAGAAATTCATACCTCTCCAAAATCATCTCGGAACATTAAAGTAATTCCAAAATCCTTTTTTGCACCATTGATAAACTTTTTAACAGAGCTACTACTGCATTTCCTAAAACCCCCTCAAACACTCTTTGTGAGGAGTTCGCAGACCACTTCAGAGGGAAGGTAGACGCCATCAGATGTAAGATTTTATCTTCTCAGAGTAACATGATTTTAGACAAATCTGAGTGTGTGTCTTTACCAGAGGAAACGCTGGACAGTTTTGTCCTGGTAGAAGCTGGGACTCTTGATAAAGTTTTCTCCTCAGTGAGGCCCACCACATGTGTTTTGGACCCGATTCCCACTTCCTTTTTTAAGCAATTTTATGGATCTTTTTAGAGATGAGATTTTAACCATGATGAATTGCTCCCTTCAGACGGGGGTCTTTCCTGCCGCCTTTCAAGGGGCGGTAGTGAGGCCCCTGTTGAAAAAGAGCAATTTAGATTTGAATGATTTTAACAATTTTAGACCGGTATCTAACTTACCTTTTTTAAGCAAAATTTTAGAAAAAATTGTTTTAATTCAACTTAATGATTTTATTAATGAGCACAATGTCCTGGAGAAATTTCAGTCTGGTTTTAGGGTGAACCACAGCACAGAGACGACCCTTCTAAAGATTTTAAATGATTTTAGATTAAACTATGATACACAGAGGGTGACTGTTGGTTCTACTGGATCTAAGCGCTGCCTTCGATACAGTAGACCACACTATTCTTTTAACCCGTTTAAAAGAGATTGGCCTTTCGGGTGCTGTTCACAAATGGTTCACATCCTATCTCACAGACAGGACTTTTATAGTAAGTTTAGATACCTGCTCCTCTAGGGTCCATAGGATTACATGTGGTGTGCCCCAGGGTTCGATTTTAGGCCCAGTGCTTTTTAACCTGTATATGCTCCCTCTTCATCAGAAGACACGGAGTCAACTTTCACAGTTATGCTGATGATACACAGCTGTACATCTCCATGTCTCCCGATGACACACGGCCAATGGATGCACTTTTTAACTGCATTTTAGACATTAAATCCTGGATGGCAGAAAACTTTCTCCAGCTCAACCAGGACAAAACTGAAGTTTTAGTCATCGGTCCTGAGGCTCAGAGAGAGAAACTTTTACTAAAACTACAATCACTGTCTTTTAATCCCTCTTTACAAGTGAAGAACCTGGGCGTGATTTTTGACTCTGAGCTGACTTTTATTCCTCACATAAAAAATATTACTAAAATAGGTTTTTATCAACTTAAGAACATCGCCAGAGTCCGCCCCATTCTCTCTCGGGCCAATACGGAAACACTGATGCATGCTTTTATCTCCAGTAGAATTGATAACTGTAATGCCCTGCTTTCTGGTCTTCCCAAAAAGAGTATATCAGGTTTACAACTACTACAAAATTCAGCAGCACGTGTCCTGACGAAGACCAGGAGGCGGGAGCACATTACACCGGTCTAAAAATCATTGCATTGGCTCCCCGTACATTTCAGGATCGACTTTAAGGTTCTTTTAATGGTTTTTAAGTGTCTTAATGGTCTTGGGCCTTCTTATCTCTCTGAACTGCTTTTACCATATAAACCTTCACGGTCTCTGCGCTCCTCTGGCAGCCGTCTCCTTGTCACCCCAAAAGTCAGGAAACACACGCATGGCGAGGTGTCTTTCCAGTTCTATGGCCCTCACCTCTGGAACAGGCTGCCAGAGGACCTCAGGGCCGCAGAGACTCTATTATTACTATTTATAACTGTCTGTTTAATTGCTCTGCATGTTTTATATGATTATATTTTTATCAGTTTTACTATTTAATCTTAGCACATTAATTTACTTTTTATTTTTATACTTTAATTTATCTTAATCCCCGTTCCAGTGTTTCCTCTGTGGGAGCCCTCTGCCCCGGGAGCGGTGGTCGGCTGTGGCTCCCTGGGTGCTCTCCAGGTGGAGCTTGGGTGGATGTGGGGGTCTTGGCCTTGCCTCCACTGGGTGCCCTGTGTCGGTGCCTCGGCTGCTGCTGTTAATCTACCGCTGCCGGGGCAGATGGCTCCTCTGACTGCGTTTCCTTGCATGGTTCATCTACACTCGGCCCATTGTCCTTTTTTACTTATTCTTTTAACTGTGTGTGTGCATGGGAGTTGGGTTGGGGGGTGGGTGGTATAACTGTGACCATGCTTTTAAATCTGTGGGGGAGGGAAGGGAAGGTGTTTTTATGTGGGGTCATTTTAATCTGTACAGCACTTTGTGATGCAACTTCTTCTATGAAAAGCGCTTAATAAATAAAGTTTGATTTGATAAAGATCAATTATCAGATTTTGCAACAGATTCTTAATTGGGTTTAGGCCTTTGACAAGCAAGTATTAGCACATTAATGAATGTTAATCTAAACCTGGCAGGTGAACGTGAGATGCATGATGCTGCCACTTCCATGCTTCACTATGCTGAGGTGTAATTGTGTTTTTCTTCTTGGCAGCCTTCCATAACAGTCATAATTGTAGAATTGATAGCTGTTGTTAACAGTTGTCCTGTAGATAGACTCAGAGTTGTCAATCCCTACATTTCTACTTGATCATATATTATCCCAACAGTGAAATGAGGTAGTCGTAGTAGGATTATGCTGTGGGAAAGCTTTTCTTCTGTAGGGACAGACAAGCTGGCCAGAGTCTATCAACACACGGATGAAGCTAAATACACAACAATCTTAGAAGAAAAGGCTGCAAAAGGCTTGAGACTGGGGAAGACTCACAGCCAGAGCTACAATGGGAGAACTTAAATCCAAGCATTGTGTCAAACATTCACCCAGGGAATGCTTTACTGATTAAAATAAATAATTTAAAAGCCATGTATTATTTCCCTTACAATTTACACTCCTTTGTGTTTCTTTGTTACATAAAATCCTAATGAATTACACAGAACTTCATGAATATTTAACAAAATGTTATTTTTTTATTATTATTTTGCAAGGCACAGCTTATTCCTTTTTTACTTTGGAAAACAGTAATCTCAGTCAAGTTCCATATATTCTTCTAAAGCAAAATGCAAACACTGAAAGTTCTCTTTGCTCCAGTAATATGTTTGTATAAGCACAACACAAGTAGGCATCATAGTTGCATATTTGGTGGTGAATAAACTGCAGCGTGACTGCAGTCAAATGGCATCCTTTCTCAAACAACTTGAGCCCAGTAACTTTATCAGGCTGCACTGAGAAATGTTCAGGATTCATTAGGCTGTCTGTGCCTTCATTATGCTGTTATCTGCAAAGGAAAGTCTTATCTCTCTCTCACTCACTCAGAAAAAGGACGATAGCCAGGACTTATTTTCTCTGGTGACAATGTTAAATGTGAAACTGGATCGGTACTAATGCTGTTATGTCTGAAATGATACAGACGGTGATCTTGTCTATTTAAAGGGCCTCGTGTCAGTTAAAGGGGGTTTATTTTGCTATGTGGCAGGGTAAACAAATGAGGGAGCCAGACCGTCATTCTTGTGTTGCTCCAACCTGGCTGATAGCTGAAGAGAATCGAAGAGCAAAGATCCTGGCCAGAGGCCTGCACCTTGCTGGGCTCTCCCAGAGCATAGAGTGAATACCGAGTGGGCTTTTGGCACACTCCTCCACCACCTTACAGGGATTACTTATTTAAAGAGGGTAACAAAACAGCGCAGCACGCTAAGCTCTACTCAGTGCAGTGTGAAAAGGCTATTGTTGAAACGTTAAATCAGTTTTCCTTTTCAGCTTAGTCGTTTCTTTGACACAGTGTTTGGACGACGGGAACAGATAGGAGCGCTGAAGGTCTAAACAAGATATGCTAAGAGAGGAAGGAAGTTTGAAGGCTTCTCCTCCCTGCTGTGGATATTATTGCTGGTCAGACAAAAAAAAAAAACAATGATTACTTTATAAAGCACTCCAGTGAAGTGGCTAACTGAGGCAGAGGGATGTCTAGCATTAAAAAGATGTTAGAGGGACTCTTTAGAGCAGAGTCACCGGGGCTCTTTAAAAAAAATAAGTAAATAAAAGTTACTCTCCCTCGCTGAAGTGGCTCCTGCAGAGCAGCCTCACTACCTGCGACCTCTGAAATATAAGATTACAAGTGAAGTTGCAGGACGCTGACAAATGCCAGAAACGCTCCTGGGTGCAGCTTGACTGGCGGTGCAGTATACTTCTAGGGCACTTTCACACACATATCAGAGTGCTGCTACATGACCTGAGTTACTAATATAAAGCAAGAGAGGGAACAGAGCTTGTGGCAACAGAGCGATGCTCTGACAGGGAAAAAACAGGAAATCAGAGATTAAGCTTAGCAGGAAATGTTTGTAGTACGAAGACTTCCTGCAGATCTGATTGGCAGTTTGTCAGGCGTCGTGTAACGTGCTATCATTTGTTTCTTGCACCCTCAGATCTTTGCTGATATGTCATTTTAAGATGCTCGTTGCATAATAAACTGATGAGTAGACTGAAGCTGGAAAGTAGCTTCCTGGCACTTGGTTTACAGAGTTTAATGTGAATGTTTAGTTTGCTTGTACTCAGTGACAAGCAGGATGTTTGTATCTGGGTTATGCTTCATCAAAGATCAAGATTTGAAGTTTGATCCAGACTGGTTGGCTTTTATGTAATACAAAGATTTTATACCAATCCTGTTGTAGACAACAATGCGTTTATAAAGGTCAACTGTCAACCAACCTCTCCAACACTGAATAAATGAATTATAATGCTCAACATGCTCAGCATCCCTTATGATTCATGCACAATGACTGATTGCATTTGTTTATGCAAATTCGCAGAAGAATAAAACATTTTGGTATTTAAATGAGCATAATGAGTCTTGTTGTATTTTGTATAAAAATTATATTTGCATCAAGACAGAGTGGAAACAAAAGCAAATCTGCAGTTTTGACAAGCTTTCACATATTGGTTTATGGAAGGCCTAAAAACATTGAGATGCACCTACAAAACTAGCTACTGATTGGAATTGTTTTCAACTTGATTGTCCCTCATTGGTGACCTGCAGGTTAGAAACCAACTTTTTTTCTTTTTACAGACAACAAAAAGAAGTAGTTCCAAGTTGCGCTCATATCAACACTGCACAACACTCCCCTCAGTGACAAGGTGGTACTGAAGGATGATTAATCAAAATCGTCTATATTCATATCAATGAGGTGTTTACAATTAGATCAGACAAAGCACAAAGATGTTAGAAGTTATTTAAAAGGGACATATGTTTTAATTAAATGATCAGGCTGCAAGAGAACATGAGAGAGCAATACTTTTTAGCAGATAACAGGAAGGCTAAATGAAGTACAGCAAAGTTGTTCCCTTTTATCCTTTAAACTTCTATCATAGAAGATGCTGGATTATATTCTCAGTAAAAATAAGGATCTACATTCATTAAGGAATACACACGGGACACCGATTTTAGTAATGTTAACCTTTCTATCATTGCTATTTAATAATATAAGATATTTTAAATCTGAACACTGTAATCATGGTGTCTTTGATTTGAAATAGTAAAATCCTGTTGTCTTTTGAGCACTTCTCCTTTATTTTATTTGCATTACACTTCCAAAGATAAATCAGAACCAACGTAAATAAGCAGGTCAATGCTTTGCAGAAATGGGTATAGAAATGGGTATTAGAAAATACTTGCAAATTCAAAATAAATAATTGAGCATACTTGTACTTGTGGTTCCAACAATAGCGGAGGATGTTGTACACCAAGTTATGCCACTTTTAACTCACACAGCTTAATTCACAGCCACAGTTCATTTTAAAACATAGAGATGATACCCTTCTCAAGTAGCTTATCTGGTATCTCTACTGTTAGTCCACTTGACGTACAAGAAGATAAAATACTTTTTTCTAAATGTATGATTGTCAGAAATATCATAATTAGTGATCAGTACAAAAAATATTGTATGTTTTGCCTTAAAAGTTACCCCATTATGTGACTTACCTATGATGACGTTTGTATGGCTGGGTGAAGCGCTGGTGTTTGCAGTTAGGTCGCCCTTGATTTGGTAAGCGGCCTGATCAAACAGGTCAAGGTAGTCCTCCACTGGGTACCGATCATGCAAGCCCTCACTGAGACGAATGATGCCTGACAAGAAAAAAAAACATCAAAGGGCTTCTGAGCTTTTAATAGTGTATTTAACTTTTTTAACCACTTTTTTTCAGGGTACCAGCCAGCAGAGACACGAAAGCAGATTGAAAGCAAAACCACTAAGCCCTATATGCTATGTAATAGGAGACTTCCCATAGAACTTGAGTTCAGTATGTGCACCACTACCCAGACACATGCCACTCATCAAGACATGAGGAAACAAAGTTTAATAAACTAACTAGCGGGATGCACATGTATATCAGAGATATCAAGAGATACTTCTATAATATTGAATAATAATAATATTGATGATCTTGAAGTAGTGGCCCTAGGAAGGCATACATCCAAAATTAGGAGGTACTATAACATGAATAAGATGATTTGGCATAAAAATGGTGAAACAGATTTGTTCAAAAACCTTGTGTATATATTTAGGGTAGTGCAAAAAGATGACTTCTTCAAATTTGGTCATTCTTGACTGGAGTGGGCAAAGCTCATGGAAAGAAAGTATAGAACTGACCTCAAAACTTAAAATAAAACTAATAAAAAATTAACTGTTAGTTCTAATGGACTCAGATTACAAGGATGTCTGCCTTGAATTAACTTAAATGTTTGATACATTCTAACTTTTGCTCTATTTCAAAGTCAGTCTTTCTACTTTTTCAAAACTTGCCATTTTAGCCAATGTTTTTCCGCATGTCTTAGAACTAGCACAATGAAATTATTCACTCTTCATCACATTTTGGCTAAAAAACTTTAAAGTATCATTGAATCAGTGGTTTTGTTTACATACAACACTATAATATATAGGGACGTTATGAAAATCACAATTTCTTTTCATTCTTTTCAAGCAAGAGAATTCATGAAAACTAAGCTCATCCCAGACTCAAGCTTCATCAAAGATTTTTTATTTATTTATACAGGAACAATCACTGTAATTATGTCTTGGTGAGGTAAATAAAAGGACATTTCCAAAGATTAGAACATGTTTAACATTAGGGGAGCTAAACGGAAGAACCTTATAGCTCACATTGGTTTGTTTTTCAAAGTAGTGAGAACCACTGGACATTCCTTAATATTCATGGTGTCTAAAAAGTTTGCTGTACAAATTATGTCGTACCAGCACTATTTAAATGGTTGGTATTTTGTTGTTGTTGTTGTTGTTGGACATCGAGCCATTAAATCCAACAACATTTGCTTGCAATTGGTAACGGGAAGTACAACAGAAGGGGCACTGGCAGGTTTGGACTTGCTTAATTCAATTCAATTCAGTTTATTTATATAGCGCCAATTCACAACAGATGTCATCTCAAGGCACTTAACAAGAAGTAATTTCAATACATTTATACAAACATTCCAATCAGGTAAAAAGTTTCCTATTTAAGGAATCCCAGCAGATTGCGTCAGTCAATGGCGTGAGGTTGGGCAGACTTTCCAACCACAGCAATCCTTCAGCAATCCCTCATACTGACTCATAGCGACAGTGGAGAGGAAAAACTCCCCTTTAACAGGAAGAAACCTCCAACAGAACCAGGCTCAGTAGGAGCGGCCATCTGCCACGACCGTCTGGGGGTTTGAGAAGACAGAGCAGAGACACAGAAGGAACAGAGGATCTGAAATAAAAGAACTTTCTATGTTACAGAAAGTAAAAAGTTGATAACAGGACACAGTGGATGTTCAGTTACTGGGAGCATCATCCCAGTCGATGCCCCCCGTCCAACAGGGCATTGCAGCCAAGCAGGACACCAGACCAGGTGTAGCTTCTATGGAGAGAAAAACACTGAGAGAAAACAAAGTTAAAAGTCGAAATAACAGAATGTACTGTAATACAACTGGAGAGTATTAGTAGAAAAGGAAGTAGCAGAGTGAAGAAAATTGGTAATTCTGTCCTCCAGCAGTCTAAGCCTATAGCAGCATAACTACAGAGATAGCTCAGGATGACCTTAGCCACTAACTATAAGCTTTATCAAAAACGAAAGTTTTAAGCCTGGCCTTAAAAGTAGACGGAGTGTCTGCCTTACGGACTAAAGCTGGGAGCTGGTTCCACAGGAGAGGAGCCTGATAACTAAAAGATCTGCCTCCCATTCTACTTTTAGAAATCCTAGGAACTACAAGTAAACCTGCAGTCTGAGAGCGTAGTGCTCTGTTAGGAACATATGGAACAATTAGATCTCTGATGTATGATGGAGCTTGATTATTAAGGGCTTTGTATGTAAGAAGAAGGATCTTAAATTATATTCTGGAGTTAACAAGGAGCCAATGAAGGGAAGCTAAAACAGGAGAAATGTGATCTCTCTTTTTAATATTCATCAGAACTCTTGCTGCCGCATTTTGGATCAACTGAAGGCTTTTAATGGCATTTTGTTGACTTCCTGATTGTAAAGAATTAAAGTAGTCCAGCCTTGAGGTAACAAATGCATGGACTAGTTTCTCAGCATCACTCCTGGACAGGATGTTTCTAATTTTAGCAATATTCCGGAGGTGAAAAAAAGAAATCCTAGAAACCTGCTTAATATGGGATTTAAATGTCAAGTCTTGGTCAAAAATAACGGCGAGGTTCTTTACGTTATTACTAGGGGCCAATTTAATGCCATCCAGATGAAGTGATTGACTAATCAGTTTCTGTTTTAGAACTTCTGGTCCAAAGACAGCAACTTCTGTCTTTTCAGAATTTAAAAGCAACAAGTTTAGGGTCATCCATGTTTTTATGTCTTCCAGACATGCCTGTAATCTACCTAACTGACTGGGTTCATCAGGATTTATGGATAAATAAAGTTGTGTATCATCGGCATAGCTGTGGAAATTTATCCCATGCTGTCTAATGATTCTACCAATTGGGAGCATATATATGGTGAAAAGAATTGGTCCAAGCACAGAACCCTGTGGAACTCCACAAGTAACCCTTGAGAGTGAAGAAGATTGATCATTGAGATGAACAAACTGGAATCTGTCAGACAAATATGATTTAAACCAGACTAGTGCTGTTCCTTTGATCTCTGCAACATGTTCAAGCCTTTCTAAGAGAATATTATGATTGACTGTGTCAAAAGCAGCACTGAGATCTAACAAAACCAGAACAGACTCAAGTCCATTATCTGAGGCCATGAGAATATCATTAGTAACCTTCACCAGTGCTGTTTCAGTGCTATGATTAGCTCTAAAACCTGACTGAAAGTCTTCAAACAGCTCGTTACTGTTTAGATGCTCACAGACTTGATTAGCAACAATTTTCTCAAGGACTTTGGATAAGAAAGGAAGGTTAGATATAGGTCTGTAATTCACTAAGTCATCTTGATCAAGGGAAGGTTTCTTGAGTAAAGGTTTAATCACGGCTATTTAAAATTCCTGTGGTACGTATCCGTTTACTAAGGATAGATTCATCATATCCAAAATGGGGCCAGGAACCAAATGGAACACTTCTTTAAATAATTTGGTTGGAATTGGGTCCAACATACAAGTTGAAGGTTTAGATGAGGCTAATATTTTTGATAATTCCGAAAGCTCTACTGAATCAAAACAGCCTAAGCACAAGTGAGGTTCTACAGTTCTCTCCAATGCTGCCTCATTTACTGAGGAAGAAGTAATCATGTTTGGGAGGATGCCAATGATTTTAATTTTAATAGAATTAATTTTATTTATGAAGAATCCCATAAAATCATCACTGCTTAGAGCTGGGGGAATAGTTGGCTCAACAGAGCTATGACTCTGTGTAAGTTTGGCAACTGTACTAAAAAGAAACCTAGGATTGTTCTTATTCGCCTCTATTAATGATGAAAAATATGCTCTTCTAGCTTGTCGAAGGGTCTTTTTATACAGCAGTAGACTGTTATTCCAGGTTAAATAGGAATCCTCTAGGCATGTAGAGCGCCATTTTCTCTCCAACTTCCTAGTATTCTGCTTTAAAGTATGCAACTCTGCGTTAAACCAACGAGTCAGCCTCCTATGGCTAGCCACTTTCTTTTTTAAGGGGGCTACACTATCTAATGCCAAACGCAATGAGGACGTAACGCTGTGAACCAGATCATCAATTTCTGAAGGGTTAGAGATAGAATTGCTGCCATCCACTGTGTTACCCTGAGACACTGAGGAAAGTAAGAATGGAACAGATTCTTTAAAATTGTTACAGCTTTGTCTGATAAAGCTCTACTATAATGAAATTTTCTATCAGATTTAAGAACGTCAGTTAAAGTAAATTCAAAAGTAATCAAGAAGTGGTCAGACAGGACCGGGTAATGTGGGTGGACTGTTATTTCCTCACACTCAATACCGTAGGTCAGTACAAGGTCCAAAGTGTGTTTACCCAAGTGGGTCGATCCCTGTACTTTTTGAGTAAATCCAATTGAGTCTAAAATAGCATTAAAGGCTGCATTTAGGCTATCACTTTCAGTATCCACATGTATATTGAAGTCCCCCACTATAATGACCCTATCAGTATTTAATACTCAATCAGATAAAAAATGTGAGATCTGATCCAATAATTGAGAGTAAGGGCCTGGTGGACGATACAAAACCACAAACAAAAATGGTTTTAATGTTTTGCAACTTGGATGAGGAAAATTAAGGGTTAGATGTTCAAAAGAACTGTA
Organism: Valencia hispanica; assembly: GCA_963556495.2. Lineage (NCBI taxonomy): Eukaryota > Metazoa > Chordata > Actinopteri > Cyprinodontiformes > Valenciidae > Valencia > Valencia hispanica. The sequence goes on along the minus strand of OY747721.1, from coordinate 18,338,963 downwards.
GCTATCAATTGGTCTGGGACTAATTAGTAAATCAGAACGAAAAATGGTTGCAACTCCTCCTCCTCGCCCAGTACTTCTAGGAATGTGAAAATTTTAATGACTGGAAGGAGTTGACTCATTTATACTGGCATAATCCTCCTGCTGCAACCAGGATTCTGTGAGACAAAGGAAATCAATGTGATTATCACAAATCAAGTCATTTACTAACAAAGTCTTTGAGGAGAGAGCTCTTATGTTTAATAAACGACATTTAATAGATTTATTTTTCTGTTCAGTCAAAGTCGTATTTATCTTTATAAGATTTCCATAATTTGCTTTTGTTGGCTTAACTTTTAATCCGTTAAATTTTGGCCGTGGGCAAGACACTGTTTTATAGGGTAATGGGTGGGTAACAGTACAGAAGCAGCAGAGAGGTGGGTTAAACTACGACTCTGCTTCCTGGTCTGGACCCTGGGTTGTCAGTGTTTTGGAGGACTAATAAATTCGGCCATATTCCTAGAAAGAGCTGCTCCATCCAAAGTGGACCAGGTTTTCCCCCAAAAGTTTGCCAGTTATCAATGTAGCCCACATCGTTTGCAGGACACCACCTAGACAACCATTGATGGAATGACAGCATGCGGCTAAACATGTCGCACTGGTCCGATCAGGCAGGGGACCACCGAAGCAATACTAATTTTAGTGACCTCGGATTGGCATAACTGGGGGCCATTACCACCAGCGTGAATAACAATCTTACTGTATTTACGCTTATCTTTAGCCAGCAGTTTCAGGTAGGATTTGATGTTGCCGTTCTGGCCCCTGGCAAGCATTTGACTATGGTCAATGGTGTCTCTAATGCCACGTTTCTGACTATGGAGCTGCCAATTACCAAGGGCTTCTCAGCGGGTGTGTCGCTAAACGAGGAAATTCTGATAGAAACGCGGACCGGTTGGTGGTGGCCCGTGGGCTGGGTCCTAGAACTTAGCTTAGAAAGGATTGGACCCCTTTCTTAAATCCTAGCAACTTTGGTCACTAATAATTCCTGCTAGAGGACCAACATTTCGGTTGTAACCAAAGATGGGCAATTTATTCTAATTTCCAAGTTTCTGTGATCAACTCTGGGTATTCTCAGATCTAACCTAAGTTAAGCAATAGAAGATTTTTCTTTCTCTGCTAGTTAATGTTTCAAATTAATGGCCAGTGGCAAATTAATGTTTTAAAATTTCCAAGTTTCTGTGATCAACTCTGGGTATTCTCAGATCTAACCTAAGTTAAGCAATAGAAGATTTTTCTTTCTCTGCTAATGTTTCCAATTAATGGCCAGTGGCAAATTAATGCTTTAAAAGCTAAATGTGTTTTCCATCTGAGCTGTGGTGGGAAACCGACCAATTATAGCAATTAAAATTAAGTATGCAAATGTAGTTGTTTGATGAATGTCTTTACAGCATCTATGCAGGGTTAGAAAAAGAGATAATTCAAACAAATGTTTTTTTAAGGGATGCTTTGATGATTAAGTCTCCAACAGCAAATCAGCATCAATATTCATTTAGATCATTCACATTTAAATCAGGTGCTGCAGCTCTAGTATGGATCTGGCATCCGTTTGTTTTTATAATATAAATAAAATGTCAAGCAGTTGTGTTGCATTTCATGATTTCTGCTCCATAAACCAAACACATTCACTTAATATTCAGTCTGCCCCTCTAAGAAAGTTATGTGGCACGTATCTCTTCAGTTCACCATTTCCATGTATCACTCTAACAGAGTGCCAAGGGGGAACGAAATAAATAAATACAAAACAAGGGCATTTGAATTCAGAGCGTCCTGAGAAGATGTCTATGGAGAAAGGTGCTGATTACCAGCACCTGCCCCAGAGTACAAGTCTGGAAGGGATAAAGAGTAGGTGACAGGAAACACAAAAGCGAAGGGGAATGAAGTGGGACATTAACCTATCGCAGAGATACAGCTGCACCACTGTGAGCTCCAGGAAAACAACTATAAGGCAAATAACTCATCTGAAGATAATCATCAAGCCTGACTAAGCACATCATAATAAAGTAAGCACTGCATGCAGACGGAACAATCCACCAATTAGGTTTTTGGAATGTCAGAGGGATTAAACTCAGGAACTGGATCAACTTCAAAGGACGTGTTTTGGCTGTGACAGTTAACAATCTTTTGATATTTGTGATTAGAACTTGGGGATATTTTCAAAAGAAACAGCATTGTCGGTTGTAGGCTAACTAGAAAAACACCAAAAAACAGTGTGTCAACAAAAATATTGTTATTCATATGTAGACAAAATTAAATGTGTGTTAGTTACAGCTGGAACAAAGGATGACCCAGGTCCACAGTAAGGAGGAATCTTGGCAGCTTAGTACTCATACTGATGTGAAAGAATAGCTGCTGATCTTAAATGAAAATTGGCTCAATGTTTTGTATGAGCAACTCACTGGTAAGCCATTATCTAATCTTTGTTTGATTTTGCAATCAGAGATGACTATAAAGAGAGCACTTAACTAAGAGGGAGCTCAGTGCCCTTCAGCTTCACTGCCCTCTTTTCATTTTTCTATAAGAAACGTTCTTTAAAAATGCAAACATTATTAGCCCACACACACTGACTCACTGCTCTAAAGCTCGTCTCTGGAGCTCCCGAAGCTTTCCATTATTCATAAGCTCTAATGAGTGTTTCAGTTGGAATGGAAAGAAAAAATATATGCATTAAGTACAGTATGATGCCTCTTTTATTACAGCAAAGCCTTTCCCCACTTAGAAATAATCAGGTCAAGGTCTTATCATGAATTCCATCTAAAAACATAGTGTAGAAAAAGGACTCAATCTAAAAAATAAATTAAAAAACACTCAAAAATACCCAGAAATGTCCTTCTGAGGCACACGCTGTCTCATTGCTAAGCAGTGGTCTGTTGTTGGTTTCAATGTATATCTAGGTTTAAAATCTGGATTTTAAACCCTGCCATAACAATCCTGCTAGATTATTCAATGAATATTATTTAATGACTGGAAAAGCCTATCCTGAACTTGATTTAAAACTGATATAATAATCAAAGATGCTTCTTGAACATTTTTTGCAAGTGTAGATTAGTATGTTTTAACATTACCATTTGTGCAGGCATGTGGTAAAAAGTTAACTAACTGTAAACAAGACTGGTCCAAGAATGGAACCTTTCTGGAACCCCTCCGGGACAATCAAGGAGTATTTAATCACATAAAAGAAACAAATGACTTTGTGAGACTATATACTAGTGAGACGACCAACGTGTTGCACTAGTATGTCTTATGCTTGTTGCAAGCAGGGACGTTTTGTTGTCCCCTAATTAATGAACTGTGTTGTGTGATGCCAGTTGCGCCAACCTAACCATTGTCCTATGGACCTACAGCGGAAGGGGGCCCAGGAGGTCGGTTGTATGGGGCACTTCTGTAATGGAAACAGACAAAATAGTGTACCAAACTGCCCCGTGCCGCTCAGTGGAAACGAGGCAATACAGTCATAGTCCTTAATGTTCATGGGTAATCACTACCAGATCTGGTTCGACTTTAAGTTCGTTCTGAGATAGTGCGGTATTTCTTTTAACGTCACAGATGCCCCTGCAGCAGATTTAAAAAACATGATGGCAACCACACTTTCCGACGACAGAACTGCCATATGACCAGATGTCTGCTGTGAGGCAGCTCTTACTCCTCGGCACTCTGTGTTTGTCTCTTTGTTCGAGTGAATGACTTGTTTGCCACCTGTTCAAACTCAGCTGAATGCCAAGTCAGAGCGGTGGCATCAGTAGGTTGTTCCTGCTTCAGAATTCTTACAAAAACAAGCCAATTATTGACTCATAATGTTTAACTCTTAACAAGTTAAACTAGCAAATATTTCCATGAAATCCCACTGTAAAATGTTCCGCTGACATATTTTTAGAATATGTAACAGATGTATTATTAAACAAAATGATTGCTGTCTAATTAGAAAATGCTTGATTACACAATTAGCTGTTCAAATAAGAGCAATACACGTGGGTATGAAAATTAGGATGAACTAAAGATGCAAAGCAAGCAGCCACAAACTGCTGAGAAGAAATGTGTTAAAGAGACAGGATGGAAGAAATGAGTGCACCAGTGAGTGCTAAAGCAGTGCAAACGAAGGGTAAGTTGCTTGTGTGCCTTCGAAGCGTGCAAAGGCTTCACACTCTGTTATAAGATGTTCAGGTGGTTTTAACCACAGTGACTTATCTATGTGGAAGAGAAATGGGACATAGGCCTAGAATATTCAGTGTGGAGCTTTGAATGAATAAAATTACAACTGTACCTTCTCTGAAAAAACCATGAGAATACTGGAGCCGTTAGAGACCATTGCTGTCAGGGGAGACAGTCATCACATTTTTAAAATGCTGCACGGAGGAGGCAATTAAGACACTAAATACACCATTAGACCTGTAAACAAGCAGGTAATTCCTCAGGTAGAAACTGAAATGATTGAAACCAAACTTCTCAGTTATTTTTGCAAATGAAAATCAGAAAATTTTCCATACATTAATATTCCCATTTCCTTTGAAACCTCAGAAAAGACCAATTGCCATTAGAAGTCACCTAATTAGTAAATAGTCCACCTGTGAGTATTTCAATGTCAATATAAAGGACCCCACCAGAGAGGTGAAGAATTAAGTTGTGGATAAGTTTAAAACAGGGTTGGATTATTAAACAACATCTCAAGTATTTCATTGAGCACTTTTAAATGTAATATCGAAAAACGGAAAGAGTATGCCACAACTGCAAACCTAACAAGACATGGCTGTCCACCTAAACTGAAAGGACAGACAAGTAGAGTATTAGTTAAAGATGCGTCCAAGAAGTCCATGTGAATCTGAAGGAGCTGCTGAGATCTGCAACTCAGGTGGTGGGAGTAACTATTACTTGTGCACTACACAAATCTAGTCATTGCAGAAGAGAGGAAAGAGTTTTGAATTGTTAAATGAAAGCCAAAATAATTCTCCACTGCAGTTTTCCACAAACCTTTTAGAAGACACCACATACATGTCTAAGAAAGTGCTCAGTATGTTTTGACCTACAAGTACAATTGTATGCGTGCAAGAAAACTATTATTCTGAACATACCATGTCTACCATGAAAATAGAGAAGGCAGGATCATCAGCTTTTCTTCAGGCAATAGATTTAGGCTGGTCAGAGTTGATAGGATTTTGTATAAAACTAAATAAAAGGTGATCCTAGGAGAAACCCTGTTAGAGGCTGCAAATAATTAATACATGGTGGAGATTCACTTTTGAGTAGGACAAGGATGCTAAACACACAGCTAGAGCTATAATAAAAAAGTTTAGATCAAAACATATCCATTGGTTAAAATGAGCTTGAGGTATTGTGTGAATAAGATGGAGAAAGATTCTCTTGATGTGAAAGGGGGTTCTACAAAGTATTGCCAAATAGGGCTGCATACAAATGCACATCGCTTACAACTATCCAATTATGGACTAATATTCACTCATTTGTCACATAAATCCCAATAAAATATATTGAGCTGTGTGATTGTTACATGACAAAATGGAAATTATTACAATGAGCAGAAACATTTTGTAAATCACTGCGCATTCAAAGGCTTATTTCAAAATGAATTCCTAAATTATATTTAAAAAACTAAATCAGTTGAGATCTAATTTTTCTGTCCTGGAGGATTGTTCTGTTAAAGTGGAAAACTTAGAATAAAGAAAAAAAACTCACACTCACACTTATGATTTTATTTATTCATTAGTGGAGACCTGCTTCAGGCCTTTGCCACAGGAAAGCTTTACTTACCAAACCTCTTGCGGGTCCACCAGTGTGGCTCTTTGAAAGTGGTGAACTTTACATCTGGGTGCAACCTTAGTCTGTCATACAAGTCTGTCGTGCCACACTTTGGTTGGCCAATAATGTAGAAATAGGGAAGGCAGCGCATGCGATAGAGTTTCCTGTTGCGATGTAACAGATGGTGATGGAAAGTGCTCCTCAAGTGCTGAAAAACTGTCCGGAAGCGTCGTGAATAGCGTCCATACAAATTTGTCTTGTACGGATCTGTGGTAATATTCCCAGTGAATTCCTCAAACCAGCAGGGGTTCTTGATACCAGGAAGGAATTTGCGTGGGATGGTAGAAAACATCTGAGAAGGCAAAAGAAAAAAACTACATCAAGCTGTTCAGTCAATTAACTTTAAAAACTACTTTAAACAATATTTCTGTTATACTGCACAGCAGAGGACCAAAAAATGTCAACATGCTAAAGGAGGAGGTTTCTTGAACATTTTAGTATGCTGGATGCTGTCTGTAGAAAAGAAAGATCCGGTTAGTTCACTATGATGTAGCTACTAGAGGAGCACAGCTTAAAAGATGCCTTTACAGTCCTTGATGCGTGTCCATTCATTTTGCCTGCCTAATGCTTGCAGGGAAGCAGGAATCTGGGGCCTATCTCCAGCAGTCAATCAGTGAGAGAAGCAAGGTACAACCTGGACCACCATGTCAACAAGCAATCACATGTCTATGCACACACCTTAGGGCATTTAAAAGTCGTCATTTATCATGAATGCATGTATTTGGACAGTTGGAGGAAGCAGAGAATCTGCATATGCACAAAAAGAACATTACAAAATAATACATAAAGGCTAATGACTTGGATTCAAACTCAGGACATTTGCTGAAAACAGTTCTGCAAAGTAACGCTAAAAGCTTTGTGCACCGTGCATTCTCTGAATAAAAAATTGGATAAAAAAATAGTTGGATCTGATGACAACATGAAGAAGTAAAAGAAAAAGACCCAATTATATAACTCATTAGTTGAGTTTGAGGAAGTACCTGAAAGTACACTGAAATAACAACATAAAAATAATTATTTCCGATTAGGGGTGGTTGGTTCCCAGAGGCTGTTAGCCAACATACTAAAAGTCCTTAACTTGCGAATCTTAATAGTCAGAAAAATGAAACTTTGGTCTCTATCTAAACCAAGACTTTTATTATGATCAAATGATATAATTCCAAGTATTAATGATCATGGTGATTATGGCTCCCATTTCCCATTTCTTTCTTTTGTCACTTGTATGTAAACCGCTGGCTGAAACTAAAACAAGTCATAAACCAAGTCATTATCCTTCATTTAGCTTGGCATATTTGTCATGATTATCTTTTACTAAATGTGCTTGGAAAAACTGGGCGGTGACAGTTGATGGACGATGTTCAGCTTGATCAGCTGGTCTGAAAATAAAGCTCCAATTTTTTTTTTTTTTCTCAAAGTAAACACACTACACCAACCACTTACCAAGCCGGGCTGACGACAAGTACTGAAGTTACTAAGTGCAGAGGAATCAGTCGCCATTTTCAGTACAAGTTAGGAAGAGGAGAACATTGAAAAGATCCTAGAAAGAGGATCAGCCTTTACTGAGGCTGGTCAGCTCTTCATTCAGGCTGATTCAACAGAGAACGATGCCTAGCAAATACTATAAAGCTAACCTATTATAGCAAAGTAGCTTCGTTTTTATCCTTTTGACAAGTCTAACTCCATTTGACATGAAACATGCAATTTAAGGAAATGTAAGTGTTTTGGAATTCACAGTTAATGTAAGGATCTATGGTAATGACTCCACAACTTTACAAACTCAGTATTGTAAACCGAGTGAAACCAATATTCATGCTGACCACTAATGGAAGATGCTAACAGTTTCATATCTAATTTTCATAAAAATGTTGTCTCTATTTTGAAATAAAGGTAAAATCTTGTTTAACTGTAGCACAGACTGTTCTCTCTCTATCTCACAAGGTGCTATGGCACCTTTTGGAAATGATTAGTCATACATCATGACATAAATACTTCTAACTCTTCTGTATCAAGTATGAAGTTGGAAATAACTGTAACTAATTTTTAATAGATCGTGATGAAAAATGAAAATTTTGCGAAATGGCACTTCAGTATCTTGAGTCTTGCAAAACTAAAATAAAAGAAAGAAGTACAATCTGTCTCGTCAAGGAGAAAATAAGTTATTCTATATGGTTGGTTTTTATGTGTGCAGACACCTCTGTCCCATAACCTGCAGAATATAATGTATTTATAGAGCTTCAGTGATTTAAAGGGAAACACCTATTGAGTTGTTTATGAAAAATGTGTAAAATATTATTTATAATAAATATAATAATTCTTAGTTAACCCACAAAACAGAAAAAGGTTTTCCCAACTCCTTCTGTCATGCTTTGGTTTATGGAGGACACAAACATAGAGACTTTGCAGTAATAGAGCTCGTCAATGAACAAATTATAAAATAAGAGAATTTACAGGGCTGACACAAGGGCACCAGGAAATGGTAACCAGGAAGCAATGAATCATGTAATGTGAGAATCAAGCAGGGAGTAACACAGACAGGCTTAAATAATGGGGAGGGTGGTCGGTGACAAGATGCAGGTGGTTAATTAAAAACAGGGTACAGCTGGGAGAAAAAGCAAACAGGTAAACTGAGGGAAGATGAATAATAAACACAGAAGGGACTGAACAGGGATTCAAAGGATCTGGAACCAATGGTAAAAGTCTGACAAATAATCTAGGAGAAAAAAATAAATAAAATAAAACTACAAGACACAGAAAAACTAGGAAACTAAATACAAAGGAATGAACATATACGGCGATGCAAAAAGCAATACAAATGAAAGTAAGTATGGCAAGACCTATTAAGCAATAACAACGAACACAAACAAAACAACAAGGAAGTGATTAAAGCACCAACACAAATGAACCCCAAAACTCAAAAACCCTACGATCATGACACCTTCTGATTGGTTGATCCATCCCTCAAGATGATTCTTCATCCAGAAGTTCTTTTTTCACACTTAAGTTCAGAGAATCAGACTGAACTTGAAAAATCCATCAAGCAGATTTGCCCTGCTGGGTCGTAGAGAATAGCGATGAAACTTTCAAGAGCTGATTGCCTTCAATACGTTCCTGTTTGTGTTGCATGCCAGGTTATCCCTACTTTTGTGTAAAGTTCCTGCAAGAACCTGCTTAACCATATAAACTTATCTAGACAACTTTCCCTTTTAAAATCAGCAACTGTTTTCCAAAATATCTCTATTTTACTAGACAAAACCTGCAAGTTCTCATGTCATTCTGCCAGAATATATGTGAAACTCCTATGGAAATTTTCCAGCCATCCTCTCTTATTTGGCAATCCAAATGTTCACTTCATGAACTGGTGGAATAAAGCTAAAACATCATTAAGTGTAAAAGAGAGGTGACATATTTAAAACAACCACTTTCACTGGGATTTCAAAAAACAATTGTTGCTGCTCAAAAACATCTATGAACCGTGCTATAAGGACTTGCTCAGCAGCCTGTGGGACACAGCGACGTTAAGGACAATTAATGCTGAAACCATCCACTGATGGGATTATTGATTGTCCAATGACCACGTTCCCTTATTCATGAAACTTTTCAATAAGAAATGTGCTTTGTCGCAAATAGCCTCAGCACAATCCAATATAATTAAAACTAACAATTAATTGAATCAGGCTCTGATGTGAAACACACGATGAGGGTGTCCAGAATGCTAAAATACTGTGGGACATTGTGCTTCCCCCATTGGGAGAATAACAAAGTCAACAGAGTACTGCGAGACATTGAGTGTTAATCACGCTTTTCAGAACAAGTTTACCTTTTTTATCAATTTAACTAGACACTGTTCCAGTGTAGCTGCTCTCCAGATGCTGGAGGACTATGAACAATTTTCTATTGCTATTTTAGGTCAGTCAGTCATTGTCCTCATGTAGCCCTAAAATATACAATAAAGCTGAACTTTGTAAGCGGTTACTTGCGGTCTGATTAATTCGGTTAATAATTCCACTTGGGGGCATTTTATAAAGTATTAAGATGTCATTTCCAGATGATTAGTTGATCCTTATTTTGAAAAGAATTAAAGAAACAACACAGTGATATTGGAGAATTTTTTTTACCAAGTCTTGACAAAGCATTACACTGTGAATATATTATCTGCACCCCTAGATATTAACACAATGTACTTTTTTTCACCATGACTGTTTAGGTACTGGAATGATCTTTTCACCTTGCCAAGTTAAGATCTTCCAGGGGACAACTGTTAGTAAAACTAAAGGAATGAAATCAATGAGGACATATAATTAGAACGGAAAAGCTGTATTCAGTAAATGGTTTTGTTTTACTCACATGTGGATCACTCCTCATCAGTGCTTTAAGCTCAGGTAGCTGTCGGCTGCTACAAAATGTCACCTTGGATTTGATGGATTTCACCACCAGTTGGACATGTGCATAGTCCCTCATTGAAGAAAGGTTGAAGGCAAAGGGTCCAGGGCTGACCAAGCTGTTGAGGTGGTAAGGGGACGGCGTGAGGAGAATGCCCTTTTTGTCTCCTGTCAAAACGTATGATGCCATGATAAGAAACATGATGGCCAGACCGAACAGGAATCCGTAAAGGCGGATCTTGCACCCCGCAGTGCTTGAGCGTCTCGTTACATCTCGTTTTACTTCCAGAACCGCAAACAAGTTCATGGGTGTGTTGTCCACCTGCAGGAGCAGCGGCCTCTTGTGGTAATCATCTACAGTGGAGCCAAGCAGGCTGTACTTATAGTCCATCTGTGTCATGGTGTCCAGAGCAACTATGCCCGCTTTTAGAGCTCAAAGACATAAGAAGCAGCCATTCAGTTGTCCCAGTTTGGAATTTAGAAATGTCCATAAACTGATATCCATGATGGTAGGTGGAGAACCGCCCATCTCATCTACGGACACCTGCAAAATAACAGCAGAAACTTAATTGAGAGAGAAAAAATATCATCGCAAAATGATTTAACTATGTGCAGAAATGGAATTATAAGATTATGATTTAAAAGGAATATTAACTATTCCTAGCATGGTTAAATGTGTAAAATGATCTCAGTGTTCAGTAGAAACTATGAGATGCGAGTTTAAAATAACAATTGAATTCCTCTTAAGCTTCCTCTTGGTATCGCACAGCACAGCCTCACGACTCTACCCACCCATCCTCTGTGTGCATCAAAGTCACAATATGGAGGCAGTGATAAGGACAAACTTCTTAGGAATGTATTCAGACTGTGAACTACAAGGCTGCATGTTGGGCTCTCACGGCAAGGGACAGAAATATCACAGATACGCAGCCTGACCTGCAGAAGGGATTTATATTATCAGAAAATAGTTTCTTCTCTATGAACTCACATGGAAGAACAGTCACCCACAGATAAAAAAGGAGGGCCAGAGTTGAAAGGATAAACGTATTGAGAATTTTGATAGTAATGTTACTGCTGCAACACACATCCATTTATCCTTGAGCACATTGTATCTGAAGCTGAGCTCACATGATTAGGTGTAAATAGAATACAACATGATAAGTAGCCCACAGATGTAAAGACTAGCACACTTTTCAAAGGACAGAACACTCCTGGACCCTCTGGCAATATTTCATGCATTTATACTCGCAACTGCATGGATATCTCCATGTTGTTGATGTACGACACACCTACAGCCTACTCCTGCACGCTTATATCATCAGACACGAGCAGAGTGGAAGTGAGTCATCAATCCTTCTCACAGCTGCTGATATTGTCTGCCGCCCCCCACCGCTCACACCTTCAGCACAAATCTGTAGCGCTTGTGGCAGAGCTGATAAGAACAGAACTGGAGATTTCAGCCTCGTTACTCAAGCAGTGTCATTTACCCCCAGCTGAGCTGTCGGCTCCACCCTACAGAACCAGTCCCGCTGGGGGACAGGTGTAGACACACGCATGGCTCTGTAAAAAACGATGTTGAACTATGGAAACGTGTTCGTGTTGCATCAAATACCGACTCCCAAAGCATCATCTTTGAGTGTCCAAGGTCTTCTAAATTAAGACAATATGGAGACTGTCTGCTTCATCTGTGTATGTACATTTCAAAAACTGGACATAAAGGTGGGTGAAACAATGATATTAGAGTATAAAAAATAAGAGCAAGTAGACAATCTACCAATCCAAAAACATGTTGATTGTGGGCTATAATGTACATTCTATGTATTGCTGTTCTATGCCTGTACTCTTATGCACCTATTTTGTTTGCTTGGTTTTCTACAGTTGGATAAATCTGTTTTTACATAGTAGAGTTCTAACAGTTACTGGTTTCTAGAGATGAGTTCTCTCCAATATCAGCATATCTCCTTCTGCAGTGAAAAAACTAAAAGTTGAAATAGCTTATATGATGGGCTAATATTAATATATTTTAAATTCAAATAAGCAGCAAAAACCAAAATTTAGGCATGGAGGATCTCTACTGGGTTTAGTAGTAGAGATGATGAAAAATACAAACACGCTTCCTCCAAACCTTCGAAATCGTATTGCATACCAATCACATTCCAAGGTATACATTTATACACCATCCAACACACATTTAAATCACTCCTCTAAGGCTGTATCTTTAACAAGTCCTTCAATACTTTGTTGATAACCTGTCTATTTGAAGATCTAGAAATATTTCATTTTTCTTCAAAAGCGAATGTAAATTGCAATGAAAACTTGACCAAGCAATAACTTGTAAAGAGTAGGAAATCAGGGGCCGGCAGTGAATTTCCCGTTTTCGAATAATCATTACAGTATGATTTTAAAGAACGATGACTACCAGTGCAACATTTTTAATGTGTGTCTTCTTGGTTTGTTCGCCTGTAAAGCTGAGGAGGAATAACTATTGAGAAACATCAACATTTTCAAAATTAGAAATTGTATAGCTGCTGTTGCTTTAGCTCTTAGTAACTGGTGAAATTCTTTAAAAAAAATGCTGAAGTAAAGTGGTTGGGATCCTTTTCTAAAATATTTCTAAAAGGGGAGTAAGACAGGCCAATGAAGGTAGAATGCAGAAAGACAGCGAGAGAAGTTAAAAATAAAGCAGAAAGATGGAGGGAGGATGGAAAGAAAAAAGGGGGGAACTGTGTCTTTGATGAGAGAATGTCATTCTCAAGGGAAGTTGCATCTAAATCCATCAGTCTGCTAACTGTAGCAGCAGGCCACTGGCAGGTTGACGGATCTGCCATATTCATAAAGCAAATATGTTGCAACTGTCTATCAAACTTGATAAAATAGTTTAACGCAAACACAAACATGCCCAGGAGGCTGCAAACACAAAAATAAAAGGTTGAATCGATGACCTTTCCCGCTGACAAATCATTTGACCTGTAACAGTGCAAATGTAGAGCTGTACATTTTATAAACAGATATTCACCTATTTTATTTCTGGTCAAAGAACTAACAAGCCTGCTGCTAAACAATGATTATATTTGTGATTTGCTTAAATGTATCAGATGATAATTGTTTATATATATATATATATATATATATATATATATATATATATATATATATATATATATATATATATATATATATATATATATATATATATATATAATTATTTTTATTTTATTTTTCAGCCTGAAACAGCAAAATCTTGCTGTGCATTAGTTTAGATTTAAATGTGTATTTTGGTGAGCCCTACTGTGTTATATACATTAAGCAAATTGTGATTGGGAATACTTGTCATAATTCAAAGGTAACATCTGAGGTAACATTTTAAAATCTGTGAAGTTTCACTGCACCTCAAATTATTGCCTGATCACTAATAAACATTAAAGGGTTTATAAGCTGTTAATAACATACTTTGACATAGATTGGACTTGATTTATTTATGTAAGATTATAGTTAGGAAAGAAGAAAGTCTTATTAATGAGATTTGTAAGTCAGGAGCAGCATCATTTGACTTCAAAGACAAAGAGATAGCTCAAATTGATTATAATTGCAATTAACTTAAAATACACAGACATCAGTGATAATGACATGTGTCCTCTGCTGATGGCTCCCTCCCTATGAAAAGGGGACTGGTCACAGCCTAAAAAATAATCAGAGACAGACCCCTCCATACTGTCTGTCCTGCCATTCAGCAACAGAAGAATCAAACAGGCAGATTTGTTTAAAATCTCTCATCCTATCTCCTCCAAGTCGCTCAACCTCATTCGAGGAAAAAACAACCAGTTTCTCAAACCATCCTTTACTGCAAATTGCTCTGTTTTTGTACCATTCTTTTTTGCTAAATAATTATTTTCTTTGTGTGTCGTTGTCAATTTAAGATGTCTGTGTGAATACCTGCAGTGCAGACCACACAAAATATATTTTATGTATCTTCTGACAAAACTAAGTCAATTTTTTACCAACCATTAAGTCGCCTGCTGAAGCAAATAAATTTTTAAACTGGCTTTATTACAGCTTTTGGCATGCCATAAAAATGAAATGCAATGTGTTGTTGATTGTGTGGACTGAAACGGGAATAAAAATTGATTTAGACTGAGATATGTACATATTGCTCTGTTGTTTTTTGGTACGGCCAATGGGTGTCTATGGTAAATGTTGTCAGACAGCACAAAATAACAAAAGCACTCTGAAAGTCTTTAATTTCTCAAAGCACAGCAGGGAATTCTTATTTCACCTGGAGAAGAAGTTTGTGTGGTGTAGAACACAAGAGAAACAGGTTCAGTTAACATTTAAGTATATAGGATCCAATTAGATCCTAAATTAATGCTATGCTATTTGTTCCAATCTATTCTGATTATATAGTCAGACTAAGATTAAACAATAGAAATTTGTAAAGATGCTATCTAATGAAGCCCAGCAGATTGCATCAAGGCGTCAGCAATCTGATCAAGCATGTGGTGATAGTGGGGAGAAACTCCCTTATAACCGAAAGATGGTTCAGCATGGGCAGCCGTCTGCTATGACTAACTGGGGATCGAGAGGACAGAGAGTGACACAGAAAAAAAAAGATACCAGTTGGGGTAGCAGCATCAGAGCCAAGGACATAAAAAGGCTCAACAACCTGATTAAGAAGGCTGGTTCTGTTCTGGAAATGACTGTGGATCCACAGGAGATGATGATGCAAAGAAGGATTCTTCATCAAATCCATAAAATTATAGACAACCCTGAGCATCCTCTTCATACAACAATAGAGGGTCCTCAGTCTGAGGCTTCTTCAGACTCTCAGACCAGGAACAGGAGATCTTTTCTGCCCACAGCCATCAGCATTTACAACAACTCGTTGAAGAAACTTGAATAATATGAGTTACAATAACACTTAATTTTCCTCTTGAATCTTGAAGTATTTTTAATTTGATTTTTAATTTTTTTGAATACTTTTGTTGAGAAAGCAACTATTACACAAGTTGCACAAGATTACACCTCTGAAACGGGAGTACTGTCTATGCACAAGGAAAACAAAGGGAGTACATGTAGTTAATGGAAGTGACGGTTTAGTAAATGCCTTCCATCCGAGGAGAGACTCCTCTAAACACAAGCACTAATGCCATTTTCCACTAGGGTTGGCTCGGCCCGGGCCGTGTCCATCAGCCCAGCCCAAAATCACCTGGTTGTGTTTCCATTGCCATCTCAAGAATGCGGCAGTTGACGAGGACATGGGCAAAAATCAGTCATCACTCATCTTTTTCCGACATTACAGATGACGATGCTGGAGCTGGTATCTAGCCCACTCTCCCTCTGTCGTTGCTCGCCGGTCTTTCACAATAATTTTCGTCCATTTCTGCAGAGCACTACCAGTGCTTGCGGTCTGCCCCACTCCAGCCGTTGTGGTCCCTCACAGCCCAATATTCACACTTTTTTTTGTTTTTGTTTCCCTAAGCAATGTTTTGAACTCTGCTGGAAGCCATGCGTCCCCATTCTGAGCAATCAGTTACCACTCACAACGTGTTGGGTTGGATCGGCCCACTTTGGACTGAGGAAGAGGTAGTCCGTAAAAAGGGGTTGGCTAGGCCCAGACAAGGTAGTGGAAACGCGTTGAATACGGGTTGACTCGACTGAAGGCAACAACAGTTCTCAACAACAGTAGTCCTCTTGCAAGGAAAGAGACACAGCTAAACACACGCTTTGAACTAGGAATACTTTCTATGGTAAACAAAACACAGTGAGTACACATGGTTGCTGTAATATTACATAAAATTATTTTTACAAAAAATCCCTTTGTCGTTGCCCTATTTCCGAAAGAAACAAGGTGCCGCTTTTTTGTAAGTTCTCGCAGTCTGCAGTAGTACTTATTGGTTTCTTCATTTAAACTTAAGGCAGGAGGTCTTCTTAAATGTGCGTCTTCCTCTAATTATTCAGTGTTGTTTACATTGCACTGTAATTTAAACCCCACTTAGCTGTTAGAGACTACATTGCTGGAATGCTGAGTTTTGTACAGAGTGAGTCGATTAGCTAAAGCAAATCTGATCTCAGTTATCACAAAAAGTCCAAGTTGCTATCTTAAAACACCACTGGATCACTATTTATTCTTGTCCTTTGCCATATCAAATATGTGAAATACTAGGAAGAAAGATAGAGCTCTGTATTTTGGGTGACAGTAATAGAAAAACAGATATAGCTTAGGATCTGTATTCAAAGTGCAGATGGACATAAATTTTGGAGAAAATCTGAAGGAGAAGTTTTGTGAAAAACAGACAAATCCATGAAGTCCCACAAGACATCTGTCTTGAAAAACTGTCAAACACTTGTCCAAAATGTTTCATCTATCCGTTGATATTCAGGGGATTATCTTGTCTTCCAAACAAGCCACTGGGGACCAATTACAGGTGTTCCAAAGAAAACAAGCAAAACCTGAAGGATAGAAGCTTGAGCTAATGACTTGGGAGCTGAATATCTATACTTAGCTCCCGTTATGACTTTTTTTCCCCACCAAAATAGCTGACTAAAAACTTCAAGTAAATTGAGCATGCGCTTTTAGTGTCAGTTCCCCTTTGAGAAACAACTTGCTCATCCTCTTTGGACTGCCATGACCGCTAACATTTTTGCAAGAAAAAAAGCTGGGTACTGGTTGACATCCACCAAAAACACAGAAAATACTGTCAGGGCAAGAATGAGGAGAAGAGTGGTCAGAAAGAGGAACAAAAAGGGGAGGGGGAGGAGGGGGGACGCCACTGTGACCGCAGGAAAAGAAACGCTTTTCCACCAGGCTGCTTTCAGTAATTAAAGTTCAGCACGAGGCCAGCACAAGGAAGGCACATCCGTGAAACTCAGTTTATATTCATGATTGGGTAAAAAAAAATGGAGAGAAACATGTACAAAGAGAAATAACACTACATTCACTTCATACCAATCAATTTTGTTTCAATCAAAACACAGCAGAACTCGCCTGTTAAAATCATGAGCAACTCCCCATGGATATATATGTTCAGTTAGTTTAATTATTTCTTTGGATTTTTCAGGCTTATTATATTTTATTAATTTAATCGGCTGTAACTAGATACAATTGGATTAAAGACTTTTTGGATACCTTCATAACAAGATTAACTGAACAGCTAAAAACAAAAAGCTTTCCAACATGGAAGTGCCAGCAAAAATACATTTTTGTAATGCTACTTCATAAGTTCCCATGAAATTTGCAAATTTGAAAAAGTTTTCAAACTTTTCACATTATGTCATGTCACAACCAGAATATTTAAAGTATTATGCAGGGATTTAATTTGAGAGAGCAACACAATATTAGTTCTTAATAGTGGAAAACATGAAGCTATATTTAAGTCAATACTTTGAGGAACCAACATTTACTGGAATTGCAGCTGCAATCTTTTGGGGTATGTCTGTGCCAGCCACATCTAGGGACTAAATATTTTCTTCATTCTTCTTTGCAAATGTCTTAAGCTCAATCAGACTAAAAGCAGAACATCTATAAAAAGCCATTTTTAAGTCTTGCCACAGAGGTTATATAAGATTTAGGGCTGGAGTTTGACTAGACCATTCAAACATATGAATGTCCGTTGATATAAATCATTTGATAATAAGCCTGGCCAAATGTCTGGGGTTGTTGTCTTATGCAGTCTCTAACAGGCCTTTTCCAAGTCTGACCGGCTTCCCAGTTTCTGCAGAAGAAAAGCTTCCCCATGATGCTCCATCCACTGTTTCACTATGGAAAAATCAAGTTCAGGGTCTTGCAGAGTGTCAGTTTTCCGGTACACACAACTTTTTACAAGTAGGCCAAATGCACAAACACTTCCACATGAGCTGTAGCTCTCATGAGCAGCTCATGCTGTGTGCAGTGTTTTCAGTCCTTGCTAGTCTAATGCCAATACTGGTTCTCACATTTGGCAAATATATTTGCAGAAATCAATACATCTTGACAAATTTTCGGTCAACTGCCAAATCATTGCCAGAATTTCTTGTTTGTATGTTAACTTAATCCAAACTCTGACTGTTTACAAGATTAGAATTTTATTGAAAGGTTCCTGCATACGATAGATGGGTATAGATAATGGATGGATGGAATTTACTGACTAAAATACATGATTAATTACATACACTTTTCAAGCATGTATTTCTAATAGTTATGACTTTCTGCTTTGAGCTAATGAAAACACTACATTTAAGATTAGAATATTTCATCAGACCAATAAAAAATACAGAGATGTGGGCTTAATCAAAAATATGTTCCAATACCTGCTTAAAGGTTGTTATTTTCAAACAATATACTTTAAATCTTATAAATGAACATAATCAAATGTGTTGACCATAGCTGAAATTGTTCTGCCACTTACCTTAATGATAGTGCTTTCTACAGTCCTTATCTGATATTTCTAAAACTACAATTTCATTTTTAGATATTTGTGCAATTTCTTTTTCTTTTTAAGGAAACAAATTAAATCACATAGTCATGGGATGTAAAAAAAAATAATCAATCAGCCAGAGATCAGCAACAAGCAATTTTCTTATTGATCGGCTCTGATCAATTTTTGATAGGTCCAATACTGAAAAATTTGGAGGAGGGACGGATTCTTTTTATTTTCATTTTTTGATGTACTTTTCATAGATGAATAAATATCACATCCATTTTAGGAACATATGCTTTGATGGATGTAGATTCTCTTGTAGCTCTTTAGTTTCTTTTACATAGATTTGTTTCTATTACAAATCTACCACCTCTATCTTTTTTATCTTTCATGTGGTATAGGCTATGGAAAAAGAAAGATCAAAATTAATCTAAATCGGTATCAACTGTTCAGAATTCAAAGAAAACAGAAAAGTGGTATCAGTCAGGAAAACCCTGATCAGTGCCTCTGTAGTTGTGACCGTTAACTAAGGAACATTCATTAAATGAGTGAAATCAATTGGAAAATCATTGCTGAGCGTAAATGAAGCAACAACAAATAGCCCAATGAAAGATGAAATTAATTGCTTGCATAACTCAACAGGAAAAGAGAGCATCTGGAAAAGAGACTCCACTGGGCTATATGTGTAAAATGCACCACAAAGAGTCCAGTGTTTATAGTGAGAAGATGCTCTGTGATTTGTCAAATGTGCTACTTTTGCCCTCTCTAGTCCCTAAGGCTCTCCAGCATTAACTCAATCATGTACATTGCAACCATATAACAAAAATTAGGCGATAAAAATGTATTGAGTAAAGGAAATTACCTTAATTTAGAGAAATTCATCCATCACTTTTATCCAGATAACATGCACCATTGACTAGAAAATATAACACTATAATCGCTAATAAGTTAAGGACACCAGCTAAACTCACACCCTTGGGGACCAGAAGAACTCCCCTCAGCAGAACTAAAAATGTGTGGGGTCAAATTATAACACAGAGTGAGATGAGTAAGGTGGCCTATGGTCCTCAATTCATTCCTGCTGCTTAGCTGCGACCTTAGGCAGAGTCCCAGTTCAGCACTTTTCTCCACCTTATATTTTATTAATCATCTTAATTTCACTGACAGGTCCCGAGGTGGATAAGTGCTTATGATGGTGTCATTAAAAGGTGCAGAAAAACAATGGCCACCATTTAAATTATTGATTTTGGTAATGGGGTATAGTGTGAAAGGCCTAACGTAGAAGACATTCTGCACTATTAAAACAAACCATATAATAAGGAAAGTAAAAAGCAATAGAAATTCCCTGACTAGAATGCATTGCTGATTTCCCATTTTTTTGTCTAGCTTTAAGCAGCTAAAACTGACAATAACCAATTCTGATTAAAGAAGACATTAAAACGATACTGAAAATGTTTTTTCCTCAGCATTCTTCCTTTGAGCAGTCATTAATTATTTATGATAGGGGCAAAGTTGACATCACTGCGTTGAATGATAGAGTAGTCACTGTAGAGCAGGATTTTAATGAATTTTTTGAAAGGCAAACAAAATGGACACTTTAAAACTCTCTTTACCATTTTTTGATCAGTGATTACCATGGTTGTGATAAGTAAACATGTTCATTTTAGCATTGAGGAGTGGACAAAAGTATGATGTCACATTTCTGCCAAAAACCTGAGGAGAGTATTGAACAATCACAAAAGCACATATATTAATCGAGAGAGCACATAGCTCTGATCACGAAACGCATTTCCCTTCATTAACATTGAACAGCATGGTGAACAGTAAAAGACAATCCCTCCACCCATCTTTACACTATTGCCAGAAAATTGCGCTCCCTCTGTTTAGTAGATGTATTGGTCAATTAGGGCGGGTAACTCTTCTGATTATTCTGATTGGCCGGATTTTCATCTGCAATCCAGTAACAGCCAGCACTGGACTTGACCTAATTAAAGAAGAACAGGAGGAGGCGAAGGACGACGAAGAAGAATAAAAAGGTAAGGGAAAGTAAAGGAAAAATCAACAAACTTTCCTTTTCCTTACCTTCTAAGTCATCCAGCTCCTCCTTCTCTTCTGCTATGCTTTGAATCCACATCCACATCCACATCCTCTTATTAGATCAAGTAATGTGGCTAACAAATTTTTAAAAAGATTTCTTTTTACACTCCAGTTTCATCGTTACTGAGTGGGAAATGTTCAGGTTTGTAGCTATATGTCAGAGGAATGAAGCTGCAGCTAATTTACGAGTAAGAAGATTTTGGCACAGGACATGTTTAAACACTGAGGATTTTATAAAAGACGGATACCAACCTTGTACTGCTTTAATTGTGGCCATAGTTATAAATGTAGTCTAAACTGGCCACCTTTACAAAAGAAAACTGATTTTGCGAAAGTAGGAAAATATGTAAACGGCGACAGCTGTTTTGCAAATTTAGTCATTGTAAAAATACCGCTTATATAAATAAAACAACATTGAATAAGTAAACAAATATAAACATACAAAGGCAAGGATACACATTTTAGGAAATGACATATTTGATATGCTTATTGGTGAATGAGGTCAACTGAACTTTATTTCAGACAGAATGTGATTAATGCACCAGAACTAGCTTAAATCCGGGCAGTGAAATTAGGTCGGGCAGCACAGTGACACAGTTGGTAGCATTTCTGCCTTGAAGTAAGAAGGTCCCGGCTTGGGGTCTTTCTGCATGGAGTTTTCTTGTTCTCCTTGTGCATGCATTGGTTTTTCCAGGTACTCCGGCTTCCTCCTATAGTCCAACAACATGACTGTTAAGGTAACTGATTACTCTAACTTGCGCTTGTTGCGCAATGATTGACTGACCTGTCCAGGGTGTACCCTGCCTTTTGCCCAGTGACCACTGGAGAAAGGCACCAGCCCCCCTGGAAGCAGCTGATTAGCATCTCAAAAATTCAAATAATACCTGAACTATGACCCCCAATCCCAGGGGAGTTGAAAAAGAGGCTGATGTTTCTGCAGAGCGGAGCCGGTAGAGAAGAAGGAAATTAAAACTATTTTTTCCATCAACCATAATGGGCAACAATCATATGCCCGACTCCAACGTCTCTCTGCTGGGTTTCCTTACCATACAATCAGACAAGAGTTTTAAAGAAGAGCGGCAAAAGCAAATGAGGTGGATTAGTTTAGTTTGCCGAAAATTGATGGTGTTATCCAGGACATGGTACTTTTGAAAACAGTCTCTGTTGCCCAGATATGGAGCTGTTAGCCTGTTATGACAGCTATGAGATTGTCATACAGCAACAATCTTCACTCAGAGGATTCTTCATATTCGCCGAAAGCCTGACTGCTACCGGTGGGCCTACCTGCCCACAGCATCACCATCCAAAACGACTCTTTGAAGATACTTGGATAATATGAGTTACAACAACATTTAATTTTCTTTCGGTATGAATAAAGCACTGAAGTATTGCATTTGAGTTGAATTTCTAACCAAAATATAAAGATTAGGGCTGAAGATTAGGAAAGGGCCTTTAAATTTAATAGATTCCACATCTCGACAGAAAACTGCTTTATTACACAAAAACAAGTTTTTTTTAAATCAAATTAGGCATTTGTCAAATTTTTATGATCATGCTTAAGAAATTATTTTCTCCATTTTAACTCAGTGAACTAAAGAGGGTTTTTTAAAACAACACTTCTCAATCTTTGTAGTTATGAAAAGAAGCAAAAAAACGGTGATGTTTGCAGAATTGCTTCTTGTTTCAGGTCTAAATCCTCCTGTATTTTAATCCTGTGTGGTAGACTTTGACACCTTGTCAAGAGTCATGTATAACTGAGCTGAGCCTCCTGCCAGATAGGGAAACATGAACGGACCAAGCGTTAGCTCCAGTAGGCCAAGAAAATTTGTGTATTAGACAAACGTAGGCCATAACCGAGTAAGCTTTGTTCCTACTTCTCCACCCAGAAGCGAGTCTGATAAAAACAGTTTTAGGGAGGCTACACAGAGAGCCTCCCAGCGGATCCATAATATTATCTTGGCCTTCGGATTCCCAATTCATAGGATTCTGAGTTTTATCTTCCTTCTGCTGCATTATACAACTCTTCCCGATAATGAAGCTTTAGACAAATTCCCCAGGCTGAACAGACAGGCAGGTCGGTTAATTCTGAAAATTAAAGGTGTACAAAAAAGTAAATTTTGCTCACATTTGAATAAGTGGGAATTATTTCAGGGTATTTCTAATTTCAGAGGTTGCCAATATGTTCCACCTCTATCAAGTTAATTACTTCCACTGTAATTTAAGTTTAAGGTAAATCAAAATAAAACATTTATCCTCTTCTGCTCCCCCTAGGATGTGGATTACAGGACATAAAAACTACCTGCTTGGCCAAATCCTGATAAATGGAGGAAGGCTGAGAGATTTTCTACAATAACACATCCATCTCAGAAAGCGTAACAATTTCTCTGCTAGGCCAATGGCTCATATTGGTAGCAGCTGCCTTCACAGATATGAAACTCCAGCTTCAAATTAACCAGGCAGGGATAATCCCACGAAATGATAGACCCGGCGATGGAAATAACATTCTTACAAACTCGTTGTGACCCCAGTTAGGCCTTTTAGTGGGGGTCCTAGCTGCCTGAAAAATGTAAACAGCTTTCCGGGCTGCATGTGACATTTGGCCTGGACATTTGCTTGAAACAGAAGGTGATGCTGACCTCTGATCTCAGTTGCTTCTGCACCCAAGCAAACAACGGCCTCGGAGATACTGCTGTTTGCACTTCCAAAAACATGTCCAGCAGCATGACTTGTACTGTGGTGAATAACGCGACTGGCCCGGTCAGTGAGAAGAGCGATTGGCTGTCATTTTGTGTGGTTTGTAGGTCATGCAAAAAAGTGCACAGAACCCCAATAAACAACTGAGCCAGTGAATGATTGCTTATTTAAAAAGAGAAGCCAGAGGTAAATGGAAAATGAACTCAAGTCTCTGTGGAGTTGTGGATTGTCTAGGCCCCTGCAGATTGGTGCTATGGTCCATTAGCATGACATGTGGAAAGGAGATATTGGACAACCACACAAAAACACAACCCTTTATAGGGATTACCTCTGCTCTTCTCAATCCGGCTAACCACAGCTGCGTGCAATGCCATTTTTTAGTGCTGATTTAAATTCCAGGTTTTTTAAGCTAATTTAAATCCTTAGACAGTTCTGGTTTATCGGTAAGACAAAAAAAGTTAGTCAAATAACAGAAAAACAATGCTCTGTAGTTATATGAATTTATTTAGAATAAAGACTTATACATCATCTTCAAAATAACACCAAACTGCCTTCTCCAATTTAGTGTTATATGTTTCTAGTTATTGTAGATAAGTGGGAACATATAAATGACCCCATTGTAAAAATTTTAAAAAATGTGGACAAAAATAAGTCTTTTTTTGTCAAATGGTCTTCATCCCTACAGTATAAAGTGGACATTGACCTATATGCGGTTCACTATTCACTTATTTGTAGAGAATATCTAAAATATTTGAAAGAATGTGCAGCTTGGGAAGCTGAAATACCTAGGGGCATTGCTACTTGACACACTACTGACTGCCGTTTGCAAAGCAGCCAATCCAGGAGTGCCATTCATTTTCCTTGGCATTGACTGCCTGTGCCCCCAAGGGTGGCCATAAAAAGGACTGTATGAGCTAGCTTCAACTGTAGGGCCAAGATGGTTTCCACTGTGCGCATTAATGCATATATTTGGTGTTTGAACTTTTAAAATAGGCAGTTATAAAAGTTTTTAGAGGGGATCCCAAATATTTGTGGATTTCGGCTGTCAGCGGCAAGTTGTGGTCCCTCACCCCCATGAATTTCCAGTCTACTGTATAGGCAGTGACCTCATAGTGCAAACACATATTCTTTGCTAGAGCAAGTTGAAGGGCCTCTGAATTTCTTTTTTGAGCATTTTGAAGTTTGTTTCTGTTTTGCTGAAGTATTCAAAATTGCTGTGTTGGACAGTTTTATAAAACCACAGTAAAGTATGGTGTGAGTACATGCTTTTTCTAAAAAAACACAATGATCCAGGGAAAGTGAGACCTTTGAGCTTCATTTGTCCAAATATATTTTATGGAGGTTTTGAATTGGACTAGTATTAGTCTAGACTTAAATCTGACTGGGATGCTGAGACTTGACCTGAAACAGGGACGTGGAGAACAGACACAAAGGGAGCCGTTCAGCAGGGTACACAGGCAGTACTTATTTGATAAGCAAATACCACTGACATCATCTGAGCTGTCCGTATTGCTTTTACAGGAGTGATTGTCCCAGCATTCAGCCATAGAGGGACAGGCTTTGATATGAAATAAGTAGCTGGTGACTCAAAAGGACCAAATGACTTGCTTGGAGGGAAAGGAAAACCCAGCAACACCTGCATTATAATCCAAAGTGTAATAGTCACAAAAAAAGTCATTCAAACCCAGATTAAGATATCAATAAATAAAGCTTAGTTATTCAAATTTAGCTGATGTGTGTAAAATATGTGCACAGTAGCGCAGTTGGTAGCACTGTTGCCTTGCAGCAAGAAGGTCCCGGGTTCAAATCCCAGCCTTTGATCTTTCTGCATGGAGTTTGTATGTTCTCCCTGTGTGGGTTCCCTCCGGGTACTCTGGCTTCTTCCAACAGTCCAAAAACATGACTCTCTAAATTGCCCTTAGATATGAGTGTATGCGTTCATGGTTGTTTGTCCTGTGTGCCTGTGTTGATGAATTTGCACACAGTTAGTATGACACAAGATTGTTATATGGTTACATCTCTACTGTGAAAATCTCGGCCAATGCAAATGTTCAATGCCATAAATCAAACTACAAACAGAAGGGGTCTGTGCTCAGATGCCAAGTTTCATGTTTGAGACACAAATGGGCACAGATGGTAAGGGAAGAAAAACAGTTTGGTTTTGCATGCATCATTAGCATAAGCAATGACCCCAAACCTTGGCACTGTGGTTTGTGAGATTTACCTCCCTTACTCAGCACCTCAAAGGCCGAGCAGTGCATGCAAATACTTACTATTGTTGTTATACTGAGGCAGTTTTCTCTAAAATGTTTCAGGTTGTGTTGTTACAGTGTAATACATTATTCCAACTTTATTTGGCTTTAAAACGTCACTCGTTTTCATCATGATCAATTCTCTATGCTAGAATCAGTCAGCTGTTACAGGATACTTTGCATTTTCAGTACATAAAACCAAGTGAAACCAAAAATATGTGTTGGAAATAGTTTTATACTGTTTTAACAACAACAAAAATTAATAAATGTGTAAGTTGTCACCTAGAGTAAAAAATGGTTGCAAGTCACTCACCCTATAAACCTGATGAATGTTCGTCAGTTTGGTAGCTTAATCACTGGAAGCTCATCAGTCTCAGTGACAAACAGCCCCAGTCTGTTACTTCGTACAGACAACACCTTCTAGAGTAGTCGCTCATCCAAAGCCACATAAATCCCAAGCAGTGATCCACTACTCTCATAAGACATAAATAATGTTAACTTCACTGGAAGATCCATCCATCACTGGATGGCCTGCACGCATCGCTTCCTTCAAAGTCCAACTCCTACTCTTCATGCAGAGACAGAGAGCAGTCAGATATTGTCTCCAGCATTCATTCAGTCTAAATCCAGAATTTCCTGTCACTTAGCTAAAAAAGGGTGAAAATGTATGCAGTTAAAGGGTGACTGGTGACAGGCGTGAAGCTATAGATGGCATCTTTAAGAGGTCTTTAAGAGCTGACAGACACAGAAGCAAACATGTCTAAGAGGTTGTATACCATGAACAAGATGTGTGCAATCTGCTATAGTGCATTGTTAACACAAACTTTAGACTTAAATATTGAAATCAATAAAGAATAATGCACAATTTTAAAATTCTAAATTTATTTTTCTAATTATATTGTTATGGAACTCTTGAGTTTTAAAAGCTTTGGAAAAAAACATAACATTTTAAACTATTACATTTTTAAAGCCTAATGTCTCCAAACAGCTTATTTTTAAAAAGAATGTTTCCAAAGCATCCAATTAGTCCACATGCACCTATGCAAAAACCTACATTCCTGTTTGATACTGTATCTGTTATTCTTCCATTTAAACCCACTTTGTCCTCCTCAAGGTTGGAAGGGGACTCGAGCCTGTGCTAGCTGCCAAATGACAAAAGCCATGATAGAGCCTGGGCAGTGGCCAATCTATCACAAAGACACACAAGACAAACCAACAGTCAATTTAGCATCACCAATTACACTGGCATGCATCATTTTAGGCTGGAAAACCCAAGCCCTTGAAAACAATCCTGCAGTGCAACGAAAAGGTATCACCCCCCCCATTCTGATGTTTCCCCATTTTTCAGCCTCTAGATGTACAAAGTTTTTAAAGACAAACCCCAAAAACATACAGCTCTGTTTCCAATGTAAATGTTTTGACTTAGGGTGGTTGAATAGAAATCCCCATTACCCATTTCATTTTTTTTTCATAAAGCTTTTGAAAAGCTTGCATCATTTTCCTTCCACTTTATAAACATGCACTAATTTGTGTTGGTCAAAATATGGAAACTTCAGTTGGTCAGAAAACCTTTGCAGGGTGCTGTATGCAAAAAAGATGGTTGACATTTACAAATGATGGCATCAGTCTCAGCATTAACCCTTTACAATCATTTAGAGCTGTGGCTGTTTGACATATTGGCATTGATTTTCAAAGCCTGCCCTCCACCGTTGCGCTGTGGTTTTCACTTGCATTTACTCAACCCAATTGCGGGAAGAACATTTGTTGTTGTTTTCTATTGTGTTGTGGTTGTGGCGACACCATGAATGCCTGTGAGCATCTGAGCTGCACTGGTTCAGCAAAAGGGGTTTTTCCACTGGAACTGAGAGCAGGCTAAAGTTAGTACCTTGATGTGCAAACCACAGTAAACCGTCTAACATGCTGGCATTTTTAGCAGTATTTAGTGGCTGTTTGTGTTTGCAATCATCCACCCTGCAATGTGTCAAACAGAGTGTCAGAAGAAAGAGTTTACGTCTGTGAATGTCCAAATTTGGTTTCATTAGAACATAGAATAGAAAAAAGAGATATTTTGTTTTTGTTTTGTGACCCTGTTATATTTTCCTTGATGTTGAACCTGTAGATTTCGATTTTGACTGATGCAATTTTTAGATGTATTGAACAAATGAGAACATTTAAGAGATGACACTTTTGAAATCAAGTGTGAGATTATCCCTATCTGTGCATGAAAACATGTTTCCTAAACAATTTTATTAAAATTCAAAAAGTGTGTTACAGTACATGCTGTTGGTTGGTGCACTTACAGAGTGAAATTATTGGTAGTCCTTTGTTTTGATACATTTAATTAATTGTTATATTCTACTGTACATGGCCTGTCCGTCACCAGTCAGAGTTGATCTAGGGAAAATGAGCGGACTCTGATTTTCAACTGATTGATGCATGCCTATTATATTCTTTAAATGTATGCTTTAATTTGATCTGTGTTGTTTTATTGGTGATCCATACCTGTTTCTCTGTGGTTCGCAAATGAAATGACACTTGGGCTTGATTCTCTAAGCCACCATTCAATATCATACAGTCAATTTAGGTAAGTTATCTGCATAGACATTTAGTATTTAGGAAACGGTAAAAAAAGAGTTGCTAGTCTAAATGTATTTACTGTCAGAGCTGAAATTAGCCAAGTCACAGCCACAGACACAGACTCTTGGTCGCCTGGAATGATGCTAAATTTCCCAGACAGGCCTGTGATCTCACAAAAGACAAAGAAATGTGGGGTAAACAGACCCTGGCAGCAGTAGTGAGGTCACGCAGCACAGCGTTTATTACAGCTTCTAATCTGTTGCTGATTTTGATAAACCAGCGCACCACCAGGGCTTCTATTTCAAGATTTATTGCATTCTCCTGGAGGAAAATTAAAGCACATTAAAGCATAAGGGTAAACAACAACAGCAGTGTGTTAAATTTATGTGATGTTAAATGCAGGATGGCA
Source organism: Valencia hispanica (assembly GCA_963556495.2). Lineage (NCBI taxonomy): Eukaryota > Metazoa > Chordata > Actinopteri > Cyprinodontiformes > Valenciidae > Valencia > Valencia hispanica. Next base: position 18,310,321 of record OY747721.1, on the reverse strand, counting down.
CAGTGATTCAAGTGTAAGTTGCCTAGAATAGTATCAGCTGCTAAAAGTCAAATTAACATGCTTTGCTATTAAAATTGTTTATTTCACTTTGTAATCTTGTGATAATCAAGCCTTCATCTCCACATTAATTCAAAGTCAGAGAAATACTTAAAGCCTGCTATTGCCTATTGACCTCTCTGAATCTGTATTGCTCTTTGAATTTGCTTAATTACAAATTATTTCAAGCTTTCTTGATAAAACGACCTTAAAAAAGTTTTTACATTTATTAATGAATTCCCCTAAATGTTGAGATGCAACACATTTTTCATGTTTTTCCCATTTACTTAACCCATTTTAAAACAAAAATAGATAGGTTCATGAAGAACGAGCTATCTGTTTACTTTTCTTAATGGGTTATGGAATAAAATAAAAAAAATACAAATTTTATTCATACTCTAGGTCCTGACGCAAACGTATCCAGGTCTAAAAATGATGTCAATCAAATTCCATATTTTTTTCAAACTCCACAGGAATCCTGTAAATCCCCTAAGCTTTTTCTACTGAATAACCTTCCAATGAGAAAACGCTTGCAAATATTTTAATAACAAAGATATTCATTGTGTCAGAGTAGCAGTAATTACTTCCAAACAGCTGGTTTACCTCTGAAATCATATGAAACTGAAAAAAAACATCACAAAGTTCATCTTAAATGGTGTGATTGATTTTGGATGCTGTCAAAGTATGATCGAAAACTTAAAACTAACACAAGAGGAACACAGTTCTATGTTTGTTGTGAATGAATACTTCATCAACTGCTTATGAAGAACACTGCACCTAAATCACAGCTGAGCTAAAGGTACTGTTGCGCTGCTTTTGTATTGGCAGGAAAATTAATCAAAGATACTTATTCACTCCACAGAAATCAGTTGGTGGGAGAGATGAAATGAACAGGAGCAGAGCCCATGTGTGCCAGCTGGAGACACGCATACTACGCCCAGTCTAAATCATCCTAATCACCCATCCTTTGTATAATAATATATTTCAGCAAGGAACAGAATCCCCTTCACATTTAGAATGCCTACTGTGTGTATATCAGCTTCCCACACAGTCTTTATCAACTTGCAGGAAGTGCACACACCGTCGTCGCACATGCAAACAAATCTCTTGTTGCATCATGTAAAGAGCATTATTATGCAACAGTGTATGTGGCCTATAAATGCTGACCAGATTTGACTTGATTTGGACAACATTTTAATCGGGGGGATATGTGCAGTTTGACCCTTTTAATCCGCCCTGCGAAAATGAAAACAATAAAGCACAACTGCACACCTAACAAGAAATGCCTGTCCACCTGAATTTACAGACTGGACAAAGAGAGCTTTAATCAGAGAACCATGCAAGATGCTCTTGGAAACACTGGGGAAGCAGCAGAGATCCATATTTCAGGTAGGAGAATCTGTTTATATATACGCCACAAATGTGGTCTTTATGAAAATATTTCAAGATGTTTGCCACAAGCCATGTAGCGTCACAGCCGCAGCAAATAAGTGGAGGAAAGGGCTCTGGTGAAATAAAACAAATGTACCTTTTTATAGCCTACATTTTAGTCTGTGATAGAAAGCTAGCACTGCACATCACATTGAATACATCATTCTTACAGTGACACATGGTGGTGGTGGCATCATTATGCTGTGGAGATGCTTTTCTTCAACAGGGACATGGAAACCGGTCAGAGTTGATAGGAAGATGGGTGGAGCTTAAATGCTGAATAATAAAGGAGAAAAAACAAGCTTCAGGGGACTTCAGACAGAGATGAAGGTTCACCTTCTAGCAGAAGAACGACCCTAAACATACCACTAGAACTACTAAGGAAAGGTTTACACCAAAACATATTATTGGTAAATGGACTGAACTTACATAGCACTTTTCTAGTCATGCTGATCACTCAAAGCGCTTTACACTAGAGTCACATTCACCCATTTGCCCTCACAAAGCACACACTTCATACACCAATTTGGAGCTTGGTAGGCAACTTGGGGTTAAGTGCCTTGCCCAGGGGCACATTGATATGTGACATTAGGATGCTGGAATTGAACATATGACCCTCTGATTGCAAGACAATTATTCTACCTACTGAGCCACAGTCACCCACTGAGCCTACTACAAAGTCAAAGATGCTTGCTATCCAAACTGACAGATCCTGAGCTAATAGGCAAAGACAAAGTGTCTGCATCTACAAAGCTTGCTGTAGCTGCAGTGAATGGTGGTTCCACAAAGTATTGTTTCAGGGCCTCTAAGCACAAATGCATACTTTTCAGATTTTTACTTGTAAAAAGGATAAAAAATAATGAACTATTTTACTTCTACTTTATAGCTATGTGCTACATTGTGTTTGTTTGTCAAATAAAATCCCAATAATCATAACAAGCTTTGTAGGAGTATCATGGAAAATTGGGAATATGTCCTAGTAGTGTGGCACGATGCAATGTTGGAGACTTGATTTTTTTTTTTTTTTTATTAGTATATATCTTTTTTTAAAACCTCGCATTGGATGTTGGCTGTATGTTGAGTAATGTGTACAGGCTTACTTGTCGTCTGCATGGAGATTTCATGATTTGTTGTGTTTGTGTGGGGTTTTCTCCTGGTTCTCCTTATATATTGCAGTCAAATGCATGTAGCTCTTAATTGGCTGTACGTTTCAGTGCCTATCTTTTGCTTCCTGTCAGCTTCCTCTCAGTTTCAGATCCACATAATAATGCACAGTGATTAATATTGTTAGTAACTGTTATAGACTCCTGAGAATTAATTTAAAAAACAGGATGCATGTTGGTTCAATCGACAACAGGCAAACTGTCACTGGTGTTATCTTGTGATTTATGGTAATGAATTCAATTTCCGTGACAACTGTAGTATAAACTAAAAATAAAAATATGTTGCTGTTTAAGCTGCTGTCAGTACATTTACACAGAAGTTACAATGTGCTTCAGCATTACAGTTATTCCCACCTGCCACCTAATTCCCCTGCGTTGGTTTCACATCTACCTTTCTGTTTAAAACCCCACAGCAAAAACCATGGTGACACATAGGTGGTTAATTGAAATCTCAAGAGCAGGAATTTAAAAAATATTTTAGGCACTGTGATTGAATATATACAGTGAACTGCATTAGGTTGAAAATTATGCAACCAGCCAGGACATACAGATGCCTCCTGATTGGCTTATGTACATAAAGAATCCAGAAAAATAAATTTAGTTTAAGCAATACGTTGGTGTAGATTCTCAGTCATCCAGGACATGATATTCTTGAGAGTTTAAATGAAGGCAACTGGACTTTTCTTGTTGTCTTGAATACGTTTCGTCTCTCATCCAAGGGGTTTCTTCAGTTCTGAAAACTGGATTGGGAGTGTCAGATTTATAAGTCTACGGTTAAGGCTCACTAATGGGGCTATTGTTGTACCTAACAAGGTTATCAGGGTTGTGTAAACTTCTAAGCACTAAGCAATCTTGGGGATGTAAGAGTCATTAAACAACCCCAGTTATGTAACTATGCGTTGTTTTGGTCACATGCCTCAATGTGTGAGTTTTGGTTAAAGCATGTCAGTCTTTACATCTTATATTTTTCATAATATTTGATCAAAATTTATAAAAACATTTTATTAGTTATGTCTCATTTCCTGTTTATCTGGGGTGTAAACATAATTGTTTGAAGGAGGTAAGAAAACTATCTACAAACTTACTGTCAGAGAACTACAGCAAAAAGTAGCATCTTGGAGGCATCAGGTCTCCATAGCAACCATTAGGCTATCCATATGTGAAGAAAAAGTGTTTTCTGTCCTACAACCACAAACATAAGTGTATGGAGTTTGCTAAAATTAACTGGCTTTGTGTTTGGTCAGATTGAGCTTCAGGTGGGTTTGGCAGTTTGGTGAAAAACAAAAGAGGTAATGTGTGGAAAAGCACCTCATACACACTGTGGTATACTAAATTATGGTGGAGGATCTGTGATGCTGTGGGCCTGCTTCTGTTCCCATGCTCTTCCCTGGAAAGAGATTGAGATTGAGAGTGTCTGGCACTAAGAACTGTTTGATGCAGTGTTCTGTAATTAAAGACTGTATTTTCGCTAAATTATTAATTGAGAGGGGGTGGTGTATCAACTATTAACCAGAGGGGCTGTATGAAGTGCATTGCCCTTCCCCTACTTGTTGTTCCACACTGCTGGTAAGCTGCCAGTAAGAAGGCTGCTGTACATGCTCTACACTTACAAGAAAGAAATATTCGACAGCTTTAAAATATTTGTGGTCACATTAAACACAGATAGTCATGCTGTTTACGCTCAAGAAGCACCACCTCACATCACTCTTATTATACTGTTTTAAAACAAAAGCTGGTAAGCTATGGCAACATGTCTGCCAAAAGGTTAACTGCTGGCTACCAGAGCATATAGCCTTACTAATCAACTAGCCATAACTAACTAGCTAGTATCAGGTTGTTGTGCTTGTTTTACTCTATAAAGGCTAGAACTTCAAAAAGAAATAATTAGGTGGTACTTAAAAAAATAAATTTAACAGACATAATATTTGTTCATAACTTGATGATGATACACATTTATGCATCAAGGTTATGTGATAATACAGTAAAACAATGATAATCACATACCAGCACATGCCTAGTGTGCAACCTTGTACACTGAGGCATTTACACACCTTAGTACAAAAGTATGGACTTTGACTGCAGGACTTCACGAAAATACAAAGTCTTTGAAAAGCAAGTTCTACTTGTGTGTATTTAGGTCAATCACATAACAAATGGCTGACCACTACTTTTATACAATCCTTTTGTTTCTTTGCAGCCTCTATGCAAACTATGATTATAACTATAGGATGCAAGGTAGCAAATGTCAGGAAATTCTACAGGACAGCTTAACCTCCCTTTAGTTTTAGTAGGTTTAACTTTAGTTAATGTTAGTTGTGGACTCAAAAATGCTGAATGTCAAAACGAAATCAAAAGGCATTCATCAAACTATAGGTTTAAAGATGTTACACTTATGCACTTAGGTTATTGCAGATTTGTTTTGTTTGTTTGTTGTTGTTTTTTTCATTTGAATTGCACATAATATGTCCCAGTTAAAGTAAAACGTTTGAAATCTATTACGATGTCCCTTTTTGGATCACAAAACCTAGCAACTTAATAGAGGTGTGCATTGTATTTTACCAACTGTGGTTGTTTTTTAATAGATAAAATGAAATAAAATAAATACAATATAAAATATTTTCAAAATGTCAGTTGAGGTGGCTCGGGCATCTGGCTAGGAATGCCTCCTGGTCGCCTCCCTAGTGAGATGTTCCGGGCCACATCCCACCAGAAGGAGACCCAGAGGAAGACCAAGGACGCGCTAGGGGGACTATGTTTCTCAGCTGGCCTGGGATTGCCTTGAGATTCCCTAGAGGAGCTGGCCGAAGTGGCTGAGAAGAGTGAAGTCATGGATTCACTGCTTAGGCTGCTGTGCCCGCAACCCAATCCCAGATTAAGATAAATATAATGAACGGATGGATGGAATATTTTTACAACGTGAAAATTAAATGATTGCTGAACATCTTTAACAATAGAATTTACTCATTCGACTCTGCACAGGAACTCCTCTCACCCTGCTTTTTCTTGCAAATTTGCCTGAAATCCACACAATCTTCTAGTCCATCCATACAGAAAGACATTTCAAAGAGGAATATAATCAAAAACATAGGAATAAACACAAAAACACAAAAAAATGCTAATGGAAGTGCTCAAAAGAGCTCTCAATCACCTTATTTAACCACTTTTAAACCATGTTTTTTTTTATATATTACTGTAAATATACAAAATTCTCCCAAAGGAAATAATTATTTCCCATCTATTATCTATACCGTCTACCCTATATGCAGGATTGCAGCAGGGCTGGTGCCTATCTCCAGCAGTTATCGGCGAGAGGTGGGCTACACCCTGGGGTACAAAGGGTTGCCAATTCATCGCAGGGCAACTCAGAGACAAAGACCAGGATTAGAACCCAGGACCTTCTTGCTCCAAGGCAACAGGGCTACCCTTCATTATTTCCCACCAAATATTTAAAATGTCTGTACACTGAAAGCAAAGAGAACCAAAATCAAATTTGTTTGCACAGAATTATAAAATAAATCTGATTTTGACTGCCTTGTGTGATGTCACCAGAGGTACATGTTTGAGGAGACTTATTTTTCAGGGGGGATTTATTTTATTTTGTTTAAACTAGCCAAACTAACTAAGAAAAACTGGTCATGATGCTCTACAGGTGATAAACTATATCCAGGGTGCGTTTGAATTATTTTTCAGAGAAGTATGGCTGCTAGCTTTTCAAATCTGATGGAAATGCTTCCAGTCATTCCCACATGTGCTTCCAAACGGTTTGTGGTCTGGGAGTCTTTGCTTGGACAAAAGGCAGGAGAGGACCACTTCGTGCCTCTTGAGGTTTCCAGTGCTCTCATTGGTCATCAGAAAATCCTTTTGTTTTGTCTGATAATGCCGCTTCTCATGAATGGCAGCAAAAGCTTGTTTTATAAAAGATTTTATAAATCACCTCTGACTAATTTATTCCGGACGATTCCAGCATAAACTAATTGATCAGATGAAAATTTACATTTTCCTTAATCAATCACAGCATTCCACTTTAAATCCTAGTAAAATGAGACAAGTTAAGATTAGAATACATAGTGAGCCATTCATTCTGTGCGCAGGCAGCGGGCGCCTGATCGCTGAAAGGACTCCGTTATTTTAGGTGATGTCTCCGCTTGTAGGAACAAACAGACATATATTGAGAGTTAAATCAGCCCCCAAAAAACTTTTCCATCTCTTCACCAGATCCTTTCACGAAGGCATGCAATCAGAAAATAGGCAAAAACTAAGAGATTTGGCTCTGTTTTTTAAATGAAAGGCAACCGGCGATACATTAACAATGAGTGGAATTAAACCTACCATGAGTTTTCTTGCAGCAGCGCTCATGCGATCAGCCGGATAAAACAAGTTCTCATCGCCTGGTCGTGTATTTCCATCCCGATCGCTGCCCGCGCATTTAATAACATTTTTTAAATCCCTGTAATTATCGGTTTCCTTCCCATCTGATGGTGCCCACAGGAGAACAAGTTGTGGACTCCGATATGTGACTGTCTGTCTCCGGAGCTCTCGCTATGAGCAGAGGAAGGAGCTCTCTCTCTCTCTCTCTCTCTCTCTCTCTCTCTCTCTCTCTCTCTCTCTCTCTCTCTCTCTCTCTCTCTCTCTCTCTCTCTCTCTCTCTCTCTCTCTCTCTCTCTCTCTCTCTCTCTCTCTCTCTCTCTCTCTCTCTCTCTCTGGTGGTGAGGGGTTAGACAGGAGTAGACATCCCCCACGAACGACTACAATAATCACAGGAGGCGGAAAGAGTTGAAAAAAACAGATAAAAGACACAACTTTAAGGATACAATTTTGTACGTAGTCTATACAGCAGTCTTGCTTTTTTTCTTGCTTTTTTTTTACTGTAGGAGATTTGTAACCCCTGTCCAACATTATGTAGATTAATTCATGTCAACAGGTTCTTCAGCACCTGACCCTGACCAGGAAGTCCACTCCTGTAGCTCAAGAGCTGACATTATTTGGGCGGTTAGGAAATAGACATTTTCCCACATGTCAAATGAATTCCCGATCATTTTTTCAGAATAATTCAATCCCACTAACAGAAAAAATATTAGAGACCGGGTAGAGACCTTTAGAGGGGCAGGTGCTCAAAGTTAAAAAGGGGCACACAGAGCAAGACTTTAAAACACCTTATGGCAACATATCTTATAGCATAACATCCTGAATGACAACAACCGATATTCATTAAGAATCTAATAGGGAATCAACATAATAAATCTGTTATCAGATAAGGACCATGCGAATCAAAAGTAGCCTATTTTTTATCTAATGGGGAACAATGTTGCTGTTGAGCTGCTGCTGCTGGGCTGTGTTGATCTGAGACTGTAGACCATAGAAGATCTGGTAGCTGAATAACAAGTATTATACATTATTATACATTACAAGTACATTATGGAATAATTTAACTTGCTGCTGTGTCTTACTAAATGAACCCAAATATCTGACTGGTTAACCTCTACAGCAATTTAGCTGCAGACCGCTAAGATCAATTAAGATCAATACAGCACCTCTGAGAGATTTAGAATTTTAAAGTGGAGAGATAAAAAAAAAACAATAGACTAATTTGTTTGACAAATGCATTTCAGGTTTTTTCAAAATTATCACATGTATTACTTGAAAAGCACCCGGAGAGCGCAAACCTCCACGAAGGAAGCTCAGTCACTTTTTGAGTTATGTTGCTAACAGAAAGACAAACCCTGGCAAAATAACCTCCTTGGGAAAATATACACTTTGGGACATTTTGATTGATCAAATTGTGGCACGTCTGGCTTTCCATACCAGCTGAAATTGAAATTGTTGGTGCAGAATTTTAAATCCCCCAAGGACTCAGGACAAATGTTGGGAGCCGAGTTACTAAAAGGAGAGGTAATGCTATGAGGCGCAGTTGCACGGTGAATACACAGCATGTCCATTTTAGTTTTCTTTGTTTTTTAAAGGGCACTTGAGTCATCATGGAGGAAAGGGGCAGGTGCCCAAGCCATCCCACTCTGCATGTGCCTGGGAGGGATGTATAAGTTTAAATGATTCTAAGCCAGGGGCTGCACCATGGTGCATTTAGTAGCACTGTTGCCTTGCAGCAATAATTATTTTTAACCTTTATTTTACCAGGAAAAATAATCAATTGAGATTAAAATCTATTTTGCAAAGGACTCCTAGCCAAGACAGCAGCTAAAAACAGTTCTAAAAGAAGTACTATATAAAAATAGACAACATACAACAAGGACAGCTAGTTTAAAATCACAACATATTGTAATTTCAAGGTGCTTGCCTGCAAGGCTCTGGGGTCAAATCTCCGCTTGGGTTCTTTCTGTGTAGAGTTTGCATGTTCCCCCTGTGCATGTGTAGGTTCCCTCTGAGTACTCCAGCTTTCTCCCATGGACCCAAAACATGACTGTTAGGTTAGTTGGTCTTAGGTGTGTGTGTACATGGTTGTAAATCTTGCCTCAGATTATCTGTTAGATTTGGGTCTGGACTCTGACTCGACCATTCTAATGCAAGATTGTTCTTTGATCTATATACCTTTCCATTGACGTCCTTGCTGTATGTATTGTAAGTGTCGTTGTTCAGCTGGAAAGTTAACCTTCATCCTAGTCTCAAGGTTTTTGCAGTTCACAACTGGTTTTCTTCCAGGATTTCTCTTTATTAAAATTCATTAAACCTTCCTTACTCTGGGCAGCTTCACGGTCCCTGCTGTGGAAAAGCATCCACACAGCAACATGATAGACACTGAGGATGATGTGCTCAATGTGATCTTCAGTGTTTTACCTTACTATTCCATAACCACCCTGTCCATCCACTGCCTTTTTGTGTTCATCTGTCCATGATAATCCCAAGAAAATACTGAACACGACAAAGGATCAAAGAGTATGAACACATTTGCAACACACAGTAACTCTTCAATGATGAAGTCCAGCAGACGGAAGGGAAATGATTCATTCTGATGCATCTGGACAAATCAATTACACAAATCATTGCTTAACCACAATGGCAGTGTAGCTTGTGGCCACCATCAGGATGATTCACAAAAAGAGACCTCTTGGTTAGGAAATATGCGGTCTCACAATGGGTTTCGGTAATGTTGCACAGCTCTTTTTCTGCTGAGTCTGCAATCACTAACTCAATTGCTGCAGTACTGATATAGTCATAGCACCTCAAACATCCACAAAACTATTTTTTATATATTTACTGAAATAAACAACTAACTGAAGGGGGATATGGATTTGACAGAATTTAGTCTCCTCACAATATGAGGTTTTGTGTGCTGCATCTCACTCTTTGATTAGCTCAGTTTAATCAGATAGAAAGAGAACAGCCTGATCAGGAGGTTAGAGCGTAATTGTAGTTAGTCTCTTAATCAACTCATCCAGGGCATATATTTGAGTCATTCTGTCTGCACTTTGTTCCACATCTGCAGACAATTACGCTCCAAACCTGCAGCCATCCTTAGCCTCATTTTGTCATTAAAAGGCACATGGACATACTGAAAAGTAAGATTATGTAAACAGAATTTATGAAATATTTGCCAGAATCTCACATAGTGGAGTCTCTCTTTGAAATTCTTTTTTTTTTATCTATGTTTTTTTATTCATGAACTTTTCTTTCAATAATCAACATAAATGCAGTGATGTTTGTTTTTTGTTCTAGTCATTGTTTTTAAATACCTCTCAGTTTTGACAGCACCTTGCCAGATCCATCATTTTGTCCAGTTAACCAGCCAGCAATGTTCTCTCGTATGTAGCTCTTTCTTTTATAAAATTACCATTAGGATACTGAAACTGGGCTGCACAGTGGTGCAATTGGTAGCACTGTTGTCTTGCAGCAAGAAGGTCCTAGGTTCAACTCCCAGCCTGAGGTCTTTCTGCATGAGTTTGCATCTTCTCCTTGTGCATGTGTAGGTTCCCTCCCTGTGTGTCTCCGTGTTGCCCCTCCGATGGACTGGCGATCTGTCCAGGGTTTACCCCATCTCTCGCCTGATGATTGCTGGAGATAGGCACCAGCCTCCTTGCAACTCTGCATGGGATCGATGAAACTGAAATGTTGAGGAGCTAGCTCATCTTCATAGATTAGCCTACAAAAAGATGCCTTAGTACCACCAGTCTAATTTAAGACTGTTGTTTTTAAACAACAGCTGCCGTTTGTGAATGCTCTTTAGAATATCTAAATTAACAACAGTGACTACCGACCTCTCATTGGTACAAGCAGTGCTCCAAACTGGAAAGTGCCCCAATTTCTTGTTGTTTCAACCAGAATTTCTATAAAGAGAAATGATGAAAGGAATAAATATGTTTAGAAATTCAGACAGAAAACAAAATTTGTGAAAACAGGTCTGTGCAATGCTTGGACTTTCATCGACTATAGGCAATATGAACAATGAATGATTAGTAATTCCTGTGTTATTCTGACCTATCAACATGACAGGGCAGTGTTTTTATTGTTTTTGTTTTAAATAGTATGGATTAAAAGCTAAATTAATGTGGGAGTTTCAAATATGGTTTTCATGAATTTAGCTCCACCCCCTAAAACTTCTTCTTGCTTCTAAGAGTTTGTGATCTTAGAGAAGTGAAACATTTTCATGATGTTAAAGTCTGTTTAACTTTGAAAATCGCTTGTGCTAGGCAAACAGTAGCTCTCTTGGAAAACCCCCTACTGTAGGACGGTATTAAAATATATCCGGTTAGTAATGTTTCAGTTTATGAATGAGTATCAAACCACAAAGATTCATATTTAAATATACTGCTCTATCTATTTAGATTACATAAAACAAAACAAGACAACAGCAGGCCCCACATTTTGCCACCTCTCTTTTTGCCACCTCTCCTTTTGTCCAGTAAAATACTTTTTCTTAGTTTTCTTCTTTTTTTATTTAGCCTTATGAGTTTATAAGAGTTTAACATTTTCCAAAGAAGCAACCAAGATGGTCAACTGAGATAAGAGGAAACAACTTCAGCAACGTGGGTGTTGGTGAATAAGGTTGGAAAAAATGTCTGATATCCTTTCTGGAGACATTTTTCCTAAGAAAGAGTGGATACTGACCTCATGCTTGAATGATTCATACAGTCTATTGAATGCAGAGTTTCCTAAATTTTAGTCTTGAACCTTTGGTGAAATGAGTTTCTGTCCTTTGAGATGATGTGTTTGTTGCTATGTCTGGTTTAACTCCCTGGAGTTCTGGCAGCTGCTGTGGTACTTTCCAACTTGTATATTACTTATCTTCTTCAAGCATGTGCATCCAGTCTGAACACTTATTACGGACTGGTTAATATTTTATATTCATTCAAGTTCAAATTTAAAGCTTCAAAGTTCTTGAAATGTGATAGATAATATTATAGCTTAATTTAGCAATGCAGTGCATTGCAAAACCTCTTGAACTTTAGATTTTGTCATGTCACAACCAAAAATTCGTATTATGTCAGGGTTTTATTGTGATAGACCAACACAAAGTTATACATAATTGTGTGACAGACATTAGTATTTTCCTCCCAAATCAATGCTCAATGTCAAACCACAGCTTCAGTTATTGCTGCAGGTTGATGTCCTGGTGGAAGGTTGAACTCTGCTCCACTGTAGTTAAGTCTTTTGCAGACTCTTAACTGTTGTTTTTTTAATGTCATCTATTTAGACCCTAGTTGTAAAAGCAAAGTATCCTCACAGTTTGATCCTGCCACCACCATGCTTCATAGGGATTGTAGACTCATGGTGATGTGCAGTGTCAATTTTTGGGGGAGTTTGACACCCAATTTTGGCCTCTCTGCAAAACGCATTGCATAGAGGCCAAAGATGTGTGGGAAAAGTTCAATTTTTGTCTCACTACTAACAAATCCCCTTTATTCATCACATAGCATGTGGCAAACTGCAAATTAGACTTTTCATGGTTTCTGGCAACTGCGGCTTTCTTCTTGCAATCTGGCAGAAATCCATTAAGGCCAGATTTACTAGTGTTCTCCAATAAACCTCTGGGGCCTTCACAGAATAGCTGTATTTAAACTGAGATTAAGTTACACACAAGTGGATTATATGTACTAGTTGGGTGACTTCTCAATCAATCAATAAACGTATTATTTTGCGCTTTTCATACAGGAGTAGGAACTCAAAGTGCTTTACAGATTAAAATGACCCCACATAAATCATATTACCATCCCTCATCCACAGGTTTAAAAGCATGATCACAGTTAAACCCCTCTAAAAATTATAAAAAGGACATAAAAAGGATGTTGAGGCAAGTGTAGATGTGTCAGCTAAGGAAACGCCAACAAGGGATCCATCTGCGCTGGCGGCAGCAGATCAACTGCAGCAACCAAGACACACAAGGCACCCAGAGGAGGTAAGGGCGAGACCCCCACCTCCACCAAAGCTCTACCTGGAGAGTACTCAGGCAGCCACAGCCAACCACCGCTCCAAAGGCAGAGGGCTCCCACAGAGGAAGCACTGGCAGGAACATTAAAATAACAGATTAAAGTATAAAAATAACGGGATATATATGATAAAACTATGCAGTAAAAGCAATAATCAGTTAAAAGCTAGGCTAAAAATGTGAGTCTTGAGCCTGCTCTTAAAAACAAAAGCATTCTCTGCGGCCCTGAGGTCCTCTGGCAGCCTGTTCCAGAGGTGAGGGCCATAATAATTGGAAAAACGCCTAGCTATGAGTGTGTGTCCTGACTTTTGCGGTGACAAGGAGACGGCTGCCAGAGGAGCGCAGAGACCGCGAAGGTTCATATGGTAAAAGCAGTTCAGAGAGATAAGATGGCTCAAGACCATTAAGACACTTAAAAACCATTAATAGAACCTTAAAATCGATCCTAAAACATACGGGTAGCCAATGCAGTGAATTTACGACAGGTGTAATGTGCTCCCACCTCCTGGTCTTCGTCAGGACACGTGCTCCTGAATTTTGTAGAAGTTGTAAACCTGAGATACTCTTTTTGGGAAGACCAGAAATCAGGGCATTACAGTAATCAATCCTACTGGTGATAAAAGCATGCATCAGTGTCTCTGTGTTGGCCCGAGAGAAAATGGGGCGGACTTTGGCTATGTTGATAAAAACCTATTTTAGTAATATTTTTAATGTGAGGGCTAAAAGTCAGCTCAGAGTCAAAAATCTCACCCAGGATCTTCACTTTTAAAGAAGCATTAAAAGACTGGGATTGTAGTTTTGGTAAAAGTTTATCTCTCTGAGTCTCAGGACCGATGGCTAAAACTTCAGTTTTGTCCTGGTTGAGCTGGAGAAAATTTTCTGCCATCCAGGATTTGATGTCTAAAATGCAGTCAAAAAGTGCATCCATTGGCCGTGTGTCATCGGGAGACATGGAGATGTACAACTGTGTATCATCAGCATAACTGTGAAAGTTCCATGTCTTCTGATGACGCTGCCAAGAGGGAGCATTTAAAGGTTAAAAAGCACTGGGCCCAAAACTGAACCCTGGGGCACAACACATGTAATCCTGTGGACCTTAGAGGAGCAGGAATCTAAACTTACCATAAAAGTCCTGTCTGTGAGATAGGATCAAAGGCAGCACTGATCCAGTAGAACCAACACTGTCACCCTATGTGCATCATAATCTAAAATAATTTAAAATTTTCAAAAGGGCCGTCTCGGTGCTGTGGTTCTCCCTAAAACTAGACTGAAATTGCTCCAGGACATTGTGTTCATTAAAAAAATCATTAAGCTGAATTAAAACAAGCTTTTCTAAAATTATGCTTAAAACGGTCAGCTCGATACTGGTGTAAAAATGTTAAAATCATTAGAATTTAAATTGCTCTTCTTCAACAGGGGCCTTACTACCGCCCCTTTAACGGCGACAGGAAAGACCCCAGTCTGAAGGGAGCAATTCATCAAGGTTAAAATCTCATCTCTAAAACAAATCTATAAAATGGCTTAAAAAAATCAAGTGGGAATTGGGTCCAAAAGACATGTGGTGGGCCTCACTGAGGAGAAAACTTTATCAAGTATCTCAGCATCTACCGGAACAAAACTGTCCAGCATTTCCTCTGGTAAAGACACACGCATAGAGCTGTCTATAACCATGTTACTTTGAGAAGATAAAATATTACATCTGATGGTGTCTACCTCCCCTCTGGTCTGTAAACTCCTCACATAGAGTGTTTGAGGGGGTTTTCTGAAATGCATTAGTAGCACAGTTAAAAACTTTGTCAATTGTGGAAAATAGAATTTGGGATTATTTTTCTAATCTGAGATGATTTCGGAAAAGTTAGCATTTCTTGAATTTCTTGCTGCATCATTATGTGATTTGAGAAGTTCTGTGTGTATTTGATGGTTTATCATGGTTTTATGTTTTTCTCCAATTCTGAAGGGAATTGGTTTTTAGGGGTGTCAGAGTAACAGGGACTTAACACAACTGCATGCCATACTTGTTTGATGTTTATTTTTAAAATAAAAAATAAAATCACAGATAATTTTCCTTCCAATTAACTATTCACTACTCACTACTTCCTCCACATGCCAGCAACTACTATGTTCTTGCAGTAACTAACAGTAAGATTTGAAGCAAAAGTTAGCTCATCCTGTTCTGAGCAGTAAATAAGGCAGTGCACAACTACAGTAAGTTAACAGGTCTGCAGTTTCTGAAAGGAAACTCCTATAAATACATTCAGGAAGAGCCCAGACACAAATATCAATTTTCCACACCTCTCAGGCACTGTTTTAATGTTGGTTTTGTATTATAGTTCCTAATCACAAAATTACAGCAGAATCGATTCTGCATCAGGTGTGGAACTTGAGTGAATCTCTCTCTTAGTAATGTCTATCTTAATTTATTTTGATGTTTTCTGGTACAAAACCCTTGTACAAAATATATGATACATTTTTACACAATGCCTTGTCAAAGTATTCATAGCAACCTAACTTTGTCATATTTTGTCAGTTTACGACAAACTTGTGTTTTATAGGGATTTTATGTTATAGAAAAACCAAAGGACAGCATAACTGTGAAGTGGGAGAAAAACACTACATGGTTGACTAACATTTTTTGCAAAGGTTTGTTCATTTATATTTGCCCCTTTTCAATATGATACCCCTAAATAAAATCAAGTGCAACCAATTGGTTTTTCAAGTCGCCTAACTAATAAACAGAGTCCAGCTGAGAGTAATTTAATCTCAGTATAAATCCAGTTGTTCTGGCTCCAGGGAGTTGTTGCTGTACATTAGTGAATGAAAGCATCATGAAGACCAAGGAACACAGCAGACAGGTCCGAGATGAAGTTGCTGTTTCATATTTTGTAGGTTGGGAGTAGGATCAAAATGCAGACACAAACTTGGAATGAGCAGGGTGAAGATTTTAATAATGAAAACAGAAAACTTACAAAACTTGAACAAGAAGAACAGGACATGGAGAATGAGGGGAGGAACCAATGAAAACCTTTAAACTTATATACTGAGGAAAGGTGAGGATTGGCATTGGTTTCAGTACTCAGGGGAATCAGGAACACTAGTGGAGGAGAGACAGGGAGACTGAGGGAAGGTAAATAACACAAAGGATGCAGAACTAAATAGAAAGGAGTTACAAATCAAGGTGAAAAAGATCAACACAGACCTAAGAGAATAAACTAAAATATACAGAGAACAAAACACTAGAAAAAAAGATCTAGAATATCTAAAGCAATGAACTATATGTGGAAGACCTTTCTAACAATGATGAACATAAATAAATTATCTGAATATGAAAAGAACATAGCAACACAAATTAAGAACTCAAATGATCAAAACAAAAACACTACTAAAAATCAACACCAAAACACCCAAGGATTGTGTCATTCTGAGAAGTTTTAAGCAGGGTTAAGTTATAAAACAACATCACAACCTTTGGACATTTCACAGTGAACTGTTCAATCCATCATCTGAAAGGGAAAACAGCTGCAAAACCCACACATATGCCCATCCACCTTAACTGACAGGCCGGGCCAAGATATCATTAATCAGAAAAGCAGCACAGTCCAGGAGCTGTATGGACTCATAGGTCAGGTGGGAGAATCTGTCAATATGACAACTAATGAATGACAAATGAGGTTTTTGGCCTACATGCAAAACACTATATGGCTAAAAACCTATGTTACCTACCTACATGATGCTGCCACTGCAATTCAAATGGCATTGGCTGCATCATGCTGTGGGTGTGCTTTTCCTCAGCAAGGACAGTGAAGCTGATCACACTTGATGGGAAGGTAGACAGAGCTATATACAGGGTAATATTGGAAGAAAACCTGTTAGAGACACCAAACAACTTGAGAATGGGGTGAAGGTTCCCCAAACAGCAGGCTAACAGCAGGTTAACATCTCTAAACATGCACAGATATTCTTCTTTGAATCTGATTGCACTTGAAAAAATTTGCAAAGAACAGTGGGCATAGAGGTCAGTATCTGGTTGAGAAAGCTGGTAGAGGATTACCGCAAAACATACTTGTAATTACTGTAAATGAGGACTCAACAAAGTGTTGAGTCATGAAGGATGATCATTTTGTACCACTTCCCAGTTATGAGGGAGTTTGTACTGGTCTTACTCTTCCAATGAAAGAAACTGAAGCGTGTAGCTGCAATATGACAAAATGTCAAAAAGTTAAAAGAGTATGAGTAAGGTACTTTGAAAATGCTGTTGTTTTAAAATAGGTGATGTGTAATAAAACAGTTTCTAGGGCGGTTCTGAGAGGAAAACCTCTACAACTACCTTTAGCTCTAAAGTTTGCACCACCAGGAAAAGATTTCTCTAATAACCTGAAATAAATAAAGTATTACCTAAACTTTACACTTGTGTTTAAATATTATTATTATTATTCTGGTTTGAAATAGGTTACGACCATAACATTATTGGAAATCCTTTATTAAGGAATAAAGCAGCTTCACATCATGGCTGATCTTTATGTTTGGATGCAGGCAGTTCTATGATGGCGTAACCTGATGCTTTACTGAGCTGCGATTAAAGCGGAAGATATTATTGCATGTGTTAAACATCTTTGATCTCTCTGAGATACTGAGCAATCTCACAGAGACATCGGTACCTGCGCTTATCAGTGCTACCAGCAGACTTTCCATTGATCCCTCCACACTCCATTGTTTTTCCCATGTCTTTCTGTGCCTTGGAAGAAGGTCCTTTTAGTATCAATATAAAAAAGTAAAACTGACTATTTCTCTTACAAGGCTGAAAAGAATCAATAAACCACATATATGTTGATTTAGCGGATCTAAAGGGGTCGCTGGAGGGGAAACAGGAGGTTATTTTTCCTTGAAATACACAATTGATTTATAATTGCCTGTTTATATTCTTTGAACATTTGCTTTTCTTGGGAGAAAGCCAACACAACCATATGCAGGGTTCCCACACATAATTTTTTCCTGACAGGGTCAACAACTGTTTTTTTCACAACCAATTTCAGAGCCTAAAAAGCCCAAAAAATGATTTATTTCTACTGGAAATATTAACATACCAAGGAATATGTACCAAACAATGTCAGTATGATCACACAGAACTATCATTACAGTTGCAATCAGAAAAATCTAACAAAAAATACTTGATTATTTAAAGATAATTAAAAGAATAAGATACATAATGTTGTTTCTAGAAGCTTTTCCTAGAAACCTGGGAATGTTACTGGTTAAAAACTTTCCATGGTAATTTTGGCAATTAAATAGCACCAATTCACAACAGATGTAATTTCAAGGCACTTTATAAGAAAAATTATTTTAATGCAATCATACAAACATTCAAATCAGTTTAAAGTTTTAGGTAGTTTGTTATTTTAGGAATCCCAGCAGATTGCATAGAGTAATTGACGGACAGTTGCGTCCCGTTGATGCAGACTCCAACCACAGCAATCCATAATACTGAGCAAGCATGTAGCGACAGGGGAGAGGAAAAACAGGAAGAAACCTCCTGCAGAACCTGGCTCAGTACGAGCAGCCATCTGCCATCTGTTCAAGAAGACAAAGCAGAGACACAGAAAGATTAGAAGAACCGATGTAAGAGTACATTCTATATTTAAAAAAGTAAAAAGTTGATAACAGGACACAGGCAATGTTCAGTTGATGGGAGCATCATCCCAGTCGATGCCCCCCATCCAACAGGGCATTGTAGTTAACAGGATACCAGACTAGGTGTACCTTCTATGGAGAGAAAAAAACTGAGAGAAAACAAAGTTAACTTTGAAATAACGCAGAAAACCATTGGTGGAATGATAATTAAACATGTCTTCACTGGTCCAATCGGGCAGGGGGACTAGAAAAGATTACTGAGTCTGACATTGCTTTGGCAAACGTACACACCAAAGCAACACTCATTTTAGTGACCTCCAATTGCCGTAACCGGGTGTCATTACCGCCAGCATGAATAACAACCTTACTGTATTTATATGGTGTCTTGAGACTGATCTGAGAGCAAATATCCATGTGAACAAACAATAACACCTGCTCTGTGCTTGCGCGCTACTCTGTCTTTGCTCGCTCAACACTGTTTGCTCGCATATGGCTCAGTCTTTGCTCAGAACAGTTTTTTCACCAGCCAATCACAGACAGCCCTCTTTTGTCCAATCAATGCATGTCCAAAAAATACTGACGCTGAATTTAATGAAAAACAGCCAATCACAAACCACAAATGGAACCGCTTTCTGACGAGGCGGAAGTTGGTTTCCGTTTCCAGCTTCCATTTTGGGAAATGGCTAAAAGCCAATTGCACCAAATTTTTCTCTACTCAGAGCATCTTTAAACTGCTCTAGTTTAAAAACTACATAACCCAGACATTTCAAACCTGGACTAGATTATTCTATACTTATAGCAGGGCAATTAAAACCAACTCTGGGATTTGTGAAACTTTTCAGTGATTTGTGAAACTTCAATAAAGGCAGATTTCAGGACTTTTTCTGCATCTGGACCACAGTAAAACAGATCTCACAATACTATCCAATTTTGCTTTATTAGCTGTTCCTGCAACTTTAATCTTTGTGGTGTTTTTTCTCAGTTGTTCTCACGTCATAGAAGCTACCGTACATCTGACCTGGTATTCTGTATAGCTGTGATACCTTCATAGAGGGAGCATCCACTGAGAAACTGCGACCAACACCAAGAAGTTCTCTTTCTCCAATCTAGTTTTTTCCTTTAAACTTTTGTTGTTGTTTCTAACATAGAAAAGTTGTCCTGTATAAGTTCTTCTGTTTTTGTTGTGCGTATGCGATGTCTCTTAAATTTTCACTCAAAATGAGACAGGGTTTGGGTGGAGGTTTCTTCCTGTTAAAAGGGAGTTGTTGCTGTCTTTGTTTTTAACAGGCCATTCTATCAGGTGATGAGATGCCACGTTTCAATTTCAAAGAAAAGTTGGTTCCAATCATCTTTGATGATGACAAACAGCTTGACCAGATCATGATTTACCTGTCAGACATGCTGGACAGCTAAAAAATAAATCAGCTGAAGTCATGAGCATGGTGTCTTCAGACAGGATCAAGTACATGCTAAATGTATTGCTGTCAGAGGTACGTTACCAACACTGCTTTGTATATTAACCAAAATGTCATAGTCAAAAGAAGTTAGGATGTTTAAGTAAGTTTAAGTACTGATAAATACACATGATCAAGTTAGTATTCAGCGACAGTAATACAGAGTAAAGCAATGAGTGATATTGAGTAAAGTGGCTCAGAGGTGGATTATGTGCACAATTTGAGAAGACTATAGTCCTACATCAAATCATCAAATCAAACTTTATTTATAAAGCGCTTTTCATACAGAAATTGCAGTTCAAAGTGCTTTACAGAATTAAAATGACCCCACATAAACCACAATCCCTCCCTCCCCCACAGACGTAATGTATTATCACAGTTATACCCCCCTCTGCATCAACCCAACCCTCATGCACGCACACACCTGAAAGCAACAGTTAAAATGACAATGGACTGAGTACAGATGACCCAGGTAAGGAAGCGCCATCAAGTGAGCCATCTGAACCGGCAGCAGCAGATCAACAGCAGCATTCAAGGCACTGAGCAGGGTGCTCAGAGGAGGCAAGGCCGAGCTATCCTTGCAGAGTTATCCTAGCCATGCAGCTATTCTGGGTTTTTTTTAACCTTAGGATTACCTGCATCTCATCCCCTTTTATATTTGACTACCTTTATGCCCTTTTACTAATGAACAAAGACCACTAGTGACAAAAATATTCTACAATGAAGAAATAGTTTTTAGAAGGTCCAGTGGACATCACACACATGCTAGATCAGGGTAGGAATAGGCGAGGAGAAGCAGGGTCTGAAATTAAGAAATATGTTAGTGGAAAAAACATTTGAATGATGTGAATACCCTGTCTTAAAACGTACAGTAAATGTGGAAAAAGCTTTTTCTAATGAACTACTTTATGTAACAAAGGCATCAATAAAGGCATTAGAAAAGGTCAGAGTGCTAAACAGGGCTGAGGCAGTGCAACAAATTGAGCATGGCAAGATGGAGGAGAGCTGAGAAAATTTGATTGTACTAATACCATTTCCTTAAAAGTTTCAGTTTTGCAGCCACTGGACGGTGATTGGTTGCAAAGCAGCAGAAAGCGGTTCCATTTGTGGTTTGTGATTGGCTGTTTTTCATAGAATTCAGCGTCAGTACAGCAGGTGTTATTGTTCGTTCAGATAGATATTTGCTCTCAGATCAGTCTCACTGCGTGCTCAAGTTGGTGCCACAAATATCACGCCATAAATTTACGCTTATCCTTAGCCAGCAGTTTCAGGTAGGATTCTAGAGGAGTTCTAGAACTATGCTCTCTACGTACAGTCACCAAGCCGGTCGCAATGAAGCAAAGCTAACTAAGCTAACAAGACCTTACCACTCCAAGTAAAATCGTGTGAAACACAAGGAGTTCCCAAAGCGTACACCAACAGAAAATATGTGCTTTAGTGTGCTTGTGTGTTAAAATCAAGGGGCAAACTCCGCCGCTCAGAATTGAGGCCAACCCGGAAGTAACAAAAATTGCAGTTCACCCCTCATCCGCTGGGGGCTGGCTCCAGAAAGGAGCAATTTCCTATTGACTCCCATGTTAAAAAGGCCAACTTCACAGCAGAAATAAACCTGTTTACAGCCTGGTTCAAAAAACCATTTTAGGTTTAATAGGTCAGGATTATAGTCATGACAACTCTGAGGGGGGTGAATTTTTTTCTAACTCATCCGTTTAGATATAATTTAATCTTGAAATTATGAATAATTCGGGGCGTGTCCTTTTGATTGACAGGTCTCGGATGAGCCGACAGCGTTACCGCTGGTGGCTAACGGTGGCTAGCAGTGGCTAGCAGCTTGCCGCCATAGACTGCTTTCCCCCCCTGCTTGCTCCGGGGAAGGCCTTCAGCCTGGGACTCACGTTAAGACTTTGCCCATTTCCTTTCTCTGAACTTGGACATCAGTTCTATCCGCAAACTTTATTAGTGTTTAGATATAAATCGTGCACTTATTGGACAAAGATGGCTTGCTGTGGTACTGATTGCATTAACAGACCGTCTAAGAAGTCTCTGCTCCATTTTTCTCGGTAAGTAAAATAATATTTCTGAACGTTATTTTGTAGATGAAGCTCATGCTATCTGAGCTCCTAACAAAGAAGCTAGTTAATCACGCTGGGAAACTACAAACTGAACAGGTTAAGATGTTGTGCATTTAAGATGAGGCTGCTTGGTCGAACATGGGTTGAAATGATCCCATTTCTTATTTACTTTACATGTTGATTTATTCAAACTTCACATAGTTTTAGTAAAAGCTATGGGCAAACAGGGCTTCATGATTTTATTTGACAAAATTATTGAATTGTGGTCATTTCACCGTCAAAATAACGTATTGATCGCTTCGCGACCAAGACACACACACACACTAAATATATATATAATGCGTGTGTACAACACGTTATTTTGATGGTTTTAGCACGTAAAGTTGATAAGAAATGTGATCATTTCAACCCATTGTCGACCAAGCAGCCTTATCTCAGAGGCACATCTGTTGTTGTTTTTTAAATCATTTTTTCCCCCAACTAAATCCAGATATATTTCATATTTTGCTGTCAGAGACTTTTTACTTTTTAAAAATTAATAAGAGTTGTCAGTTAAGGCATTAACAATTTCTGATATGCTGTTATATGGGATTCACCTTCATTGTTGTACTTTTATACATACACCCATAAGTGTTATGTCTGTGTACTCATTTGTTTACAGCACGTTTGTTTTGTTGTGTTGAGTTGGTTTCCAACTAATGTTGAATGCAATGTTGAAATTTTAATTTGTTTTTAATATAAAATGTGTTTTTTCCTTACAGATCATATCAATCGCCTAAAACTACAGGAAGATCATAAGGAGAAGTACTTAACAACATATGTGCATCACCTTTAATGCCACATCTTTCATATCCTTAGGTGCTGTCCGTTTTCTGTTTTTGATTAAACAAACAACAAATCAATGAAGTTTCTGTTTTTCTTTCACACAGATATTGTTTCCATTTCAAGAAAAAAGATCATAGTTTTGTAGCTACATAAGAAGTATGATTTGGCTTTGTAAGATTGCAGATGCCAAGGTTTATTTTAATAATGAGATGTTGAAGGAATTTATCAAATTCAAGAATGCAGTTGGCTGATTAATTACTTGTGTGTCTTATTTCTTCCCTTGTTATATACTGTTGAAATAATTTTCAGTCATTATAGAGAATAAAACTTTTTTTTTTTTAAACACAAGATTCTATAAAACAAAAGGACACAGATAAAAAAAAGGGGGCCCAGAAAGCAAAAGAAACATATGTACAGTAAAATGTGGTTGGGGGGGGGCTGAGCTGTCAACAGTGTTATGGCAACGGATATAATTATTGAAATAAAAAACTACACCAACAACACATTAGACATAACAATCAGGGCTATAGTTATACTTTTTGCTTTAACGTCAATTGTCCAAAAGGACTGTCCTGTCTAATGTGAGGATGCATAAAGATGGCACAATTTAAACAAGGAATAAAAGAAGCCATAACACTGTTGACAAACTTCCTGGCCTTTTCTATTTTTGCTGGGTTTACACCTGCCCTCGATCGACGCCTTTGGGTGATGGAGGAGAAGATGATGGACATCTGAAGGTGGAGAAGGTTAAGTTGGTGCAGGTCCTCCATAATGTTCAACAACTGGACACTGCTGACCACCCCCATGTTATCTCCGCCACAGCTGAAGATGAGGACATCTAGAGCTGCTCTTCCTATCAGGGAGTTGGGGAAAAATGGGAGAAGGCCTTTCCCCTCAAATCCCCCCCCCCCAGCCAAACCAGGAGATACGGACGTCTGGGAGGCTGAGGTTTTCCTCCGATTCCTCCGGTTTCTTCAGCTCTCTCAGAACTATGTCGACATAGCTGTCTCCAATGATCCAAATGGCTATGGAGAAAAAAACTAGCATAATGAATGGCAGTTGCACAGGTGTGGCTTATCGGTTGAAAGTATAATACTATAAAAATTCTACATGAAGTGATGGAGACGGGTACTTACATTTTCTGCTTTGTTTGGCTGTTGTGGAGGACAGGCATGCAACCATTGTGACCTGGTAAACAAAATGTATAAAAAGAAACAAGTGTCTTACTAAAAGTGCAACTACCGTGGCTTTCAGGCTAAAGGCGCCCGCTAACCTCAGTTAGCTTCAGTTAGGTTCAGTTAGCTCCAGGACTAGCTCCTGGCTACATCGGCTCAGAGTGTCAATCATCCGCCCCCCCCTCCCAGCGTCACTCTCAGCTCCACGTCTTTGCCCATTTTTGTATTTTCTGGGAGTGGCGAGACGCGTGACACAGCCAAGATGGCGGCGGTGGGAACCGCCCATTTGGCTTCATTTTTGCTCTTCAGAAACGTATAGGTGACGTCACCGAGGCTTCGTCCAGTAATTATACAGTCTATGGTTAAAATACCCTAGAAAGGCCTCAGCACAGGAAAAAACAATCAGTTCAAGAGAGTCTGAACACCAAACAGCTCCACAGACTGCAACAGTAACAACAGGAAATGGCGGCAATACGGCTTACCCAATTAGGCTTCAATCCAAACCCAAATGTAAACATAAAATGTTTTCATACTCAGATATCCATGTGAAATATGCAAGTTAAACATTAATGCCATACATCAAATATATACACAAAATAATTCATTTAAAACTTACTTTGCTTTACAGGCTAAAATGTGTGACTTCAGTAGTCCAGGGCCAAGGAGCCTCAGAAACCGTGCATAGTGTTAGGTGCAAGTGATTCAAGAATTACATAAAACCACAGAAATTGGTTGTTTTACTCCCAACTATCCAAACGTATATTTTCTTCAAATGTGTTTGAAATTCCTGTTTAGGGCCATTTTTCACTATGTTGAATTTCAAGCCCCTCATTTATCAAACGTTCATAGAAACGGTCCTATATTCCATCCTACGAATGAAATTAAAAAAGTCCGTATGCACGGTCAAAATCAGGATTTACTTAAATATGCAGTGGCCAGTCGTACACATGTTCATATTCAAATTTCAGTGACACCAAGATCGAGGTGAAACATAAGTGGGGCAAAAAAAAGACTCATGATGACCAAACTTTCTGAAAATTGTCATCCATCCATCCATCCGTCCATTTTCTTCCGCTTATCCGGGGTCGGGTCGCGGGGGCAGCAGCCTAAGCAAAGAGACCCAGACTTCCCTCTCCCCAGCCACTTGTTCCAGCTCCTCGGGAGGAACCCCAAGGCGTTCCCAGGCCAGCCGAGAAACATAGTCCCTCCAGCGTGTCCTGGGCCTTCCCCTGGGCCTCCTCCCGGTGAGACGTGCCTGAAACACCTCACCAGGGAGGCGTCCAGGAGGCATCCTGACCAGATGCCCGAGCCACCTCAACTGACTCCTCTCGATGTGGAGAAGCGGCGGCTCTATTCTGAGCCCCATCGGATGACTGAGCTTCTCACCCTATCTCTAAGGGAGAGCCCAGACACTCTGCGGAGGAAACTCATTTCAGCCGCTTGTATCCGTGATCTCGTTCTTTCGGTCACCACCCAGAGTTGGTGACCATAGATGAGGGTAGGAACGTAGATCGACAGGTAAATTGAGAGCTTCGCCTCTCGGCTCAGCTCTCTCTTCACCACGACAGACCAGTAAAGCGCCCCCACAACTGCAGATGCCCCACCAATCCGTCTATCGATCTCCCGCTCCATTTTTCCCTCATTCGTGAACAAGACCCCCAGATACTTAAACTCCTCCACTTGGGGAAGGACCCCATCCCCGACCCAGAGGAGGCACCCCACCCTTTTCCGGCTCAAGACCATGGCCTCGGATTTGGAGGTGCTGATTCTCATCCCAGCCGCTTCACACTCGGCTGCGAACCGCTCCAGCGAAAGCTGTAGATCACGTTCCAATGAAAATTCTCATAGGTTAAGCAAATAAATTTTAACACTGATAGTTTTTGCCTTCTGTTATCAGTGGTTGCTCTGCTTAATGTCTCTCCACCTCTGGCACGCAGCAGTTATATTCCTGCTGCAAATAAGTTAGGTGGGTCACAACAACTCAACTCCTAATTGCAGCAACTAATTCTTCTGTGATCCATACAATCTGACTTTGATCAATAATATTGATTGCTATTTTATGTGATTAACTTAATACTGATTCAATATTAAATGAATCACATAAAATAGCACCAATCTGCACACTACAAACACTATTTTAAATAAATATAATTGAAGAACGATAACTTTTTTGTACATGAAATTACAAATAAAGGGTCACTCACCAGTGTTGTTCTTCTTGAAAGAATAACTGTGTAGTCTTTCAAATAATAATTTTAAAATCTATAATAATCTCTCTAAGTCTTTGAACGATGTTAAAATCCACTGGATGGTGACGTCCCAAATGTTCAAAATGCCCCTGGCATGAAATTTGCATTTTTTTAGTTTTTTTGTCATATTTGTTAGTTTCCCCAGCCTGCCTATGTCTCCTAAGGGGTTAAAACTACTGATTAGTGTTTCCTTTGTCCCTGGGTATGTCTGCCTACATAGTGAAATTAGCACTCAGAAACGGGCTGTTTTGCACTTCGGCATATGACCTCACGTTTCGGCATATGTCGTCACTGAGTTCCAGCCAATTACCCTCTTCTCTGAACTACACTCTCCAAGTCCCTCCCCCCGCAGCGCATATTACAACCTAAACAACGAGAGCTACGGTAAAAGGCAAACAACAAACCGACAGCATGGAGTCCAGACCGCATCAACACTGTCCTGCCCACTTCCTTCCCACTGAAAAGCTTGTGGATGGACTTTATTTATGCATGGAATGTACCCGACCGACTCCCGAAGTGCGTGGTCGTTTGTTGCAAACATTTCTCTGACGAATGTTTTATTAACTTGGGACAATACAGCAGTGGATTCGCAGATCGTCTCAAACTTTTACCAGGATCAATACCAACTTTCCGTGAACCAGCAAATATCCCTATACAAGTAAGTATATTTCCGCAATAATGTCCTTCAGCTGTTATATACCAGTGTTTCCCAAACATGACGAATCTGTTGCGAAGCGCCACAGATTAAACTCCGGCCGCCACTGATTCAACACTGACCCAAAAAAAAATAAAAAAATCAACACCGACCGTCACATATTGCGTTTCATTTTTCTTTTTTACGCTATTTAAAACACGGAGCGCATTCATTCCCTGTTCTCTTTTCGTCTCTGTCACTCATGCATCTCTTGCACACACACACACACACACACACACACACACACACACACACACACACACACACACACACACAGCCCCTTCCCTCCGTGCACAGCACGTTTGTCTGGATCACCTGTGGAAGACGTCTTCTACCTTTCTGGTTCCTCCTCAGGTGCCTCGCCGTCCGGATCAGATTCCGGATCAAATTGAAACGCCATTACATAGTTATAGTAGCCAATAACTGAGCCATTACTGTCGTGGTGAAGCTAGAGACGTAATGAGGACGGATGGATGTGTGGATGGATGATCAAATATTTTATTAGGCCTGTTATTTGTAAACAGATTATTGTTCAACACACAATATATATATATAGGCCTAAATTTAATTACATTACATACATAGGATAATATTGGAATTTGGGCAATTTGTGGTGAGCAAATGCATGTCTGTCATTGTTTCATCAGATGCGGACGTTAGAGACTAAGTTGACAATAGAGGCGCATGGCCTGGGCCCCGCCCACCAAAACTCGGTCGTTCTCTGCTAATGCTAAAAGAAGGGCCTCCTAGTAGGGGCTGCAATTCAACAACAAGGCTGAGCTACGGCTAACAATCCTTTGATACAGTATTAAGGTACTTAGAGTGTGACTAAAAAGGGCCCAAACGTCGCGGGGAATTTCATGCCAGGGGCACTTTAATCTCAAATTTTCGTTCAAGAGGCAATGTGCTACATTTAGACTTCACCAAAAAATCTACTTCCTTCTTTTTTTGTCTTGGTGGCTAGCAATCCAACAGAACGTTAACGTGACATGTGCTATTCCGATATTATAAGATATGCAGGACTACCAACTTTCGCATTTGCCAAAACAGGGCATATCACTCCCTGCTGTGGTTTGATAACGAGATCTCTTCTTCTTCTTCTAATAAATTTCTGGCAGACTGCACGCCAGATAGCACATTGCTGCCTTTCTCTATCGAGGAAGGTAGCAGAATCGCAGCTTGGGGCTGTGGAATTTCTATTTCTCTGCTGTCTACTTAGCGCACGTTGGGCATGCACACTGTGATTTCATATGTTCATCTATTAAACAAATGTACACAAATGTTTATAAAAGAATCTTCTTGGTAACAGAATTAGTATTTATATAATATTACTCTTTAAAGAACGACCCTGTTCTACTAATTAATTTAAGCATGACATGCATAGAGTTC
Organism: Valencia hispanica; assembly: GCA_963556495.2. Classification (NCBI taxonomy): domain Eukaryota; kingdom Metazoa; phylum Chordata; class Actinopteri; order Cyprinodontiformes; family Valenciidae; genus Valencia; species Valencia hispanica. The sequence continues at coordinate 18,281,833 of OY747721.1, read as the reverse complement.
CGCAGCCACAACTGATGGGGCCGGGCCCAACCGGCCCCGAATGCAGAGACGCAACAGCTGCAGACATATAAAAATGTGGCAAACAATTATTTAATTTGCTGTTATTCACTAATGTGGAAATACTTAACTTCTTTGACCAAATTAAATCAGTTAAATTTGTCGCGAAAATGCAGTCTTCTCCTGGGGGTGCACAGATCATCACATTTGACACGAGTGTGGCCGGTGTTATTGGAGACACTGATTTGGCTGACATCAGTACACATGGAGATAGCAACAACTTGCTTCACTGATAAGCAGGACCATCCAGTTTCCACAGTACAGTTTGCAAACATTTTCTTTATAAGTGTAACAACATTCTTTTAAACTGAAGCGCTTGATATAATTTTTTTTTTTGCACACGGAGAGCCTTCTGCGAAGCACCCCCTACTCCCAAATTGGGATTCAAAGGAATTCCATGCAAGATCAACCCCAAAATGTAATCCTTTCAATCCTTGTCAAATTTCCAACATTTCCTGAAAGTTTAATCCAGATCCGTCTATAACTTTTTGATTTATTTTGCTAAGAGAGACAGATGCCAACAGGACTCCTTGGCGGAGATGTTGTTTTGAAAGCTTTCTGAGAGTTTGTTTGACTCACTGTGGAACTTAAATTTAATTAAACCTTCGGGAAATAGTGATGCACATAAAAAGCCCACCCAGTTCAAGGAGCGTTCCAGTAATGGGAAAGATAAAGAAACTGTTGAAACTGATAAAGAATATTGAGAGAGGAGATTCTAACATCACACCCAAAAGACCTTAGATAAAAAGTATTTAACAATCCAAAAGGGAACATTACATAAAATAATAAAAACTCAGGGAACAGTTGTAAACCTGGTGAAGAAAAATACTCTAAATTTCATCATCAAGGGCTCTTACCAACTTAGTTGGGACAACTAAGAGAAACCAAAGTGTGACTAATAGACATCTACAGGAATTCCTAAAGGTAAAGGAAAAAAGTACTTCTGTGGCATCTATAAGATGTGCAATGAATAAACAAGAACTTCATGTCTGGACTCCAAGACATAATCCTCTCTGGACCACAAGGAGCATCACAATTCAGTTATGATATATTATAGTAGGAATTTGAATACAGTTAAATAGGCTAATGAAACCCATGTGGAAATACTTGGACCGCTGGCATGTCTGGTGTTTGAAAGGACAGGCTTATAACCAAGAATCCCATCCTCTAGGCCAAATATAGATTGGACATTGATGATGTGGAGCTTATTTTCTTGCTGCAGGAACTAGCAATCTTTAAAAAATTCCATTGACTGATCAAAAGATGACATTTTTAATCCACTTTTGAAGAAGAAACATTTGGTGAAAAGTAATTTAGAAAGAAAAGTTTAACCATATATGCAAGTATTACGTTTCTGGTTTAGGAGCACTTTCACACTCATTTTGGGTTTGGTTTAGAAGATAATCTCTTCTTTAGAAAAAAATAACTTGGAAATGAGGGGGGAAAATGCAACTTAAAGAACAACCCTTATCAGCAGATCTAATAAAGACAACGTATATCTGTTTAAAAAGGGTCCCCAAGGAAAACCAAAAAGATTTCCTGATTTTCTTCCCATCTTTGTGAGATATGTCTGTAGCTCTAGATGTAAATAAATGGAGTGACGTTACATAAGCCTTTAACAATGCAATTGAAGATGCCTTCATTATACTAAAAGCATATTTGCTTTGAACTGAAATTATTCATTCTTAACAGTGAATAACTTTCTGTGATCAGCTGTACGATTTTAGTTAATAGAAGCCATCTCAGTGTCAGGATTTTTATTTCAAGGCTTGAATTATGTGTATTCTGAAAGCATGGAATGAAAATGATACATCTGAGTTTCACAGGAAGAGACTCTGTAGTTAGTCATCAGTGTGAAAGCCTGAAAAAAAAACAGGAGGCTGGCCAAATGTCACATTCTTCAGCTATAATGTTGATGTCTAATTTTCTTGCAGTTGACACATTGTGTGAAAGCTTATGCCACGTTTTCAATGCACGTTGAGTGTTTACACAGATATACATGTATACAGAATAAACTAATAAAGACAAGGAATAATCTAACATGAAAAAAAACTAGATAAGGAAAATAACTAAGTTTGAACACAAACAGGAGGGACAAAACAAGAAAGCAGCTTGGGGCACAGAGGGGAAGAAAATCAAGTGGAAGAAAAAAAAGCAAAAATCCACAGAACCTGACAAGGTCTTAATAAGTATGGAAGAGAAAACGGTGTGAACAGACAGTATTTCCTATTTGATTTTCTTAAAGTTTCATCCATCCCTCTGAACTTTACATAACAGTTTTTCCACCCCAAACAGCTAAATATAACCACCAGTTCATAGCTGCATGTACATTTTAACATTGATACTTAATTACATATATGACAAACTGAATATGAATCCAGTTTTATTCCTTTGCAATAAAGTCACTGTCTTGTTTTATTCTTGTCTATATCTAAGAAACAACTTATCATTTAAAAAAGGAAATGTCAGTGAGATGGCCACACCTGCAGCCACACAGTTGGTAACCCCACGCAATAACACCTTTAAACTTTAAATTCCCTTTGTTTTCAGATACATATCACACACTGCAGCTCAAAGATACGGTTTTTGTTTGTGTATTTTCCTTTGTTTGCTAATATTGAAATTCTACATTCATTGTAATTGTAGCACACACAATTAAAGCTGCATTATATAATATATTTGTTAAAATAAATGAGTTTTTGTCATTTATGGTCACATTTTTTTTTACGTCCTGACAATACAACTGACTGTAGTATTTTGGCATGTAGGGGTTTCAATTCCATTTTTTTTAGGTGATTCGGGTCTGAACAGTCAGGGGTGCTTGAGAGAGCACTTGCCAGGATGTAATGACACATGTATGTACTCGTGTATGCGCGTTCACAAGGAGGCAGTGTTCTTGTTCAATTAGCTTCTAGATAAACTAAGCTAGCCAATCCAGACACCCACACAAACTCCACGTAAGTCAAATTAGAATAGAGCTTTGCCCAGTGCTACAAAAAGAGCAAAAGTTGCTTCTGACTGTCGTAGAGCTCGGACTAATGAGCATGTGCTGGAACGTCACGGGAGTGCGCATTTTGCTGACTGCAGTTCCAATAACGGCCACTGGGGGTAGCACTCTCAGCAAGCTCCACAGAGCACCTTTAACTTTTGTGTATTTACATCTGTCAAAAATCCCTTAATACCCAAAGGGGGGGGGGGGGCTGATGGCAAAAACCATGGAGCTCCAGGAAGTACTTATTGGGTGACACCAATACTGATGTAGAGCTGTCAGAGCCATCAGGAGTCTCACCTGCTCACTCCTGTCTAATCATTGTCTGCACCTGTCTCCAATCAGTCACATCTGATTCCCTTCTGTGCATTTAAACCCTTCACTTCCTCTCACTTGTAGTCGGATCATTAACGTCTCTACATGGCGTGTCTCCACCGGCTGTCCCTCCTGCTTCTTTTTGTCAGCCTGGTGTCCTCCATTGTTGTTCCTGCCATCTTCATTATCATTATTTAATAAACAACCTTGCGCCTTTGTTATTTCTGGGTGTTGATCCATACTGCTACATCCCGAGACACACCCCTGAGAGAATGATCCGACCACAAGATGACCACAGCAGACAAATGGACTCACCTTTTTCTTACTGGCTTACTGTCCTCCTGGACAGGCTACTCAGTGCCCTCTCCCTCCCTCTCGCCGCCAAAGACCTGGTCTTTGCTGTCGGGCGGCCCCAACTCTTCTCCAGGGGGGGCCAGGACGCTCTCTCTGAACCCGTTCCTTGCCTTGGGTTCCACGCCACAGGATCAACTCCTCGTCGTGGCTTCCAGGCCACTGAGCCCGCTCATATTCACAGCTTCCAGGCCGCCGGGCTGGCACCTCGTCGAGCCAGCGCAGCAGCCAAGACCTTCCGTCCTCTATCTGCGCTAGTTGAGCCCTTCTCGGACTGCTCTGAGACAGAGGACGAGGAGGAGCAAGCGGACTCTTACCAGCCCACCTACATCATCCCATTTTCCATCATGGGTTACATCTTCACACTCCCTGATGACTCTGTAAGAAAGAAAAATTGTAAATGCATTTATTTCAGTTGTTTTTTTTTTCTATATGCTTATGATAAGTATTGTATGCAGAATGATATGGAAGTGTGAGAATTCAGTTTTGTACTCACATGCTCTGAATCATGTACGTACTCTGCCCCCTGGACAAATAAGGAGGGGCCAACAAAGAGCATGACAGCCTCATGACTACCAGGAATGTGGGAAAAGGCTATATAACTAATCTGTATTCTGTTTAAAGGCAGAGTGTTCACTGCCGTGTCATCTCCTGTGACACTCTCCTTGGTTACAACTAAAACTCATTAATGCACTACTGGCTTCTTTTTCTCCTTGGTGATTTGGTATGTTCTTATATTACAGGTGTTAGAGGTGTTTAACCCTGACAACTTGGATGCCGATAATTACTGGGAGCAGTGAGCTTGCTTCAGCGGCACAAGGTTGCAGTTCTGTCCTTCAGGAACCGGACACGAACGTCCTCCTCCATTTCGCCATAAACAATGCCGCCATCTAGGCATGCCTGCTTCCGGGGTGGAAGAGCGATCTGCTATCTCATCACTGGCTCTGTCTGCCTGCCAGCCTCACCAGTCTCTGTGTCAGTCAGCCTGCCAGTCTCTGCCTCAGTCAGCCTGCCAGTCTTGCCAGTTTCTGCTTCACTCTCTCCTTCAGCCGCAGCTCCGGCCATCACCCCAGACACCATTGCAGCTCCGGCCACCAGGGCAGCTGGCATCACTGCTGCCTGGGTCCCCTGAGCCACTGCTCTCGGAGGGGGTCGAGATCAACCCACCAGTGCCTCCAGTTCTGGCTCCCCTCCTGAGCTTTTGGCCCCCGCTTGTCCATAGGGGGTCAAAATCAACCTGCCCCTATCTCCAGTGTCGGCTCCCCTCCTGAGCGTTTGGGCCCCTTGCTCGCACCTCGCCTCCCAGCCCCAGAACCCGAACTCCCAGAGGGAGTCAAGATCAACATGCAGTGTCTCACCCACCTGTTCTCCTTCCTGCTCGTTTTTGTCAGTATGGTGTCCTGCGTCGTCATTCCTGCCATCTTCAATATTTAATAAACAACCTTGCACCTTTCCTACGTCTGTGTGTTGATCAATACTGCTATATCCCGGGACACACCCCTGACAAGAACTCCATCATGGGGGAGGACCATGGAATCATTTATTCTGATTCTCGCATACTGTATGTTCTTTTCCTCTGTGATTTACCTATTTGGTTAATTTTCATCCATCCATCCATTTTCTTCCGCTTATCCGGGGTCGGGTCGCGGGGGCAGCAGCCTAAGCAAAGAGACCCAGACTTCCCTCTCCCCAGCCACTTGTTCCAGCTCCTCGGGAGGAACCCCAAGGCGCTCCCAGGCCAGCCGAGAAACATAGTCCCTCCAGCGTGTCCTGGGCCTTCCCCTGGGCCTCCTCCCGGTGGGACGTGCCTGAAACACCTCACCAGGGAGGCGTCCAGGAGGCATCCTGACGAGATGCCCGAGCCACCTCAACTGACTCCTCTCGATGTGGAGAAGCAGCGGCTCTACTCTGAGCCCCCTCCGGATGACTGAGCTTCTCACCCTATCTCTAAGGGAGAGCCCAGACACTCTGCGGAGGAAACTCATTTCAGCCGCTTGTATCCGTGATCTCGTTCTTTCGGTCACCACCCAGAGTTCGTGACCATAGATGAGGGTAGGAACGTAGATCGACCGGTAAATCGAGAGCTTCGCCTTTTGGCTCAGCTCTCTCTTCACCACGACAGACCGGTAGAGCGCCCGCATAACTGCAGATGCCCCACCAATCCGTCTATCGATCTCCCGCTCCATTTTTCCCTCATTCGTGAACAAGACCCCCAGATACTTAAACTCCTCCACTTGGGGAAGGACCCCATCCCTGACCCGGAGGAGGCACCCCACCCTTTTCCGGCTCAAGACCATGGCCTCGGATTTGGAGGTGCTGATTCTCATCCCAGCCGCTTCACACTCGGCTGCGAACAGCTCCAGCGAAAGCTGTAGATCACGCTCCGATGAAGCCAACAGGACCACATCATCTGCAAAAAGCAGAGACCCGATCCTGAGGCCACCAAAACGGATCCCCGCAACGCCTTGGCTGCGCCTAGAAATCCTGTCCATAAAAGTTAGGAACAGGATCGGTGACAAAGGGCAACCTTGGCGGAGTCCAACTCTCACCGGAAACAAGCCCGACTTACTGCCGGCAATGCGAACCAAACTCTGGCACCGGTCGTACAGGGACCTAACAGCCCATATCAAGGGGCCCGGTACCCCATACTCCCGGAGCATCCCCCACAGGGCCCCCCGAGGGACACGGTCGAACGCCTTCTCCAAGTCCACAAAACACATGTAGACCGGTTGGGCGAACTCCCACGCACCCTCCAGGACCCTGCTGAGGGTGTAGAGCTGGTCCAGTGTTCCACGGCCAGGACGAAAACCGCATTGTTCCTCCTGGATCCGAGGTTCGACTATCCGTCGGACCCTCCTCTCCAGAACCCCCGAATAGACCTTACCAGGGAGGCTCAGAAGTGTGATCCCCCTGTAGTTGGAACACACCCTGTGGTCCCCCTTTTTAAACAGGGGGACCACCACCCCGGTCTGCCAATCCAAGGGAACTGCCCCCGATGTCCACGCAATATTGCAGAGCCGCGTTAACCAACACAGCCCCACAACATCCAGAGCCTTGAGGAACTCCGGTCGAATCTCATCCACCCCCGGAGCCTTGCCACCGAGGAGCTTTTTAACGACCTCGGTAACCTCGGCACCAGAGATTGGAGAGCCCGACCCCAAGTCCCCAAACCCTGCTTCCAGATTGGAAGGCGTTCCGGTGGGATTGAGGAGGTCTTCGAAGTATTCCATCCACCGACCCAAAACATCCCGCGTCGAGGTCAGCAGCACACCATCCCCACTGTAAACAGTGTTGGTGGCAGACCGCTTTCCCCCCTGAGACGCCGGATGGTGGACCAGAATCGCTTCGAAGCCGTACGGAAGTCGTTTTCCATGGTCTCTCCAAACTCCTCCCACGCCCGAGTTTTTGCCTCAGCAACCATCCGAGCCGCATCCCGCTTGGCCTGTCGGTACCTATCAGCTGCTTCAGGGGTCCCACAAGCCAAAAAGACCCGGTAGGACTCCTTCTTCAGCCTGACAGCATCCCTTACCGCCGGTGTCCACCACCGGGTTCGGGGGTTGCCGCCGCGACAGGCACCGACCACCTTGCGGCCACAGCTTCGGTCAGCCGCCTCGGCAATGGAGGCGCGGAACATGGTCCACTCGGACTCGATGTCCCCCGCCTCCCCCGGGACGTGTTCAAAGTTCTGCCGGAGGTGTGAGTTAAAGCTCCTTCTGACAGGAGACTCTGCCAGACGTTCCCAGCAGACCCTCACAACACGTTTAGGCCTTCCAGGTCTGTCCGGCGTCCTCCCCCACCATCGGAGCCGACTCACCACCAGGTAGTGGTCAGTGGACAGCTCTGCCCCTCTCTTCACCCGAGTGTCCAAAACATGTGGCCGCAGATCAGATGAGACGACAACCAAGTCGATCACTGAGCTGCGGCCTAAGGTGTCCTGGTGCCAAGTGCACATATGGACACCTTTATGCTTGAACATGGTGTTTGTTATGGACAATCCATGACGAGCACAGAAGTCCAATAACAAGACACCACTCGGGTTTAGATCGGGGGGGCCATTCCGCCCAACCACACCCCTCCAGGTCTCACTGTCATTGCCCACGTGAGCGTTGAAGTCCCCCAGCAGAACAAGGGAGTCCCCAGGAGGAGCACTCTCCAGCACCCCTTCCAAAGACTCCAAGAAGGGTGGGTAATCTAATCTGCTGTTTGGCGCGTAAGCACAAACAACAGTCAGGACCCGTCCCCCCACCCGAAGGCGGAGGGAGGCTACCCTCTCGTTCACCGGGGTAAACCCCAACGTACAGGCGCCGAGATGGGGGGCAACAAGTATGCCCACCCCAGCTCGGCGCCTCTCAGCGGGGGCAACCCCAGAGTGGAAGAGAGTCCAACCTCTCTCGAGGAGACGGGTTCCAGAGCCAGAGCCGTGTGCCGAGGTGAGTCCGACGATGTCCAGTCGGAACCTCTCAACCTCGCACACCAGCTCCGGCTCCTTCCCCACCAGAGAGGTAACGTTCCACGTCCCGAGAGCCAGCTTCTGCAGCCGAGGATCGGACCGCCAAGGTCCCCGCCTTTGGCCGCCGCCCATCCTGCACAGCACCCGACCCCTATGGCCCCTCCCACAGGTGGTGAGCTCATGGGAAGGGGGGCCCATGTTACCTCTTCGGGCTAAGCCCGACCGGGCCCCATGGGTAAAGGCCTGGCCACCAGGCGCTCGCCAACGTGCCCCACCTCCAGGCCTGGCTCCAGAGGGGGGCCCCGGTGACCCGCGTCCGGGCGAGGGAACACTGAGTCCATCTGTCGTTTTCTTCATAGGGGTCTTTTGGGCTGCACTTTGTCTGATCCCTCACCTAGAACCAAATTGCCATGGGTGACCCTACCAGGAGCAAAAGCCCCCGACAACATAGCTCCTAGGATCATTGGGACACTCAAACCCCTCCACCACGATAAGGTGGCAGCCCAGGGAGGAGTTAATTGGTTAATTTTATACTTAGTTATTCATCATTAAATAAAATACATAAACTAACATTTTGGTCCTTTTTTTGTTAAATTAGTAAGCAAATATTTCCCTCCTCCCCTCCCAAGTGTATTGGTCTGGTCTGATTGGCCAGTAAGTCCCTTTTGTTTGTCGTATGTTAGGTCAGTTTATTTTGTTTGAGGTTGTGTTATGTTAAATCATGATTATGTCTTGAGTTTAGTTAATTAATTTGACCTCTTTTAAAGGCCTTGTTTGAGTTTGTTATTTTGGTGGTGGGGGGGCGTAAAAAAACAAAACACTATGTCCTCATGCCTAACCGACTCGCTCCCTCACAGTCAGTGTTTTATATGCACCCTCAAATTGTCAGATAATTACAAGCTACATTAAGAAAAAGATAAAGCCATCTGCTTAACTTTCAATTTCAGCACCTGACATTCTCCAAAACTTTACCACTGCAAACAGTGTCTGCATTGTGTTGCATGAGATTAAGTAATTGCTGCAATATTTAATTGTTGCATCTTGCAAAATTTTTAAGTACTGCTTGGCTTTTGATACAATTACTGTGCTAATTACTTTAACTGGATGTTAAAAATGTAGTGAAGGCAATGGTGGAGCATTATTTACTGGATGTACCGTATTTTTCTACACACTTAAAAGAAAAGCCAGTTACACAATACTGTGTTGGGGACATTAATGTTACAAATTTGGAAGAACAATTTGGAGAGGGCAAGCAAATTTACAGCTACAGGAACAAAAACATTCATTAAAAGATGGGAATACAAATTCAAATATGTTTTAATAGGATTTTTAATGGCCTATGTTGTATATTTTAATAAACGTTAGGCTCCAACAAAGTCATTATTCCAAAATGATTAAAACATGTCAGTCAGAGCTGGTTTATTTTCAGACATCAGCTCGACATGTTTTCTTACATATTTGATGGGAAACACATGGGGTCGGTTTATGGTTGTAGTACAAGAGACCACAAGGAGTCACAGAGCCACAAAGTATTTCAGGTGAACCACATGGGGGATCACATTCCGTCTGCTTTCTGTGAAACACGATAACATATCCAGTTTTGATGTTTTCTCCCCAGCAGGCCATTTTTCCTCCTTTTGGAACCAATACAGATAACTTAGAGTCACAAAGCTTGTTTTTCGTCTTGTCTATAGTGAATTACCTTAGAGTCCAGAATTAGGAAGGAATGAGAAAGGTTTTCAGTGCACAGCTGTGTGGCTGCTTCTGCCAATCAACCTCTATTTCCATGCAAATTAGTGCGATTAAAATTACTTAGATAGACACGAGGCCTTCTTGATGTTTTGGTCACAGATTAAACATAAATAAATGGTTTAACTGAAAAGATTTGCACTGTGCATGCATACATCAACTGTGTGATAATGTCCTTTACCTCCAGATTTGACCTTGAAGAAATGAGCATGTTTCTGATCAGGCAGCATGCCGATGGATAACTCTCTAAACCAAAGGAAAAGCACAATTTCATTCAACTTAATGGACCAAAATTGGATTTTCAAAAAGCACAAGGTCAAAAAGACTTTGCAACATTGGCCAAATTAATTCAGAATTAATTGGGTATAATTATGCCCAGGCCCTCGACCTTGCCTGACACTCTGTTTCATGGCACCAGACCCCAATGTTACCTGATGAGCCTAGCCAAGGCCCAAGAAGTTAAGGTTGGTGAGTTCCCCCTCCCAGACCTGACCCCAAAAGCATGCCCTAGTCTCCATATTATGAACAAGGTTTGCCTTTGCTTGTGATCTGCTATTCATTAAGATTGTTGAACTGCTTTATGAGACCAATTTTCAATGGCAGACCCAACCAGGAGCAAAAAACCCTGGTTAACATAACTCCCAGGATTATAGTGGAACTCAAAACCCTCTACCAAGTTAGGGAAACTGAAAAAGGGTGGATCTTTCTTCCTGTCTTGGTGTCTTGCTCAGGAGTGATTTGGAAAGAGAGATAAATCGATTGATTGGACCTTGTTGCCATTATAGTGGGTGCTGCTGCGGTCTGTCAGGTTGAAATATTTTCTGTGTCAGAAATTAGTTACCACATCTCTTGCTATTTGGAGACAAGCACCATCATGACCCAGTGTAGGCTAACCCTTACTTTCCACCGGATGCGTAAATGGCCCATAACGTCTGCAAAGCATAATACGCAGCTGATGGCTGCCATTATAGTCAATGGGACCGTTTCCATCGGGTGCAAAGTCTCAGAAGCGTTGTGTCGCGGCCCTCTGCTAAATTTATGTGGCAGGTCTATTTTTATGCACTACGCTTCTAAAATGTGTCAAGCTCAGCAGTTTAGATGGGGCCAGACAGGAAATCAGACACAGAAGCAGTGTAAAGCATCTGGCAAATTTCAAAATAAAAGACACATGCAGATTTTCAATTGCTTAATTATGAAAAAACAAAACAAAACGTCATCACCTGTGACACCAGGGTTGAAGTCAGTCAGTCTGTGGGACTAATTTGTTGGTTTTATCATGGATGACAAGTAGTTAATGCTTGAATTGGAGAATCGCCCGTTGTATATGACACTAGTGGTCATTTTTACAAAGACAACATGAAAAGGGAGAATGCATGTACAGAAATGTCTGCAGTTCTGGGAGTGTATGGTGAGTTTATGCTACTTATTATTAATTTAAAAAATTTCCCTGCATAATATAATTGCAATTCTCCTGTGATTTCGTGATTTCCAGGGAGTAGCTGGTTAGAGTGCTTTCACGAGTGATAAGCTGCTAAACACTACAGTGGGAAAGGACATGTGCTGAATTCGCAGGTAAAACTCATCTATTACGTTATACGCTGCTTACGCGTCTGGTGGAAAGCAGGGGTAAGACAGAATAGAAAGCTCATGAATGGGTGAAAGATTTAGCATGCATCTACATTTCATTAATAAGGAATGTGTGTACTTATAACATTTCTGAATGACAAAAGTGATTGCAGGTGCCCAACATTATGTACATCATGAAGGGATGCAAGTGTTAACTGCATAGTTAGAGCAATGTTTTGCTAAAGCCCATTGCTGGTGGAGTACTCACAGCTGTAGTTTCAAAGTGCCCAAAGGGCCAGTCTAATTAAAATTGTTGCAATATCTTTGTATGTGAAGATGTTTAGTCCCCACTTCAACAATAGTTAAAGTAACTTTCTATGTTTTCCTGATGGTCTACATCAAGGAGAAAAGATTATTTGAAACCAATCAGTTAATATAATATTTAGGCTGTTGCCTCATTTTTGTATTTCTTGGAAGTGGTGCTTTTGTTGTTGAATAATATATTTGCTGTCCAGCCTTTAGGTTCAATTGTTTTTATATAGTGGATGTTCAACTGGTAAATGCAGGCTGTTTAATAATTTTCCACTGACTGATCTGTTGTGACACATAGGGGTGCAATTATATCTGGTTTACATAACCATCAATATTTATGATCAACATTTAAATATTAATATAATTATTGATGAAGCTTTAAGTTTTAATTTGTTAATTAACAGGGCACAATTTCCTTTATGAGGAAGAATAGAACATGACACCCAGTCTCTTCTGAAGGTATGAGTTCAAGATGTAGTGGGACAAATAATTGCATGCTCATACCAAAATAAGTACAGGCAGCTTCTCGTTAAGATATGAGGGTTTATTAAACAAATAGATCAACTTTACAGCCAAAGCATTTAATCAATAATTAAATAAAGCTATTCTACAGAATTCAAACTAACCTGCAATTTTTTTCTACCCGTAGAACACCAAAGGGAGAGCCCTCTTGTCCTGATGGAACGCATCCAGCTGGATACGTGATGGATTCCAGGGGGAGGTGGAAGGTGGAATCATATGTCTGTCGCTGCTGTCTGTGGAGGACGTTGAAGACATCTATATAAATGGATTCATGATAATCGGGTTTCTGCTGTTTGGTATGGGTGGATTCCTGATGCATCGCAAGTTACAAAAGCTGTCGGCAGCAACTGGCAGCAAGGGATGTGCCGTGCTATTAACACTCAGACTCATGCGCTGTGTGAGCAAAATCGCAAGCTAGATGTTCTCAGCTGGCTTGGTGGAAACTGACCTCCAATTCGGCTGTTGGTGTTGCCATTGAGACCACTGAAATCAAATCAAATCAAATTTATTTATAGAGCACTTTTCATGCAAGCAGCAATACAAAGTGCTTTACATGATAAAAACAGTTAAAAACTGAATAAAACAAGCCTTCATACACAGAATATACAGTCAAAAATACACACACACACCTGATTGTAGTCTCCTTCTCGCAGTTACACTCACTCACACACAAACAATACCCCCCCCCCCCCCCCCATGATCTCTGTCTCTTAACTCAGTCTAAAGATATGAATGAACATCTGGCTTGACACTGCTGTGAGGAAACGACGTCTCGGGGATCTGTTCACACCAGGAGCCAGCCCACCCATGACCATAGGGGGGGGGGGGGGCACCACAGCGACCGCCCAGACCAAGGGGGCCAGGGTCCGCACCACAGCCATGGGGCTGTAGTGCAGGACTGCCGGCCCCCCAGACAGGGATGATCACCGGGCAGCAACCCTGCAGATTGAGCAGGCCAAGCCCCCGGCATGGAGGAAAGACTTTAAGGCTGACGCAACAAGCTCCAGCCTGAGCCAAAACAATTGATGTTATCTGAATCGGGCTCTCCATGTTGGCCTTGGAATGCCAGACATCATTCTCCCCTGGATGTTTATGTAGAAGGACACTCTGCCCCACCCCCCATGGGCCTGCGAGCTCCTCGGATTCAGCTCTCCATCTTAGGCGACAGATACTGGGATTGAACAGAGGGGAGTTCACAGACTCACTTACTTTCTGACGCACACACACACGAATGCACGTTCATGCCACAACCACAGACATGCATCCTTGAGTCTCAACGTGCTTGCCGTACACTAAACCTCCCTCCCTCTCCTGGACAACGGGGTAGATGGGTGCGCTGATCAGCTGCGACCCCACTCTGCTGTGTGAGAGATCCACCTACCTTCCTCTCCTCCCATGTGTTCTCATATGTAGTGACCAAAATATGTGCTTCTATGTACTGAGGTGGGGTTTTTTTGTACCTCCACTCGGTCCCCTGTAGGGGGCAGGCTGGCTGCTGCCACAGTCTACCTGATCCTGTTATGTACGTGTGTGTTCTTCGTATGTCTTTGGACGGGTTGTACTGGAACTTAATTTCCCCTTATGGGACTAATAAAGTATTTGTACTACCGGTCTTAGAAAATGAATAATATGTGAATGGAACAAACAATGAGCCTCAGGGAATAACTTCAAAACACTGTTTTATCATAAAAGGGAGGGGTCGGCTTGTATGCGTTAGCTTCTCCACGTGGGCAGAAGCTAAGGCATGAGATTACTTACATACACACATACACATGCATGTGTATGCTAAACACGTAGCCACGGGGGGGTAATCCCTCGCTCCAAGGGGCTTGAACAAAGGAGAACAAATGTGGGGAACAAAGTGTAATGGAGTTAAATTTAGCTAACAATGAAGGTGAGCAGCAGGGCGTATGTGTGTTTGCTTCTCCACATGGGTAGAAGCTAAGGCTCTAACAAAGGGAACGTGTTGAGAACAAAGATCAATGGACTTAGCTTTGGGCTAACAACGGAAGACGTGTAGCCCAGTTGGTGTGGGGCAGCTGGACAGAACCCGAAATGCTACGCAAAATCTAATCAAATGTGGAAAAGTGTGGGAGAAGAGAGAGAGATGAAAAGAGAGAAATAAAACAGGAATATTTTAGAATACAACCAATTTAACACAGCAAATAAAGCAGCTCACAAACACATGCGTTGAGCGACGCTAGCGAGCACTATGGTTTCAGCATTCTAAAAACACATTAAACCAACAATTTCTAAATAAACTATTTCTGCCCAGACACAAAAATGAGACTAAGATGAAGAGGTTTGATCCTACTTTGATGTTGTCCGATTGGTCCAAAAGTGATCAAAGTCCAGTCCACGCAAAAAGAAGGAGACAAATGTGTCCAAATGTTGGCAAAAGCCGTGCGCACGGTGAGGTCCTCGGAAACACAGTTCTGTCTGCTGGCCTCAAAGGCCGCCAAATGACATTGGAGAGCTATCTTCTTAAAGAACTGCCTTGGAACTGTTCTGCTGCCAGCAAAGCTGGCTGGATGCACGCACAGGAGCAGTGTAGCACTTCAGTGCTAAGATGTAAAAGGATTTATTTCCCATCCAGTAGGTCAGAAACAAAGGGAATTCACAGATGGAGAGTGTCTCCCTCCGCCGGCAGAACCTAGCGCTTCAAAACGAACTTTGCCGCTTGTTGCTGGCCTGTATTGTCATTTGTAATATCATCGCTGTGCGCGGACATTTGGGACTGCTGTGAAAAGAACTCTGTCCCGTACGTTTGGGAAAAATGCATCCCAACATATCTTAGATGTAGTGTTTTAAAATAAAGAAGCACAACATTGCATTTACTTGATGATATTATTAAAACTGTTTTAGATAACAGACTTTCACCCTGGAACTAGCTTACATAACTAATTTGAATCCTCAGTTAGAACTTCACTGGTTCTATAAAGTGAAATTGTTCTGACTTCGTTCCATTTCAGAAAAGACACTGACTACAGATCTTTGTTTAGCAGAAGCTCCCTTCAAAAAAATAATCAGTGGTAACCCTATAAATCTTTTCAACAGATGGCTTATACATGTACTTATAACATATACGTGTTATGAGGTTAGGATTTTGTGTTTGAGTTTTAGTTGGTTCTTTTCCTTTTTTACTTTTATTATCATGTAAGTTTATTCCTTGTTTTTATTAATTATTTCTGGCACTTCTTCGTTTCCGTATTTCTTCTTGTTCTTAGATATATATATATATATATATTTTTTTTTTTTTTACGTGTCCTGTTTGGCAGTGTGGAGCTCAGAATTGGTGTCTGAGTACCAAGTAGAAGCCCAACAGATTTACTTTCACAAGCGGAGCAGTACAGCTTTTGCTATAGTACTCCACTTGATTTATGTGTGAAAAATCTTTATTATGAATTGTTGGGTTTTTTATTTCCTGATGTTATGGACACGGAGACGGAAAATTAAGGAGAAGAAAGAAGGAAGATGAAGAAGAGAGGTAGGAAACAAAATGTCATGAGAGAGGGTGAGTTGAAAATACAAGAGAGGAAGGGGAACAAAGAAAACACAGGAAAACATTGAAGTCTGCCTCCATACCCACAGGATGGCAGAGAGAGGGGGGAAAACAAAACACGAAAAAAGAACATCGACAAAACCAACCAAACATTGTGAACTAAGAATTACACAACCACATCACACAAAAATAGATCTAAAAATACAACAACAATGTCACAGAGAAAGATATTTAGATATTTTCACCTTTTTGTTTCTGTGCCCACCTTTTTATTTGTGTTTCCCTAGTTAAGTCATCTTAATTTATTCCTCCAGTTTTGGTTTCCTTTTGTTCTCCAGAGTTCCCTTCCCTTAGGATTGTTTTCTGTCTGCTCATTTCTCTGTTTCCTTGCCATTTTTCCATTCCATTTTTGCCCCAGCTGTTCTTCTTCTTCTTTTTTGTTTTATTGGCGGGTGGCAACCGACTTTTAGGAGCATTACCGCCACCTACTGTATGTGAGTGTGAGTCGTAGAGGGGAGTATCAATATTTTCACTAAATTCTATTTAATAATCCACTATTCTTTAAGAATTCAATTACTAATCTATATATATCTGTCTCTCCCTTTAACAAATTCTTTAGACTAATTTCTCCATATTTTTTGGCTTTTAATTTTTCTTCTAATGTTTTCCTATTACATATATATTTTCTACAATAAATTAATACATGTTCTATTGTTTCTCTATTATTCCCACAATCACACAATCCTGTACTATGCTTACCTATTATATATCCCCAGCTGTTAATTGCCTCCACCTGTTATGTCCCTCCCTCCCACCTGCATCTGCTTCTCTTAATTGGTCCTCAGGTTTCTCTGTCATTTCCTCACTCCCTCCTCAGTATTTAAACAGCTCTCTTTCTGTCACTACTCGCTGGTCCGTCGTCAAACTTTCCTGTCTGGTTCCTGGTTTCCCCAGTCCCTGCACTTTAGATCCTCCTGAGTTTTTGTAAGTTATGTTCCTTGTTGTTTTTTTTGTAATTAAATCATTCCTTTTTTACTTTGCAGCATTTGGGTCCTTTAAATACAGCAAATATGACAATATGAGTCAAAAATAATGAAAGCTTGGAAAATAAGTCTATTTTTTCCGTGTTCAGAAAGTTTACATTTTATTCAAAAAGGCTGATGAAATTCACATCTATCATCCTACCAACTGTTTTTTCAGCCATTCAGCTAAAGTTTGACTGGTGTTCAAGTTCAACATTCATATAGAGAATTTAACTTAAACCTACCAAATCAATCAAATTTTATTTGTAGACCACTTTTCATGACAAAACTAGCACAAAGTTCTTTACAAGATAAAAACATAAAAATAAACAAAGAAAACATATTTAAAGCAAAATCGATCATACACAACCAGTTAAACTCTCAGCACACACAAGACACATACACACCCTGTCCCCCGCCTCATCACTGCAAAAACAGTGCTCATTCCTTCCTTTCTCTTTAAGTGAACATACAATAAAAATAAACATCTAGAATGATACCACTGTGCAAAAACGATGTTTGGGAGATCCATCCACACTGGAAGCCACCCCGCAGCTACAGAAGAGTCACCACATGGACCACCATGATTAGGGCAGGCAGGTATTTACAGTGCAGCCATGAGGCTGTGCCCCTGTACAGAGCGCCGCCCACCACGACATAAGCGATCCTAATGGCAGCAACCTCCATGGCTAAACTGACAGGGACATGGAAGCGTTGCCTTCCCAGGAAGGAAACACTGGAATTATTCTGTATTAGGCAATTTGTAAAAACCCTTCAGTAACACATAATAATAATAATAATAATAACAATAATAATAATAAACAGTTAAATAATATTAGAAAATAATAACTGAAAATATTAATAAAATATAGATTAAGATAAGAAATAAAAATTATATAAATAAAATGACTATTAAAAGCAAAGCTGAAAAGGTAGGTCTTGAGCTTCTTTTTAAAAATATCCGCAGTTTCTGCGGTCCTGAGGTTCTCTGACGGTCTGTTCCACAGACGAGGGCTGTAGTGATAGAATGAGGCTTCGCCAAAATTAATAAAACGTGCTCTATCCTTGGATTGACAGACTATTTAACATACCTTTAGGGTTTTGAGCATGATGCATATAGCTTATGCACACCCAAAATGAACTTCTGTGAAATAGATTATTTGATCAAGTTACAATAGAAATACATCCTGCTATACTTAAGTTAGGATACCTGTCAAACATTAGACTATTTGAATGTGTGTCTGTATTTTTTTAATGTTTTTTTTTTTCAATAAATGGGCCAGGAGTGAAAACACAGGTGGAGAAATGTGCACCAAAGAGGTTGAGTCAGAATGGCTGTGAGGCTGATGGTGCTGGAGATTAATTTAATGGCTGTTATCCAGGCCGGTGCTGTCTGCTTGGCAAGGCTTCCTACCAGTCCAGGTTCCCAAACTGCTGTCTGTCAGTCACAGCAGTAAGACAGCTGTCTCATCCAGGTGCCAACCCATGTTCCTCTGCCAGTATGGGTGACTTCACATCCTCTTTAACCACTGACTTATTTTTACTCACTGGAGAAATGCAGGTGAAGGAACAAACATATATCTTAATTTTTTTGTTCATTCCAGAAATTAGGGCCTTTAGCTTATGCTAATGTATCACTGCACAAACACAGAGACAATAATATGTTAATACTAGAATACACTTCTTATACATGTTCCTATAACCAGAGGCGGGTAGTAACTAGTTTAATTTACTCCGTTACATTTACTTGAGTAACATTTTGAAAAAAATATACTTTTGGAGTATTCTTACTAGACCTTACTTTTTACTTTTATTTTATTGTTTATGAAGTATCGCAACTCTTACTTGAGTAAAGTTTCTGGCTACGCTACCCACAGCGAGTAACTTTACTGAATGAAACTGAATGTTTGTTTTAACCAAAAATGCTCACACATACAGCTTATGTTAAAGTGAAACCTCTTGTTTGTACATATGTCATCATTTTAACATTATATTCTATCTGCTCTAAAGCCCAGAATGTATTTCTTCATCAGCAAGTTTGCACTCACACACACACACAAATTGTTGGAGATGTTTTCCTTTTATACTTACTTTATCATTATATCATTTATTATTTACCTTATTTACCTTGTTTATTATTATTTTTTATTGTTATTTACATTATTGACCTTATTTTATTCCTTCTCCGTTGTTACGAAGCAATTCCCCACCAGGGTAGCAGAGGGTGTGACCTTTTCTGCCGGGTCTGCCTACCATTGCAGTGACGTCCATGGTCAACGACAATTTATTTACTTCAGCTTGTAAATGCACAGCACAAAACAAACAAACTGATGGAGAAGTAGAAACTAGGCTTTAGCAACATGGTGAGGAAGTCCTTTATATAGGTGGGGGGGGGCGTTGCTGGCCAGAAGGCCAGCTCTTTCCCTGCTGGGGACATTTTTAGGGGACCTTGAAAGAAAGAAGTTAAAGAAGGTAAAATATCAAATATAACGTGTTCCTGTACACTATAGTTTTGCAACTATTCATCTTCTGAGCAAAAGAGACTGCCAGCAACCCAAAGAGAGTACAAATTACTCAATTTTCAGCTGGGTAATCCAGTCTTAAAAATTTCAGACATCAATTAAATTTTCCAACAGGTTTCTAAAATATGCAATCCCAGTTTTCAAATTGTTTTAATTTCTGAAACATTTGGCACTAATCAGTTATTAACTCTTGACAAGTCTACAAGGCTAACAGTCAGAATCAAAAATACAAAAACAAAGAAAAAACTTTTTTCTCTTTTACACTGTGCCACAGCTTGAAGCCCAGACAATGACCCTTCAGACAGATGTGACTGTCTGAGTTAATTAAACCTTCTTCAAATGAGATGCAGGTAGGGGGGAATCTCATCACCACACATGGTTTGTCTTGCTTCATTATGTGTTGGTTGACTTCAAGTCAGAGTGAGTAATGGTGAGATAAGATTTATGTGTTGTGTGCCCTCATGAACCTTCAGTGCTTCAATACGCCACACATACAGGCATGCAATCACACCTGCTGTCTCCTGAGCATTATCATGATGGCTTGCTGTTTCACACTAGCTCGAGTGTTGTAGCAGCAGACCCCACAGCAGCAGCAGCAGCACACACACTGCTGACTGTAACAGAAATGAGCGTATGTCCATCACTCGCCTCCAGTTTGCAAGGCATGGGTTATAGCACTCTTCAAAGGTTGTTTTCAGCTTCTTACGCAGTTATTCTTATTAAAATTGGAAACATTTTCAACATCTAACAGCTTTGGACCACCATATGATTTTTAACAAAGGTGTAATTACAATATAAAGCAGGTTTTTAACTTAGTAAATAAAATGGTGCCAGCTGTATTTATTGACACCCGTGGTATAATATGTAAAAAAATAAAATAAAAACATCAACCTCAAAGAGGGAGGGGAAATCTAATCCCAAATAAAGACTTCTTTTATTCTCCAAAATCACCTGTGACAATTACTGGAGTTCCTTCTATTATGCTTTGTACAATCTCCTATTACGAATTGGACAGAACCAAAGTATCAACTACAAGATCTATTTTTCACAAAGTTGGAAACATATTAAGTATGGGATCTCCACACCATCTCTATTGATTTGCCAAAGTCTGGATCCCTCTTTTGCTCTCTTCTCTCCAGATGACTCAACTGCCTCTAAAACTGAAAATTTCTGAAAAAACCAATGAGACTCTTTCATAATGCTGGCTGTATATTTGACATCTTTTCTTGAAAGAATTGGTAGCGTTCCTTCATATTGGTTGGTTGTATGGCACAGACCCCATTTTAGCCACAGTACACAAATTGTCCATAGGTTCAGGGTGGGATTTATCCAGAAGTTAAATGTTAACCAGCTTTATCCAAAATCCAATTTGAATGTGTCTTTGAGATCAGTGTTTGACATCTCATTGAGTCCAAGTATTTTTTTAGGTGGTTTAATACTTTGTTTGGCAACAATAATTTGACAATAAAGAGGGTGTAGAAACATGGAAAGCGGATTAAACTGGTTGAAAGGGAATGCATGCAGCAACTTGGTGAGACCTGAGGCCTACTCTACCAACTGAGCTCCCCACTGCACTGTGTCCAACTTTTAACAATTCAATAAAACTGTCATCCTCATATGAAATTAAACTGGTTAAGATTTTCAAGACCAACACAAGAACCACCAAAGTTCAAGCAAATCATAAACTGTAAGATGCTGAATACCAGTGTTTTGTCCTCAATGAAGCCAGCCAAATATCAGCATGTGACAACAGAGCTCAACTTCTTCAAGCTCAGCTGAAATGTACAGGTCCCCACAAGGACAAAACAAATCCTTTTGAAGAAATTGAGGAAATATTGACCTATTTGATCACAATGACAAATATGAAGGAGTTAAAGTGAGGGTTTACTGTTACTGAGTGCTGGTGCATTGTACATAGTGGGTGGAGTAAAAAGGTAATGAAAAATAGGATAAATTACTATCTCTGTTTGTGTGACCCATAAATTAGAGGAATTCAGGTAAAAAGAAAATTTTTAATGAAATAATAGGGTCACAAAAAGACCAGGTGGTCACTAAATTAAAGTGTTGTGTATTTAATAGTTTAGACAGAAGTTGGTAATTGCATAAATAACTATTTTAGGCAGTAGGTGTGTTAGGTGTGTAAATTACAGTATTGTTTTGGATGCCTGACATCTTGCAGTGAATTCAAGCGGAACAAAGAGATCATATATGGAGATTAAAAGATGACACAGGTCTGCTGATTTTACAGATTAGATAAACAAATATTTCTCTAATGTTTTGGTCCATCTTTGTCATGTATCCTGCATTTTAATATACATATTTTTACTAAAGCAAGTCCTAGAATATTACCCTTCTTCTTTAATTTTTCCACTCTTCGGGATTTTCCATACCACTGGAAGGAAGGCCAGTTGGTTTCTGCCACTCCTTTTCTTCTCATAGCCTCAGGCGGGCAGAGTCCTTACAGCCAATTAGCTCAGACAGCAACAGCTTCCAACATGAGCTTCGAGGAGGCCATGTAAAAAGATTTACAGCTTTAAGAGCCAAATCCACCCTCACGTCTTATCTCTTTCCCCAGGGGTTCGGCCACCGTAGAGAAGAGGAAAAAGGCTTGGTTGCCGAATAATGGTTGGTCTGGGGGCTCTCATTTGGGAAAATGGTTGGATGCCTTCTACGTTCAGAAGTGGGAAACTGGGCCATGAAGTTCAAAGTGGGTGCTGCTCTTTGTCACTCAATGCACACTGAGTGGGCTCAAACAGCCAACGATAGCCTCACATTTTCCATACAACTCACTGTTTACACAGAAATGCATATTAAACCTGTTTGTCATCATTTTGGTCTTCCTCCCTATACCAACTCCTCTGCAATTCAATCTGATGAACTGAGCTCTAAATTGACATCTGGAACTTGTCCCACCTCTGTTCTTTTTTCTCCCCTTCTTTGTTTTCAGGTACATACTGCCAAGTGTTTGTTTAGATTTCATTTCCGCTCCTTTGCAGCTCATCTCTCTGAGGCTCTTGTTCTGGCACACGTAATGTCTGGTGGACAATAATTCATTTTTTGTTTGCAAGCAGACTGGAGACACTGTAAATTAACCTTCGGCTACAATTACAGTCTGACAAGACAAGTAGAGAGAGCGCTATGTTTTTCAGACACCATTTGCTGAAAAAAGGGAACAGTTTGCAGGAATTTTAATTATACATATTTTGTTAAACCAACAAAAGTATTTTAAACTTACTTTTTCTTTTCTTTTACTTATCCACGCAGATTTTTTAAAGAATTTTACTAAACCCTGGGAAGTTTGAACTTGTTCAACATGATTAATGATCCAAATAAGTAATACTTTTAATTCATTTCAAACACAGCACTGTTCTTTGCAGCATGCTAGTCCACATTTTACATATGGACTGCATCTTTAGCATGCTCTGGCTCATTGAGTTCGACCTTAACCCTTAAAACATACATGGAACACAGATGACTCAAATCAATCTCACTTGTCATTATTGAAACATATGGGAAGAATTGCATTAAAGTGTGTTGATATAACCAAGATCAGTAAACTTTCATCTCAGTTAAAATATTAATATGAAAATCAGTATCATATTTTGGAATCAAAATAAAAAAACAATGAATCTTGGATGGGGGCTGCACAGTGGTAGCACTGTTGCCTTGCAGCAAGAAGGTCCTGGGTTCAAATCCCAGCATGGAGTTTGTATGGTCTCCCTGTTCCTTCCCCCCTTATTTAATATCTACATGCTCCCACTAGCCCAGATTATAACAACCAATAACATTAGCTACCATAATTATGCAGATGATACTCAGCTCTACATTATTGTTTTTTTGTTTTTTAAATCACCAAATCATGTAAAACACCTTGAATTATCCTGCTGTTGAAAGTGTGCTATACAAATAAAATTGCCTTGCCTTGCCTTGCCTACAAGTCTGATTGATAACTGCAACTGCATCTTCACAGGTCTGCCTAAAAAGTCAATTAGACAGCTGCAGCTGATCCAGAACGCTGCTGCTCGCGTTCCTCACTAGAACCAGGAAAGTAGAGCACATCACCCCAGTTCTAAAGTCCTTACACTGGCTCCCTGTAGCTCAGAGAATAGACTTCAAAATACTTCTAGGAGTTTATAAATTATATAATTGAATGGCTTAGCACCAAAATATGTTGAAGATCTGCTGTTACTATACCAACCCCCCAGACCACTCAGGTCCTCTATTTCCAGTCTACTCAACATCCCTAGAATCAGAACTAAACATGGAGAAGCAGCTTTCAGTTTCTATGCTCCTCTAATCTGGAACAAACTTCCAGAAAACTGCAAAGCTGCTGAAACACTGAGTTCTTTTAAATCACAACTAAAAACTTATCTGTTTAGAGTTGCCTTTGAGTAATGCTTTGTTGTTTCCTGTTTTGTGTCTTCTTCTTGTTTTTACATTATATACTTTGTCATGCTTTGAAGAATCTGTGTGTGCTTCTTACTTTATTGCTGTTTTACTTTAAATGCTTTGTCTGTGTTTTACTGCTATTTTTATTTTACCACTTAATCATGTAAAGCACCCTGAATTACCTTGTTGTTGAAAGTCTGCTATACAAATAAAATTGCCTTGCCTTGCCTTGCCTTGCCACAGTCCAAAAACATGACTGTTAGGTGAATTGGTTTCTCTAAATTGCCCTTAGGTATGAGTGTGTGTGTGTGTGTGTGTATGGCGACCTGTTCAGGGTGTACCCCGCCTCTCGCCCCTTGACCACTGCCCCCTGCAACCCTGCATTAGGTACAGAAAATGGATGGATGGATGAATCTTGAATGTATGGCATGAAGTATAAATAACTAACAGTTCACTTTTTCATCAGTTTTTAAAACCAATAAGTAACTTTAAATCCCTTTTTCTTAAATTAAACTGCCATTTGAATCATGCCCACTAACACAGAAAGACACGTCGGCCACTATATGTAGTCTAAAACCACACCTTCTGGATTTGTCTCTCAGATGCTGTCTGAGCATTTTAGTTTCCCTTACAACCACAACATGTGCAAATTTAACCTGAAGTGATTTTTAGGTCCAAACTAGCTGTAAATCAACTAGGAGCATTTGCATGGTGTGAGAGACTGTGATCTTGAAATAATGTCATGCCACATTTAAGCACTTTATTTGAAAACACACCAGTAAAAAAAAAGAAAAGAAATTGATTATGTGGAGAAAAGTAAGACTTGCGCAATCCTTACGTAGTTTCTTACGTAGCTTCCTAATAATCTGATAACAGTTGTTTAGATAAATAAAATAAACAATTTAGAAACGATCTCAAAATTGAATGTTTATTTTTGAAGCAATGAACAACTGGTAATATGTTACCTGTTAATTAGCTATCTTCTACTTGTATTCCTTCCAGCAGCAGCTTGCTGTGCTGTAGTGCTAACACCAGCTGATGTAAACAGAAATGGCAACAGCATATGGTTTTACCTGTGTTTGTTTTCTTTTTATTTCAGAGACACTGCAATGGTGTTAAAAATTGTATTGCCAAGGTAGCCTGCCATTACTGCATTCATGGGTTTTACTGTTTCTTTTAAGCTTGTTATGACATTTTTGAATAAACTCATCAACGTCAGAAACCTTTTTTGCTAGTAAATTTTTAGTCTATAAACTGAGAAGGGGAAAAAGAAATGCTTTCAAACAAAACATGTTGCAGTGTGAATGGTATTTTTATAATTGTCAAATAAACATCCCCAGATATTTAAAAAAAAGTCCTGCCATATGAACCAAGGAAATAGTTTGAGTAATTTCTCAGAGTTAATTTTGGAGGGTTTCAAAATAGTTTAAAAGTCAGGAAATAATTGATGTTTTATTTGTGACAATATTAGTTTTAAGCAACATCATTGGAATAAACTACTCATTTACCTTTGTGATTCTGTTTTTAAAAAAATACTGCAGTGTACACTGATATTATGATGGTCACGTAACCCTCCTTCTTTTAATACAGGACATCATAATGTGGGGTGACATAGAGTTTATAGCTTTGCTGCAGTGGCCAGTCATGATGTGCCAGTGGAAATATATTTTGACCGCATCTGCCCACATTTAGCCCTGTGAAGGGCTTTTTTTTGCCTGTCATTGCAGTTTAAGTTTGAGAAAAGGTGGTTCTGAATATTCTCTATGATCATGTTTCTTTAAAGTGGAAAGTATGAATAGCACTGGAAACTGCCTTCTGGTCAGTGTGGATCAAGTACTGCAGTCAGTACAAAGTGTCTCATAACATCTAGGCAGAGTTTCCTTCTTGTTTGTGTGGGAAAAGGTCAGCGTTGTCTTGAGCAGCTGGGATGGCAACTGCACCTTTAACCACTCAAACAGAAAAGCTCCTGATTTTGCTGAACTGATGTGAGGAGGACATCAGCAATAGGGTCAATTAACTTTCTTATTAATAATTTAAAATGCCTTGTAAAAGTTTTTTATTCCTCTTAAACCTTTTCGCATTTTGTCACATTACAATCTTATGTGATGCGTAAATTACTGTACAACTGCTTAGTAAAACGCAAATTATTCATAGTTCATGGATTCATACAAGTATTTTTAAAAATAAAAACTTAGAAGTGTGGCATGCATATGTATTTAACAACTTTTACTCTGATAAACCCATGAATAACATCCAATGGCAAAAGTCCAGCAGTCACATAATTAGTAAATATAGGCAAGCCAAGGCAGGGCAATTTTATTTGTATAGCACACTTTCAACAACAGGGTAATTCAAGGTGCTTTACATGGTTTGGTGATTAAAAACAAGAGAAAAAAAGAAAGGAAAAACAGAATATAACATTGGAAATTAAATGTCAATAAAGCAAGAGAAACATCAGTAAAGCAGGAGAGCATGAACACATTTGATACATATGACAATCATTTACTCAAAAGCAATTTTAAACAGAGTTTAACAGAGTTTTTAGTCTCGATTTAAAGCAGTTCAGAGTTTCAGCATCTCTGCACTCATCAGGAAGTCTGTTCCAGATAAAGGGAGCATAGAAACTGAAAACTGCTTCTCCATGTTTGGTTCTGAGTCTAGGGATGTTTAGTAGGCTAGAGTAGGAAAACCTGAGAGGTCTCGGTGGTTGGTACGGTGACAACAGGTCTTCAACATATTTTGGTGCTAAGCCATTTAATGATTTATAAAATAGTAGGAGTATTTTGAAATCTATTCTATGAGCTACAGGGAGCCAGTGTAAAGACTTTAGAACTGGGGTGTGGTGCTCTACTTTCCTGGACCTAGTGAGTACGCGACCAGCGGCATTCTGGATCAGCTGCAGCTGTCTGATTGACTTTTTAGGCAGACCTGTGAGGATGCTGTTGCAGTATTCAACCCGACTAAAGATAAACGCATGGATGAGTTTTTCGAGGTCCTGTTGTGGCATTAGTCCTTTAATTCTAGAAATGTTCTTCAGGTGATAGAAGGCTGACCTTGTTATTGCCTTTATGTGACGCTGGAGGTTCAGGTCTGAGTCCATTATTACACCTAGATTTCGGGCCTGATCAGTAGTTTCTAGCTTTTATTAATTAAAGCTGTGTGCTGACTATTGATCATTCCTCTTTAGGTCCAAATTAATTACTTCAGTTTTGTTTCTATTCAGCTGGAGAAAGTTATGGCACATCCATCCATTTATTTGGTTGATGCATTGATTTAGGGTTTGAATGGGTTCAAAGTCATCTGGTGACATTATAATGTAAAGCTGAGTATCATCTGCATAGTTATGGCAGCTAATATTATTGGTTTCTATAATATGGCCTAGTGGGAGCATGTAGATATTAAACAGGAGAGGCCCTAAGATGGAGCCCTGGGGCACCCCACATATGATTTCTGTTCGTTTTGATGAAAGTTTCCTATTGAAACAAAGAAGTATCTGTTCTTTTGGTAGGACTCAAGCCAGCCAAGTACTGTACCAGAGTCCGACCCAGCTCTCCAGGCGTTCTAATAGTATTTTGTGATCAACAGTGTCAAATGCTGCACTGAGGTCCAACAGAACCAGCAGTCTGTATTTATGTGGATGTCATTGAATACTTGAATACGAGGGAAGTTTCAGTGCTGTGGTGTGCACAGAAACCAAACTGAAAAACAACGTTGTTGTTGTTAGGAAGCTATTTAATTGGTGAAACATGGCTTTTTCAATGATCTTACTGAGGAATGGAAGATTTCAGATCGGCCTGTAGTTCTGCATTAACATGTTGTCCAGATTCTCATTTAGTAGCGGTTTAATAACTGATGCCTTCAAAAGCCTGGGGGAAGACACCTGATAGCAGGGATGAGATAACAATTTGAACCAGATCAGACCCCATGACAGGAATAACTTTCTTTAGAAAAGCTGTGGGTAGGATATCAAGGCTGCAAGAGGAGGAGCTTAATTGGATAATGATTTCTTCAAGGTTTTTTGGTTTAATTCAAGGAATTCAGACATTTTCTCCACATTGGTGTTGATTTGGGATGGCATTGGTAGTGGGTTCGGTATTGAGGTACAGACTGACCCTCTATTGTTATAATATTTTCAGTGAAAAAGCTGGCAAATTCATTGCAGGCCCTGGTCGAAATTAGTTCAGGGGCTACTGTCACTAGAGGATTAGTTAGTCTTTCCTCTGTTGCAAATAAAGTCTGCAGGGTATTAATGTTTCTGTTGATGATTTCATCATGACTTGCATCTTGTAGAGTTGATTGATATCTGTTCAGTCTCTCTTTGCAGATCTCACAGTGAACCTGGAGTCGAGTTTTCCACCATTTTCTCTCAGCTCGTCAACATTCCCTTTTTTCACTACGTACCAGTGGATCATTAGTCCACCTTTGTGTATGTTAATCTTATTGTTTATACCATCATATAAATACCTCAGATAGGAATACAGCTGCACACATCCAGAATAAGGATCTCTAGTTGGATGAAACAAAGACTGAGCCTTTTTTGCCTACATGTATGGTGGAAGACTTTTAATTGGGGTGGAAGTTCACCATCCTGTAGAAAAACAACAATCTTGAGTAAAGCCAGAGCAACGGTGAAATGTTGAGATACAAACATATTCATGCATTAGAATTTCCCGGTCGATGCCCAGACCTAAGTTGGCAAGTCTTGAAAAATAATTATACACACACGCTGTCCATCTAATCTGCCTGTGCGTACACTATTTCACAGATAACACAAATACATGCCACATTTTTTGAAGAATCCTTTTCCTTCCACTTCACAATTATAAACAATCTTGAGTGCATCTATCACATACAATCTAGATAAAAAATAAAAAAAAGTTTATGGTTGTATCGTTAAACAATATGAAAACATTCAAGGAGGAAGGAATACTTTTGCAAGGCCCTGTGAATTCGAATGGTAATTTCTTTTCTCAGTCTAAAGCATGATACATTTATCTGAATTCTGTTCCGAAACTTAGAAAACTGTGGTGAAGCATGTTCAGATACACACAGGATGTGAGAGCAAGTTTAGATGGGGTATTGATCTCTCAGTCAATATGTGTCGTTTCTCACATATGTCCAGGCGTGAGGAAGAGTCAAGGACAGTTCATACGTTCCTCTAGTTTAGATTTGTTAACTGGAGCAGACACCCTCATCTTCAAGAGAAAACCATCAGCTAAAGGAGTGCATCAAATTTTAAAAGAAAACTATATCCTAAAACATCTATTATTGCATTGCAGTAATAAAAAGGACTTCTCATTCAATGAATAGAATTGATTAGGGGTCAAATACTGTAGCAAAAACTTCTGCTCATGCAAATTCATGATTTACGGTGAATCCCTAATTGTGGGTAATTTATGACAAAATATCACAAATGGGATTGCAAATCTCTGGCCTCTTTAGAGATATCATTTATCAGCCACACACTACTGACGACAGTGCTCTGATTAATTATGCAGTCCAAATTAACTGTTGGATTTTCATACACCTCTAATTAAAATGTATTGAATCCTGGAAATAAAGCTCTGTACAAGATTCGGGTTTCTTATTTATTGCCTCATCTATCTGTCTGAAACCAAATTTGTTAGAAGAAAACCAAATATTTATATATAATTCAAAACCAAATAATCTCATATCTGTGTTAACTTAGTTGGGAGGAGTGACACTCCTCAACAACACTCTCCTTCCATCCCCATCATCCTTCAACCCTTATTCTCACTCCTTTTCTATCCTCCCTTTTTTTAATCCCCCCCAGCCCACTCCATCCTCTTTTACAATCCATTTTCAACCCATCTTTCATTCTCATTTCTATGTACAACCCCTTTTCATCCAACCCACTCTCTCATATGACTCCTTCTCATCCCATTCTTCATCCTCATCTCACCAAACAACCATTATTTGTGCCACTTAAAATCCTAATCCTTTTTTGACCTCTTAGTATCCCACTTTTTAACCCTGTCTTTTAGCCTCCTTTTTAAGATATGCATCCTCCTTTAAGACACCTCTTCATCCTACTCTTCCTTTATCATCCCTTTGATCTTACTTTTCCCCTTTACAACCTATTTGTATTTCACACATCCTCCTTCATCTTGACAAGGACCACTCCTGTTTTACTTACGCGCCTCTGTGCACTCTTTTTACTCCTACTTTTCACCCTCATTTTCTCAACAACCTCTTTTCATCCCACCTATCCTGTTCATCCTTCTACGTCATCCTTTTCAACCCTCTTACCCTCTACATCCCTATCTATGACCCCTTTTCAATTTAATTTCAAACCTCATTTCTCTTTTTAACCCCTTTTCATCCCACTCATTCTCGCTATTCATTATGACCTATTTTCCACTTATCCACGTCATTTCTCTTCACAATCTTTTCATCTCACTTCTTCCCCCTTAAAAGGTTTTTTGTCTCACTCGTTTCTTATAACAATGTCTTTTGTACCATTCATCGCTCTGTGGGACCCTTTTTGTCCCACCCATCCTTCTTTATCACCCTTTCTAGCAATTATCATCCTCATTCATTCTCCATGACCCCTTTTTTCCCTAATCATTGCAATGCAAATCCTAGTTTTCTTTTTTCTAGGATTTCAAGTGAAGTGGGATCCTGAGATGGCTACGTCGGTAAAATTCGTATGCCCCTTTTTCAAAAGGGTCAGGTCAGCCCAGCCCAGCACGGCCTGATTGTGTTTCCATTGTCATCTCAGGAATATGGCAGTGGGCGAGGACACGGAGGGGTTCAGTGTAGTCACACTTAGAGAGTGGGATAAGACAGATAAAACAAAAGTGTGACTAAACCTGCTCAAGTGAACTCACTACCAGACTTTTAAATGAGCTGCATCAAAGTAAATAAAGTGCTTAAAATCAGTCATCACTCACAGTTTGCTGCAGCAATGTTTTGAATTTCGCTGAAAGCCGTACGTTACCATTCTGTGACACCCCCTCTCACTCATAATGCCAGGCCAATCAGTGGCTGCCATTACGTAGGTAGGAGTGAGAGTGACATGACTTTACCTGACCAATCACTCTATAGGTGGGCGTGTTGGGCCGCCTTGGACCACTTTCGACTGAGCCAGAGGATGTCGCCTCGGCCCAGACAAAGGTAGTGGAAGCACACTAAATCCAAGCTGTCTCAACCCAGGCAGAGCCGACCAAGGTGGAAAAGGGGCAATAGACAAAGCCCCCCACTCTAAATCTTTCATCCTAAGCATAATCATAAGACTCTCCAGATGAAGCTTAACCTTCTAATCCATCTATTTCCACCAGTTGTACTCCTCTTTGATTATATCTGTCAACTCCATTGCTGTGTTTGGGCCTTTTTTCTTCCTTTCTTCAATAATAACGCAATAATTTCAAGAGTCTCAAAAACAAATTCAGGGAGTTTAAAACTTTTAATTTAACTTCTTCAGATCACCATTTCTTAGTGTAAAATCTTTAAGGGTGTTGCTTTAAAAGAAGTTGTTGGGAACATTGATGGTGTACTCTTTGGTGTTTGGCTCTTTTTATTTATTTTCAGTTTTTCAGGCATTTCGAGATGTAAGGTCTTTTTCATCCCTAGGCTTGAGTCTATCAGCCTTGCTTGGCTGTTGAGACAAAACAATCTGTTTTAAAGCCCTCTAACATGGTTGCATCTAGCACATTTCTGCAGGGCACAGAGGCAGGTAACTATTACTGATGGAGGCAGCTGCTCGGGGGGGGATCCCCAGCACACATTCTTTTTTTTTCTTTTTCTTTTTGCAAGTGAGGTCAGATAGAGGCATTAAGGACTGCAACGCTTTAGAAAGCACCACAAAGCTTTGCAGCAGCTGCCTTCCCCATCAACCTTGAAAATAAATGGATATTTCTCGAACAGCCCCAGAAGCAATCACTGGCTTTTAAACTCAAACTTGAACTGGCACAGCTTAGTCCACAAAACATCTCAACTATTTGACTAAAACTGGGACCAAAAGAGACAACAGCCAATCCCTTTTTGTCAATCTTTAGAAATAGCACGAGCATTAAAAAAGCAGATTCTGGTGTTACAATGGGCCAATCATTTTGAATTCATCTTTGTGTCTCACTCAGCACATTCATTCATGTTATAATTGTATATAATTAGCATTTCAATAAATAATAATAATATGAAAATAGCTTGGAAATTAAAATAGAAAAGTCACAAACATACCATCTGTCTTTTTCGGTATACTTTCAGTATACTTACTTTTCGCTGTTTGGCAACAGTTTCTTCAGACAAGCCGCTGGGATGCAAAAAATGTGGTGAACAAAGTGCAAACATAAAAAGGCACGCGAGGGCACACACGGGGCTTTGCTTAAACTGTCTGGGGTTTTTCTAACTAATGGAGCCATTCAGCAGGAGGGAGAAAGAGGGCAATCTGGGCAATGACTTTGCTGTCAACAGCAGATTGAACAAGCCCGGGACTCTCTGGGAACTCGTTCCAGCTCGCTGAATATTAGGTTTCTGTCTGAGACATCTCTTAACACCATTACACAGAGGGGTCGTGAGCCTGGAGCACTGTGCCACCCTGAGCCTGCAGTAGTTTTCAACAAAAAACTCAAACCTTATTTTTCCCAATACATTCTGCAACATGAATTTCCACCTCTTTGGTGCAGAAATCTAAATTCAAAGTGGAAGTTTGATGCTTACTTGCAGCTTTGCAGCGGGGGCATAGTTATCATTGAGCATTTGAAGTCGGTATTTCACCACTTCCCACTGATGTTCTGAATACAATGTTTAGACTCAGAGACTCTCTTTATTTAGACATAGATCAATGGACCTGAGTGGGTTGTTAGTAAGATTGCTCAGACATGAATGATTGATTACATTTTTCATCAGTGGATAAAATCCAGCTGTGAAATATATGCCCGAACTAAAGAAAGAAACTGCACAATCCAAACAGACCTCTTTGTAGGTCAGTCTAAACAAAGTGTTGATAGGCTTTTGTGTTTATAGTGGGAGCAACAATGGTTACTGCCTCATAGTGGTAGTTTATCTGCTGATGTCACATAATTATGCCGGCTTACAGAAATCCTCTCTTTCCTTCTGTGTTTAAACAGCAATTCCAGGCTGATCCAGGGTTTTAACATTCACACGCTTGAATGTTCCAAATTCTTGTGGGGGTTTGTTTGCACAACAGTGTGTGTTCTTCTGTATTAAAAAGATCGGAGCATCATGATGTCCAAGCTTAGTGATCACCGCAGGGTCACCTCCAGAATGTTTTCAAATGGGTGGCAAGATAAAATTTGGAGCGCTTTGACACCCTGTGGTTATATTTGAAAAACATTCAAACTCTCTGAATCTTTTCACATTTTTCACAATGTATTTTAATAGCATTTTTATGTGATGGCCCAAGACAAGGTAGTGTATATTTGTGAAGCGGAAGAACAATGATACATGGTTTTCAGAATTTTTGTGCAAATAAATATCTGAGAAGTGTGCCCTCCTTAAATACCCTCTCTTAATCTTTCCCCAAATATAATCAAGTTCAATCGATGGTTTTCTGAAGTTACCTAATTAGTAAATGGAGCACACTTGTGCTTAATTTTATTTCAGTGTAAATACAGCTGCTCTATAAAGGCTTCAGAGGCTTGTTAGAAAACATTTGTGCTGTGCTTTCCACATTTAATAAAATAAAGAAAGTTTGTTTTGTTTTTTGTGTTTGTTTTTTAAAGGAATTCATAAGAAAGTCAAGTTTACCGTTTGCCTCAAGCTCAGCAAGACATAAAAATGGGTTTTCACAGTTGATCTCCATTCAGTTTTAATTCATTTCAGTTAAATTCAATTCAAAAATACTTTATTGATCCCTGAGGGAAATTAACTTTGACTGTTTGACTGTGCTTGAGCTATTTTCCAAAGAAAATGGCAAAAAGTCTTACAAATAATGAAGATGGTCATTGCCCCCCCTTAGCAGATATTTGGTGGCCCCACTGAAAAACAGACAGTGATTTAAGCCTCAATAAAACATGTTTCATTTCATCAGAGTTTAGATGAAGCTCTACAGGGCAACTTATCAAGCTCACTGTGAGTTTGAGATAAAAATGGATCTGATTTGTTTAGTCAAAGGTAGAGCTCACTTCTCTTTTCATGTTATTATAATTCCCTTTGAGATTTGGATGGGAGGATTCAGGGATAGTTGACATCCATTGAAGCTGTCAGTTGTAAAAGTCTGTTTTGTGTGCTATTCAGGTCAGAGACTCTGGAGATTTAACTCATACCTCTGAAACTCTCTCATCAAACCAACAAGAGGTTTAACCTTTGATAGGGGAAACTGTCAGTCATTATTTCCTGTAGCTTTTCTGTCAAAGATTTTCTTGAAAGATGCAGGCTTCCCTTTAGACAAGATTAGAGTGCTGAACTTGTTAGATAAGAGGATTGGGGGCAAAAGCTGCACATTTTTGTTGTGCCAACAGCCAAAGGCTAAAACGCTTCAGAAGCCCAAAGAGTGGGGAAAGATTTGATTTGACTATTTTAGAAATGTAATGACTTTAAGGATTAAACGCTGAGACTCTTGAGTTTGGCTTTTGGATGTTCTGGCAGTAGTCTTGAAGAAATAGTCCCATTAATAATCAAGAGTCAATATTTTCAGTACAGCATGGGCTGTGTCTGTGCAGTTTTGATATTCAAGACTCTGATGGCCCCTCGAAGGAGGAGCATTATAGAAGCATCTCCCCTAAAACTATTTTAAGCGCTTTCCAACAGTCTCTAAACGCAACTAAATATAGGTTTGTCTGTTACTATGGACTTGGCAGGAGCTCTGAACAGTCAAAGCACTGTGTAACAAACCTCAGGAATGTCTGATGCTGTCATATGAAAACCTGAAGGCCTCTCATGGATGTAAACTCTGGCTTGCCTTGTCACCAAGGTGAGGGTGAGCTGAGTGGAACAGCAAATATCTCAGAGATTTACCAGAGCGAGTCACAGGAAGGATCGAACCATAGCACCATTATAGAGGAAAAATACTGAAGAGTGAGGTCATCATTGACTGCACTTAGACTATTTAAGCATGCAGTCATACTTCCAGTTTCAGTATATATTCACAGTTACACCACTACAGTTGGCACAGTTGGTGTAAAAAGCCTTAAAATAAATCTTCTTTTTTTAAATTGCAGCAGCATAATCTAAAAAGGTGGAAATCAAACATTTGGGTTAGGTACATTTATTAACATGTTAAGAAATAATAGTTTTAACACAATTATTAATGCTTCTGTTGTCAATCTTAGGTTGTACAGATCAGTTTTGCCAAGGTCTTCGCTGATAACAAATCACATGTGCCCCTTTTCCACAAGGGTCGGCTCGGCCTGGACTGGGTGGGGTCCGCCTCTATTTAGGGCATTTCCACTACCTTTGTCTGGACCCCTTTTTTAGAACTACCTCAGTCTGAAGCAAACCGAGGCGATCCCCACTTATGGACTGATTGGTCCGGTAGAGTGAGGTCACTCTCACTCCTACCTGCGTAGTGGTAGCTACTGATTGGCCTGGCTGTGTGCATGTGAAGTGATATCACAGAAAATGGCGACGCATGGGTTCCAGCGAGTTCAAAACATTGCTGGGGGAGACAAAAAAAAAAAAACAGTAATGTGCTGTGAAGGACCACAACGGCCGGAGTGGGGCAGACTGCAAGCACCAGAAGCGCTTTGCAGAAATGGATGGCATTTATGGTGAAAGCCCGGCGAGCAACGGGAGAGAGGGAGTTGGCAAGGTACCGGCTCCAGCATCTGTAATGTCGGGAAACAGTGAGTGTTGACTGATTTTTACTGGAACTTTTTTGCTATGCTTAGCCTGCTCGTGTCCTCGCCCACTGCTGCCTTCCTGAGATAGCAATGGAATGCTGAATGCAAAAATCTCCTTCAATCTTTGCAAATGTTTTGCAGCCATTCTTTCTTTTGTTTCTCTGCACTAGATTCAAGAAGCAGATAACACTAAATGCAGAGACAAACCCACCCATCAAGTTCAGCGAATTAGAGCAATATTCAGCTGTGTTGGGGTGAAGTTGCAGTTATCCTCTGTTCAGCAAAAACCTAGTAAATGAAATACAGGCCACAGGAATATAAACAGAAAGGTTTTACAAACAAAAGTGCTGGCTGTGCACTCTCCACCTCCGTCTTGAGGACATGCAAAGTCAAGTTTGCACATATTTAGAACCAGAAAATGGGTTCAAGAATCTGCGCATAAATCTTAGTGTTATCTGACTAAAGTAGACAGTTCCAGTTCAGGTCCCAGTTTATCAAACTTCACAAGTTTACATTTGTGATTTGCAGGAAAGAAAAATCTTAATTTGGATATGGGTGACAAAGAAGTTTATTTTTTCTTAAGTGTATTTTCTGATTTACGTTGCCTTAATAACATGTGCTTTTGTCTTTCTCATTTCAAAGAGTGGCCGAGAGAGATGGACTTCTGTGACACATTACATCAAGCGCTAATAGAAACAGAAAGTTATACAATACTAATTTTAAGAATTTTGGGGAAATCTCATTAATTAAAAAAAGTAAAGTATGAATTTTAAAAAAATCAAAATGCAAGGAATGCAGATTTTCTTATCGACAATGAAAAAAAATGTGCGCATATTGAAAGCCTTAAAATAAATTCTTTTTTTGTTGCAGCAGGATAATCTAACATTAAAAGGGTAAAAAAAAACATTGAATTGTATTTGGTACATTTATTATCATGGTAATTGGTTTAACACAATTATTAAAATCTCATTCATAAATGTTTGTAAATGCATAAATGTACTGAAATTAAAAGTTCAATTTTTCTAGATTTAAAAGATTAATATATTTCAAGGCTGATCTGGCAATCATCCATTTGAGAGACAAAACAAAGTTGAATAGAATAGATGTAATATATATACTGTAACAAAAATAAAATAAAATAAAATAACATTGCTCAAAATAAATTGTGCTATAATACAGTTTGCAGATTGAAGTTATAAAAATGTAATGGTTTGAGCAGGGTATTTTAGTGTTATTTTGGAGATTAATCTTAGAAAACATTCAGGTTTACGCTAACCTATAGGGAAAACTTAAACTATTCCAAATTTTAAAAAGGCATCCATGCAAATCAACTTCTTATGATTCAGATATATATCAACATTGTCATAACATTCAGATTCATTCAAGAAGAATTTGTTATGGAAGCTGTTAATCATACAGCACATGTATACAGTCCTGAATTGTTGCATAGTAAGAATAAAGTCTCCAAGGTCCTGCCTAACTGCAGCTGTGAGACAGCATACAGCAATGCAAAATGAGCTGTTCATAAAGTCTCCCACTGCATTATCGCCTACTGCCTGGAAGAGTTTTTCTGAAGTCCAGGGGGAAGCACAGTGCGAAACCTTCAGCTGATGTTTTATTCATGCTCGGTATTAGCTCGGTCTGATTGTGTTCCGGCTTTTTTTTTCCTCTGCAAACTGTTTGTAGTTTCTCAGTTCAATAGAAAAAATGCATCACAGAGTTTGCCATCAAACACGGACTACATACCAGCAGTGGTGGAGGTGCTCATTAGGCAAGATGCTCAACCAGGGTGGGCCATTTACAGTAAAAGGTAGTCCTGTCAGTTTAATGAAACCACATACAATAAAAAAAAAAAAACCTGATTGGTCAGTTCTCAAACTCAAACTCAAATGCTGGGTTTTCACCAATTACACATAACATTATGACCACCTCCCAAATTGTATGTTTGGACTGTTTTGTTCCCAAAACAGCCTTAATCCATCAAAGTATACATTCTATTGGATGTCTGAAGGTGCACTGCGGTCTCTGCGCCAAGATAGTAGCAAATCCTTTAAGTCCAGCATGTTGCGAGGTGGATACTCTGACCCAGTCATCTATGCCTAATACTCTCACCAAACAATTTATTACATACACCTGTTCAATTGCTTAACACAAATAGCTAAATGGACTTTAAGAATTTGCTTATCCAGGTTATGGATTATTCTTTTCAATCCACTATTTGCCAGTCTCAGTGTCAGACATAAACAACATCAAGCCATTTTATTGAGTTGTAAACCTGACCGTGAGTGCTTGATCAAACCTATAACCCAACCCTGTTGTGTTGGATCAACTCTAGCTTGAATCTGTCCTTATTTGACCCAAAATTTAGAAAGAATAATCCAATTTGGGCTGTTTTAACCCTCCATTTTTGGACTGTCAGTAAAGTTGTGGATGAGGCCAAATCCTGTTTTCCTTTGCAACATTCTTGTTGCTTTGAAGCTGTAAAGATTATCAAGAATCTGGGGTTTCATCTAACCTCTTCCTCTTGAATTGTATTCTATTGTATTCTAACCTCTTTAAAGATTAGTGTATGCATTTTTTACAGATAAATAGTGAGCTGCTGGGTCGTGTTAAAGAGTCTTTCTTTCTTTACTGACACAGGAGGGTTGTTTGCCCAGGAGCTCACCACCCATGACGACACGCACTGAGCTGAATTCTCCACTATCCATCACCTAACACACCGCAGCCATCCTCTTCAGGTCTACTTTTTTTTTTGCCCTGACTTACTTTACTCACACCAGGTTGTCTATGAGATTTTGGAACTGTTGCATCATCTTTTATCTCTTTAATCACTGAGGAGAGTTTTGTATGTTTAAAAAAAATTTATATGGGGTCAGTCTCTGTCTTGGAGGAGATCAAATATTTTATTCTCTAAAGTTTTGGACCCAAATTGCCGTGATAGTATCTCATAGTTGGTGCAGATTTGCTGCACATCCGTGATAAAATCCAATAGAGCTTGATTCGATTTCGAGCTGGTGACTGGAGAGGCAATTGGAGTATAGTAAACTTCATGTCCCAGAAACCAGTTTGAGATCATCTGTGCGCTGGTGCATTATGTTGCTGGAATCAGCCATGAGATGATAGGCACACTGTGGTCATAAAGGGATGGACATGGTCAGCAAGAACACTCAGGTTAGCTGTGGCATTTAACCAATGTTTAGGTCGTACCAAGGTGGTTCAAGAAAACAATCTCCCATACCATTATACCACCAGCATCAGCCTTAAAGGCTGATGCTGGGTAGAATGAAGCAGTGCTTTCATGTTGTTTACACCACTTTCTGACCTTACGATCAGATTCCAGTAGATCAGCAGCATCTAAAATCATCAGACCAGTCTGTCTAGGGCTAAAGTTGATTTTTCTTCTAGTCCCAGTTTACAAGATAAAATAACTACCCAGTGTTGCTCATTCTCTTGGAAAAGAAGTAGCACCTTTGTTAATTGTCTTCCTTTCTTGTAACCACTGACTGATTAGTCAGGCTTTGTTTAGTAAGGTTTTACATGCTTTTTCTTACATGCATAGGGTTTTTTCTAGCCATATGCATCTAGCACATTCTGTTTTATTGCATGTGGTGTAAAGGGGAAGAGTCATTGTGAGAAATTCTGGGCAACCACAGTATTCACTGTAATTAACCATATTAACCAAACAGGGATTGGAGCTGTTTTAAGATGATAGAAATCTTCTTTAGTCTTGTATCCAGCTCTAATGAGCCTTTAGCTCTAAAATTTATTTTCCTATTATGAAGTTACTAAGAAAGTAATAGCACCTTGCAAAGGTATTTAACTTTTTCAGATTTGGTCAGTATGGATTGGAAGAAAAAAAGATACATGGTTTTCAAAATGTATTCAGTCTCTTTTGCATTGATCTCCCAAAATAAAATCAAGGGTAATACACTGCAGGTCTAACTAACACTACACTTTTCTTTAGTAGGGACAGGGTAGTTTGTTAGAGGTGGTTAGGAGATGGATGGAGCCAAATGAAGACAATGCTGAAATAAAACCTTTTAGAGGCTTCAAAATACTGAAGACTGGGGTGGAGGTTTCATATATGGCCCATATCACCATCCAGTCATCCAGGCTGGAAGGTGATTGGTTGGTGCGTAACAGAAAGAGGAGCTTGGCCAGGGTGCCATTACTGCAAGAACCGCCACTGTCCCAGCAGGGCAACAGTCGTTATCATATAGCCAGAGCTACGATAGAAAAGATCAAACGACATTTATTTGTTAGAATGTCCAAGTCAAAGTGTGTATACACAAACACTTACTGAAGGCAAATTAAGGTGCAAATAATTTAGCTGTGAATGAAGCCCAGTAAGTGTTCTTCAGCCTTTTCCTCCTGATGAAGCTTTTAAATGACTAAATAGACACACACATGGACACACACAGACTTTACCATCAGCTCCAGGTGAGGATAAATCCAGTCATTGCCCTTGTCTCTTTTCATCACTTGGCTGATTCCTTGACAGCCACACAATGGAGAGAGAGACGTGTTCTGGCAATGCAAGAAGAAGTTAGATCCATATCACCCTCCTGAGGAAGGAAGCAGCAGCAAAACCTGACATGATGATTACTTCAGAATCAGCTCTTATTAGCCAAGACTGTGTGCAGAAACAGAACTTGACTTCCTTTTCCGATTATGATCTATTTTTACCCGTCAATTTTCAAAATGATAATATTCAGGAGTATTTCATTTTCATTCATTTTAATTAATATTCAATCCAAACAAACTAAACAAAGAATCCACATCGTGCTATCACACATCGAGTAGATTAATAAAATAGATGTATTAATTATGAAAATTTCACCTGCTGTTGCCTGAATGCTCCGCATGGAGCTGAACTGCGCTCCCGCCTGTGCGTAATAGAGGCTGAATCCATGCTCTGTTGCAGGGCTGCTGCTAGGCTTTTGGAGGTCCTAAGCATAATTGGCCAGGGAGGCCCCCCTCCAAACACAAACACAGACAAAACTTGAGTTCCTACTTAACCTGTTGCTATTTATTTTCAAATTGGCATTAAATAAACATATGAACACGAACATTTAGATATTAAGTAATATACAGCATAAAACAAAAACAAAATAAACTGCAACAACAGCAGTAATATATAAATAATATATAAGTAATATACAAAACTTTCTTTAGAGCAGCATGGCATGCCACGGACCGGTGCTGCTCGGTCGTGTCCTAAAATAATGGTATAGTCCTGGTCCTGTTAGTAGCTTATGGTCTTCTGTGCAGGCTACAGGTTTGACATTGGCTGTGTCCAGATTCAGGGGCTGGATCCTTCTAAGGTCGCATTTTAAGGACAGTTACGTCACACCGCCGCGACGAGGACTGTCCGAATTCAAAGAGTCCTTAAAATACGGCCCACAAATCCGTCCTTGTTTTCCCCTGATTCTAAGGACTGGTGCGGTGTACCCTTTACTGCTCTCCATATCCCAAGATGCATTGCAAGCCGGCCAGGAGTTGCTCCAGCACAATGACAGACGAAGGGGGAGACGGAGCGAGAGAAGAATACTGCTTAAAAAGTTTATTAAAATCTGGCAGTGCAAAAAAATAAAAGGTTAAAGTGCTTTTGTTTTAGCCTTTTTTCTTGTTTTCATCATAATCCGTTTTTATTACAATTTATCATAAATAATAATTGTAATTACGAATGAGCTGGTATGGCGGGGCCGTTTTTTTAATGAGTTGGCATTACGATAGTTTTTTTATTTTTTAAATAAGCCTTTCGTTATACGTTTTAGGGAGCAAAGAGCAGACGACAACGCTGATTAAGCTCGGCGGGGAGAATGAGCAGCTCTTCACTGGGGTGAAGATCTCGGCCGTTGTGGCATGGAGGTAGAAGTTGTTTACCCACTTTGTGATTTTGAGAACGCTTATTACAAAATTACAAAAGTGAAGAAAAAGTTCACCACAAGTTCTGCCTCCATTTCTGTAGCTTCTTCTGCTTAGCGCTGTACCGGTTGCTAGGCGACAGGACATCCGCCGAGGTAGGGAATTCACCTGAAGACTAGATCCGTCCAAATTCCCAGCCACTAACATCCGGTCTATCCGTTAAAGAAGGACTCGACCTGCTCAGACCGGTGAGGACGGGTCCTTAGAAGGAACCAACCCCTGAATCTGGACACAGCCATTGGCTGTACGCTAACGTGTATGCTAACATTGAGGTCAATAATATAGTTTTTGACAGCGTTTTCTATTTTGCCAATACAATTAGGCCTTGACATACGGTGGCCAAAAAGGAGGACATTTTTCAAGACTCAACAAATTTTGGATAAAAACGTATTGTTGGACTTACATCACTGTAATACAGAGAATTACTGGACCAGTTCTCGGTTCGGAGGAGTGGTAGTGCAATTAAAATCAGAGATCAGAGTCAGGATATTCACATTAATTTGAAAATCCTGCTCAGTAAATGATCAGCCGACAATTTACTGAACATATAAACACATAACATACAGTTCACATTCATGCAAAAACTTGAGTCTGTTACTCACGACACCTTTCTTTGTAACCTTCAGGTTAAACTTCTTTCACCCAAATTATTGTTTAAAAAAAACTGGTTTAACTCAAAGCATTTACATAAAATTGTCAAGCAAAAGAAGAAAAATACAATCTCTAACACTAGTCAACTTAACGAGCTTTCATGTCTGCCGTTAAACTTCACAAACAAAAACAGCTGATTGACGCCAAATACAGGCTTATAATGTCAGGAAAATAAAACACAAGGGGTTTAGCACAGATATATTCAGGAAAGTAGCTATATACTCAAGTAATCAAGTCTTTTCCTGTTTTACAGACGGAGTTTGAGGCTTAATTAGCTTGTAAACTCGTCACATTCATTTCCGAAAATAAGATATAACTAAAAGAAATCTCACCAAAACCATCCTAGGTTAGATGTTTAAAGTCCTGGCGGTACCAGGGGAGCAATGCTGACTGGAAAAGTTTTGCTTTTTTGCCCGCAGAAGTCAAGTTTAAACTCCGTGTTTAGCTTTAGCTTCAAACCGCTTCTCCTCCTGTTTGTCTCTTACTCACCTGCTGCTGCGGTGGGAGTGCTTCATGTACTCGGTTTGTTTCACGTACTTGTTTTTAAAAAAACGATCATCTTTTACACACTTCCAAAACAAATAATTAACCATATGAACTGTCACAAACATTTGCATTTATCTAGGCCTATTTATTGTCATTTCCTGTAGTTATTGTTATTATTTGTGAACCCGTTTATAGCCTACATGAGGGCGATGTGGGTTACATCCTAGACAGCCTATAAAAACATGAACTTACCAGCAAAAGATGCACGGGTGTCATCTCTTTGTTTTTTTCTTCTTTCTTTTTCAGCTCTAGATTCGTGTTGTCTCTTACCTTACATCATTAGCCATTCAACAACAGAGTAGCCTGGAGGGCTGTAACATTAGGGTCATGGAGGTGGGGGGGCCTATTTATATATATTAGATAAAAACATTTAATTTGCCCGAATTGTGAGTGATAGGTTACACAATTAAGAAAAAACAACGGTGGGCCTGTTATAACTAATTTATGTATTATATGCAATAGGCTAATGTAATAAGTTTCATGACATTTCTTTGGAATCCCTTTTTGGAGGCCCCTGCCAGGTACTTGGGGCCCTACGCGCTCTGCGTACTTTGCGTATGGACAGCGGCGGCCCTGCTCTGTTGCCACACTGGAGACCGGTATTACGAGCGCCACTTTAGCCAAAAACAGCTTTTCTTATCGCTTCAGAAAGAAGAAATCTTGCAGCCTTCACTCCTTCTGCATCAATGGTTAGGCTGCAGTGATTTATCACTGCCGGTCTGTGTCTAGAGTCTTTCAGCTACCAGATAGCGAGATGCATTGCTTATGGTATCCAAGTCTCAAATAATGGTCAGATGTTCTCTTTTGACACTTGTTTGATTGATTTAGTTACCTGCACTCCATGCGCAAAGTTGAAGGTCATTGGCTGAAGGGTTATACACTCCAATCTGGGAAGTCAAAGTAGGACTGTAACTTTTGCTTTGAATTACCAGTCCACTTCCTAACAGTCCGAACCACATGCTTCGAGGTTTTGCAGTTATTGCCTGTGTGTTGGAATGAAATGAAGCAGACACTGGGGAACTGTATGGTATGCTTCTTTTAAGTCTGTGTAACAGTGGTCCAGTGTGTTTGTGTCTCTGGTGGGGTACTGCTTTTTTGTATTTTGGTAGTTCATTTGAGAGGTTTGCACTGTTAAAATCCCCAAGAAAAATGATGAGAAAGTGAGGATGTTCCTTATCGACGTCTGTTGTCAGCTCAGCAAGCTGTTAATCAGCTTCTGATGTGCAGTTTTCTGGTGGGATGTGAACAGCAGCCAAAAAAATCGAGGAGCGCTCTTGGAGTAAATAAAAGAGTTTGCAGTTTCTGAAAAATTACTCCAGGTGAGGGTTACATGTCTTCTGTTATTTACTTTGCACAAAATTAGTTAGTCAGGATTACATTTATGATCATTCCGGAATTGCGCCGCTCAAGGTGGCAGCATGTTGGAGTAGCTCTGTTACTTTGGTTCATATTTGTTTCTTTTTTTAAACTTTAATTCTTCCATTTCTGGTAGAAACATTGTTTTTGTGGACAACTGTTCTCTCTGGTTTTGAATGCTGTGCAGCTGGAAGGATTTTTGCTGATACTTTTTATTTTTGGACATTTGTTATGATGCATAACCATGGCAACAAGGTGGTTTACAACTGGCAGCAGCTGATTAACATCACAAAAGCTCAATAACCTCAACTACAGCCACGGGACCCTGGTGAGTTGGGGGGAGGACGCCGTGGATCCGGAGCGTCCTCTGCGTCGGACTGTCGTGCAACTGCGGAACGTCTTCAGTCAGAGGCTTCTTCAGATGTGCAGAGCGCTACAAGAGATCATCCCTACCCACAGCCATCAGCATCTACAACAAATCTTTGAAGGAACTTGCATAATGAGTTACAATAA
This sequence comes from Valencia hispanica, assembly GCA_963556495.2. Lineage (NCBI taxonomy): Eukaryota > Metazoa > Chordata > Actinopteri > Cyprinodontiformes > Valenciidae > Valencia > Valencia hispanica. Next base: position 18,237,331 of record OY747721.1, on the reverse strand, counting down.
CATTGAATTTCCCTTTGGGATTAATAAAGTAATTTTGAATTGAATTGAATTGAATGTCAGATACTTATGACATACATACATTTATACAACATAACCAATGTGAAAATGCTAAGTTATTGACTGGACAAATGACTTTATTTACAAAGGGCATCAAGTTCAGTGACAGAGCAGCTACTCAGCTCAGGCAGAGTTCACTTCACTTTGGATGATGATTGCCTTCATAACTAATGTGTTTGGGGTCAAGTTGAATTCAATATTAATGACCCAAGTCTTCTTAAATACAACAACAAATTCTTTAGTGAAGTACAGAGGTAAACATCAATGCTTTTAAAGTCTTCATTAAATTAGAAGTTAGCTGTAGTTCACTCAAAAATCCTCTATTTATCCTGAACCTGTAGCTTATTTTTTCAGACCCTCTCATGAAAACAGTTCACATCCCTTGAGAGCTCTTTTCATGTAGTGTTCAGTAACAATAAAGCAAATTCACAAAGACAGCTGCTTCACTCCCTGTTTAAATCAGCTTTTTCTTTGAGGGCAGTTCTGTTTACTCAGATGAATTATTACTTGAACCAACACCCTATTACTTTGAGTATATACAGCAGTGTGAAAATGTTCAACAATTTTCTTTTTTTTACTAATTTGATTAAATTTTATTTTTTAATTAAACAAGAGAAATATGAATGCCTTGAATGCCTTGTAAAAGAATGAATCCCTGTTGAATTTCCCCACATTTACAACTGCAAACTTCAGTTCGTTTATTGGGATTTTATGAGATAATCCAGCGTTGTGTAAAACAGCACACTTGTAGAAAAACTATACAATAGTTCAAAGGGAAATCTGAGAAATGTGACATAGCCTTTCAACCCCTTCTAATCTAAAACCCCTTGATAAAACCCAATGCTACCAGCTTTAGAAGTCACTTAATTTGTAAATAGAGTTAGTCTGGGTGTAATTTATTCTCATTATAAATATAACTGTTCTATGAAAGTGTTCTATGAGGTTTGGTAGAGTACATAAGGAACAAACAGCATAATGAAAAATGAAGAACACAGCAGAACACGTTGGTGTATATTCTCAGTCATCCAGGACATGATATTCTTGAGAGTTTCAGTTTAGGCAACTGGACTTTTCTTGTTGTCTTCAATAAATTTCATCTCTCATCCAAGAGGCTTCTTCAGTTCTGAAAACTGGATTGGGAGTATCATATTTATAAGTCTATGGTTAAGGCTCACTAATGGGGATATTGTTATACCTAACAAGGCTATTGGGGTTGTGTAAGCTTCTAAGCCCTAAGCAATCTTGGTGATGTAAGAGTCGTTAACGGTGAAACAACCCCGGTTATGTAACTATGCGCTGTTTTGGTCACATGCCTAAATGTGTGAGTTTTGGTGAAACTTCTTGGGTAGGCAACTCTAGGCTGCTTTGTTTGAAAGGGGGAATCTCAAACCACCTCCTCTGTTCAAGGTTGGTTTCATATCAAATAAACCACAAAACCACATGTTATGTGTCTCACTAAATAAACCCTAATATCTTACTGGTTAACCTCCACATCAACTCAGCTACAGACAGCTTTAAAGATCAAAACAACACAGAGGGGCAAACTCTACTTTTAAGTGTAGGCAGCTCTGAGAGACGTAAAGCAGAGAGATCAAATAAATGTATGATATCTTCTGTACACGGCCATTGTCATGATGTAAAGTGTTTGTGTAGTCTTTAAGTCAAAGTTTGTTGTGTTTCTGTTATGTCTCCCTCCTCTCTTATGTTCATTAGTGTTTCAAGTTTCTCAATCTTATTTCCTAGTTACCACTTTGTATTTTGTGTTGGTCTTTCCTTATGTCTTCTTAGGTTTATCTGTCTAGCCATTTCTTATGTTTTGTTCTTTGCATTCCTATGTTTCTTGCCATTCTGCATTCCTTCCCAGCTACCGATTGTTTTCACCTGTATCGACTGATAATCCTGTGATGCACTTCAGTTTCAACAGGAAAAGGAGGAACTTCATGTGACATCATCACCCTAACCACAAAGCTCCGCCCTCTCTTCCTCTTAACCGTGAGCCAAGAGACCAGCTCACATCGGCAGAGAAATCCGATTTTGCTGGTGAGGTTTGGAGCCTTTATGATCCAAAATACATGTACAGTGTACTGATCTTGAATCAGATTTCACCAAAAAGAGAGACGGCCTCTCTCTGTGCAAGAGGAAACATTCACACATGTAGAGTGTGATAAATATAGCCAGGAGAGGAAAGGAAAGTACTCAAATTTGAGCAACAGAATTGGTGTTAAGTTAAGGATTAATTACATTTTATCAAACTATAGAGGGGAATAATTTACAAGACGATATTTGGATTTTTAAGAGTCACAGGTATTTACTTAAGGATAAAGGCATTAAAACTATTCCAGTCTACACGGCAGTCCAGAAGGTGGTGGTAAGGCACCTCAAGTAGTTTGCCAACCGCCATAAAGTATGAAGAAGAAAAGGCACACCAAATAAAGCGGGTAATGAGCTATGGTGGAGAGAGTAGTCAGTCCAGTGGGTGGCTAGCCTAGACATGTTAGTCGCTAGCCTATACAATGCCATTGCCAGCCTGTCTAATACAATCACTAGTGAGCACCACTGCCCACACACACGAGGCCTCGCTGCTAGCGGAAACCACTGCTTGCCCCCCCACGTAGCTGCTGCCAGCCGAACTACCTAACAGCTGGTTTCCCCTGTACAACAGATTTAACACGCTACGGAGATCTAAGAATCTTTCAAGTAAGGCCTCTGCTTTAGCAACAGACTAAAGACAATGGAGTTAAACTTTTCAGCTAAGACCAGCTAACGCAGGCCGGACCGAGCCCGACTCTGCCGACGGTGGTCAGGGAGCGAAAGAGAGAGAGAGAGAGAGAGAGAGAGAGAGGAAAGGAGAGGAAGGATAAAGAAAGAAAGGCGTGATCTGCTCAGGATAAAACAAACAGTTTCAAACACAATGGAGCTTCAAACTTATGCGTGCGGCGATGCAAAAATGAGCAAACAGGTACAGCGCTTAAAGAACACTTTAACCAACAATGAACGAGATCTAACTCGTTAAAACTCTGTTTTCTCTATTTATCTCCGCCCAGACACAATATTAGTTTAAATGAACCGGTTCAGTCCTACTTTGCCTTGAAGGAGGTCCAGTCCACTAGGAGGAGAGCAAATTGTGTCCGTGGTTGAGCAAGAAAAGGAAGAGTTATAAAAAAGAAAAACCTGTACAGGATTTAAGGACCGTGTGGCCCTAATGCAGGCTGGGCCTGCAGGATCGAGGTCTAACGAACTGTCTTGGAACAGTTCTCATATAGCTCACACGAGATACACAAACTGTATGAGCACTTCGAAGCTTTGAAATGAGTTCTTCCCCGGTCCAGCGGGTCAGAACAAAAGAGAATCTTCACCGGTGAGGTGTCCTCTGTTCAGCAGTAGTTCATCCAAGAACTTCTGTCTGGAGAACAGTTTGAAAATGGGCGCGACTACTCTTATAGCCCCCTTTGGGTGTGATGTCATCGCCGATGTCCCCTAGGGTGGTCACGGACCAATAGAAGTGTGTTGGGGGTCTAGGAAATGTGGTCTTCCAACAGTCTGTTCAGTTCATCTTATGATAAATGCAATCACAACACCCATCAGACATCTATGACTAGACCTGTTGCCCTGACATCCCACATCATGAAGGTCCTGGAGAGACTCCTGTTGGCCCACCTGAATAAGCAAACAAGAACATATCAGGAACCGCTGCAGTTTGCTTATTGCTGTGGAGTTGGGGTTGAAGATGCCATCATACACCTGCTTCAACCAACCCACTGTCATCTGGACAAAGCAGGCAGCACTGTGAGGATCATGTTCTTTGACTTCTCCAGTGCATTTAACACAATTCAGCCTGATTTGCTTCGTCAGAAACTCCTGATGACACAGGTAGAGCACTCAATAATCGCCTGGATCAGTGACTACCTGACATACAGACCACAGTTTGTGAAACTGAAGAATGTTGTGTCAAACCAGGTGGTCAGCCGGACAGGAGCACCGCAGGGGACCGTACTCTCAGTATTCCTTTTCACTCTGTACACCTCAGACTTCCAGTACAAATCAGAGACCTGTCATCTGCTGAAATACTAAGATGACTCTGCAATTGTCGGGTGTGATGGACAAGAACCTGAATACAGAGAACTGGTGGATCGCTTTGTGACATGGTGTGGAAACAATCGTCTTACCTTGAATGTGAACAAAACAAAGTAGATGATTGTAGATTTCAGAAGAAACAGGGATAAGTCAAACACTCTTTCCATCATGGGTGAAGAAGTGGAGGAGGTTAAGGAGTATAAATACCTCTGAGTTCACCTTGACAACAGATTGGATTGGAGGCGCAACAGTGAAACCGGCTACAAGAAGGGACAGAGCAGACTGTACTTCTTGAGGAAGCTTAGGACCTTCAGTGTTTGCAGCAAGATACTGCAAATCTTCTACAAGTCTGTTGTGGAGAGTGTAATCTCTTCAGCCATCATCTGTTGGGGTTGCAGCATTAGAGCCAGGGAGTTAAAAAGGCTCAAATCCCTGATTAAGATGGATGATTCTTTTCTTGGCACCACTGCAGAACCACTGGAGATGATCATGCAAAGAAGGATTCTTCATAAAATCAAAAAAAAATATGGACAACTCTGAGCATCCTCTTCATTAGACTGTCATACAACAACAGAGTGTCTTCAGTCGGAAGCTTCTTCAGTTTCACTGCAATACAGACCGCTACAGGAAATCCTTCCTGCCCACAGCCATCATGATGTACAACAACTCCTTAAAGAATTTATTTTATGAGCTACAACAACACTTAATTTTCCTCTGGGAACAATAAAGTATTTTTGAATGGAATTTGAATTTGAATCAGGAACAAACTTGAACAGATCCGTGTGGAAACTTGGAAAGAGGTTGATCAAAGCATGGAAACCTGGAGAAGAGACAAGGAAGGTTAAGTTTTCTAAATATGAAATTGGAAGGGAATATCTTCAGAATTATCTTCACAAACAAGGAGCTCAGGAACTCATTGGCGTGGTGAACCTGGTATAGGTTAACACTCAGATATCGAATGACTGGGTGACAGTTTCCTTTGTTGTCTGGGTGATGATGATTTGCAGGTGTGCAAGCACACACCTGCAGATTTCTGCCCACCAGGACTGAGACAAGGACAGGACAAGCTGTGAAATTATGTGAGAATGAAAACTATCACACAGACCAAGAACTCAGTATTCTAACAGAAATGTGTTTATTATTCCATTCACATATGTTGTAACTTGTGTCGGCTTTTCTCACAATGTGCTCTGCAACTCACTTCCTGCTCAGAGAGGTGGGGGCGCCGAACTCCAAAAACCCCAACGGGAACTGTTTCAAAATAAGACCCAGAGCTGAGAGACAGAGAGTTACAAAAAACACACTTAATCAGATCTGTTTTGGAAGAGACGCACCTGCAGATGGGAGTCAGACAAGATCCGACTGACTGACTCGTTCTCTTACAAGGCTGTACCATTTTTATTTCAAGAAGAACAAAGAACATATCACATGACTCCTCTCTCCTCCTTCTACATCTTGACAGGTCATTTATTTTCTCCAGGTCTCTTGACCTTACTATGAACTGGGTTATAACATGACTTAGAGTTATAGTTGATCCTCCCTGCTTTCAGTTCATATCTTTACTCAAGAGTTTGTTTACTTAAAACCTTCAACCCTATAAAATACTGGTAACAGAGTCATGTTTTACTACCCTGAATAATATAAACAGGCCTATTACTTCTAAAGCTTAAAAAAGATATAATTAAAACATCTGTACTGCATAATAAAAATAGCCTCAAAAAAGTAGAATACAACACTTGCTATTCAAAGTGCGTCAAGAACGTATCCATTCATCAATTGTTTAAATACCTCAGCCTTATCAGGCAGGTAATCATAAACATTAACTGAGACTTTTCTGAAATTAATATTTTCCTGGATTCCAGGATGGTCCCCCAAACTTGGTAATTTTGACATAAAATGTATTATCTTATTAATACTTGCCCTAAGCAATTATTCATAATTATTATTTTAAAACATACCTATTGTTTCACAACTGAGGTATAGTAGAACAGTTGAGATTAAAATCCAGACTTAAATCCTTTTGAATATCTGCGACTTTTAACGTTCAGATTATCTCAATCCAACCTACCTGATCTTGAGCTTGTGAGCAATATATATATATTCATATATATATATATATATATATGTGTGTGTGTGTATATATATATATATGTGTATATATATATATATATATATATATATATATACAGATATATATATTGCAATGATAATATTGCAACATATTGAGCAGCCCATATGCACTCCACACTTTTCAGATATTTTTGTTGTAAAAAATATAAAAATCCATTTGTGTTAAGAAGGCGCTAAAATGTGGAAAAGTTCAAGGAGAATGAATATTATAAGACCAGGCTCAAGACTCGCCTTTTTAGCCTAGCTTTTAATTGATTATTAGTTATAAGTATCTGTTTGATTGCTCTGGATGTTTTACCTGATCAAATTTTATCAATGTTTTACACTAAATGATTCTAAATTTTATCGGTGTTGATGTTTAATCAGTGTTTTACTATATAAACTCATACCTATTTACTCTTTATTTTAATATTTTTAAATGATGTGATGAATAATAATATTTTATCAGTGTTTTATTATCTAAACTTATCACATTTATTTACTGTTTATCTTTAGATTTTAATTTGTTATCTCGGCCTTGCCTTCACAGGGCGCCCTGTGTTTGTGCCTCGGTTGCTGCTGTTGATCTACTGCTGCCGGTGCAGATGGCTCCTCTGATGGCGTTTCCTTGCATGGTTCATCTGCACTCGGCCCAATGTCCTTTTTTATTGTTGCTTTTAACTGTGTGTGTGCATGGGAGTTGGGTTGGGGGGAGGTGGGTATAACTGTGCCATGCTTTTAAATCTGTGGGGGAGAGATGGAAATGTAGTTTTATGTGGGGTCATTTTAATCTGTAAAGCACTTTGTGATACAATTTTGTTTGAAAAGCGCTTTATAAATAAAGTTTGATTGATTGATTGATTGAATATTTTCCAAGGCACTGCAAGTCATTAATTTCAGAGTGTTAATTATTCTTGTGCTCATATTTATATTAAATTGTTCAATATTGTTCAAATTGTGCATGCATAACCCTCCCTTAGATCCACATTCCCTTTTAGGAAGAGCTGCTCACATTTTTTACATTGAATATAAGACTGAATAACTGCTCTCTGAGGCTTAATAAAGTAAAATGCGACTGGCCTTGCCAGTGTCCTCTGTTGTCCTTCTGACTTTGTTAAATTAAAAATACCCTCGCTACTTTAAAGGCTGCAATTTTCCACAGCTGACTGCTTGTACAATTATGCGCAGCATTTTATGCATACTTTTTTTTCATTAGCACTTCACTTGCATCTGACAGCACAATCAGCGCTGTCCTAATCTGTATGTTGCAGAAGCTATTTCAGTTCTTCTCTCACTGTGGGCTCCTTAGAGGACCCTTTCTTTATATGAAACAAATGCATCCATATATAATGGTCGCTGTTGTGATGCAACTGGAATCCACCACGGCCCAGAGGTGTTCTAAAGACAGTCTTGTTTCTTTTGAAGGGCTTTTTCTATGTGGGGTATTTAGTCACAGAGGCATGTTATCCACTGAGGATTGTGATAATAAAAGAAACCAAGGTTGCTTGCACTCATTATTCGCTTTATTCTGATACTGTATGTACAAAGGCACATCATGAAAAAGGCACCCTTGGACAGATCACTATATTTATTAATTTACGGCCTTAAAAATAAATTCACATGCATTTAACCTTTTCACATTTTGTCACTTTACAACTATAAATGTCAATGTATTTAAGTGGGATTTTATGTTCTGAACCAACACAAATTAGTATGCTATGAATATGCTTTGATGTGATTCACAGGTGTCAAACTCCAGTTCTCAACGGCCGGTGTCCTGCAACTTTCAGATGTGTCTCGGCTTCAACAAACCTGTATTAATTACAGTAAATAGGCTACCTTGGTCAATAGTAGAACTCTGAGAAGTTGACTGCATGCTGAGGATGTATTTCAGCCACTTGATTCAGGTGTGCTGGACTAGTTGCAGGACACTAGCACTCTGACATCCCTCATTTAAACCATTCAGCTGTATCTATGGCTGTGTGCTTAGGGAACTTGTGCTGCTGGACGAGGAACCTGTGCCCTACCCTTAAGTTAATTACATCCAGGATTTCCCTGTATTTAGCTCCTTCCACCTTCCCATCAACCTAAACTATCTTCCCCACAGCTTGATGCTGTGAAACATGCACCGTGTTTTACAGTCGGAGCTGTAAATTCAAAGTGTTGTGCAGTGTTAGCTTTCAACCTTTCATAGTATTTTGCATGTTGGCCAAATAGTTCAGTTTTTTTGTCCATCTGAACAGAGCACCTTCTACGTATTTACTGAATGTCCCCTACATAGCTCATGGAAAACTATAAAAGAGACTTCTTGTATATCTTCTTTGAGTTGTGGAGTGCACAACTGCTAGTTTGTGCTGTGGATCTCTACAGCTCCTCTGGATTTACCATAGGCCATAGGCCATTTTGCAATTTTGTCCTTCCCAAACAATTATGTTCTACTTTCTGTTGCCCTATCAAAATAAATCCCAATAAACCACTTTGGAACTTTTTCTTTGAAAGGTGACACTAAAAAGTTCAAGGGGTTCAAATACTTTTGCAAGGCTCTATGTGTTATTTTGATTTTAAGTAAATATTAAATTAAAAGCATAATGTTAAGACAAAGTTCAAAGTGTTACACTACATATATTACAACAAAGCAGTGTGAAGTGCCCACTAAAGTATGGTAATTAATGTTTGACTATGTCATGATGTTAGGTTGTTAAAATCTGCAATATAGAAGAAGAGTAGACTGAAAACACACTTGTCAAAAGGGAAGCCTTGAAGAAAATGAAAAGAGTTAAAAGAGAAAAACTGAGAAGGTAGTCCATGTTTGTAGAAAATGAACCCCAACAAAAGAACAGCATAATTGTGAAAAGGTAGTCTTATTGGTTCCAGTCTCAGCATGACTCCTGCTCTCAGCACAGTAGCAGCATTGTCCAACTTTTACATCCTAAAAAAAAGCCGAGGTCCTTTATTGTAAACCCCCTCCACGCCGTTTGTCCACTTGACTAATGCTACCCACATGAATGGGACATTTTCATTTCTCTCTCCCCTCCAAGGACATTGACAAGGTCTCTGTCATTGAAATTCTGTATTTCTTTTATTCTTGATGCAATTTCGAGATAAAAAGAGGTGTGCATCAGTGCTAAAAGATACAGCTTTCACAATAACACACAAATCTGACTGCTACAATGGGGAAATATAAATTACACCCAACCATGCACACCCAACAGAACAACAATGAAAAAATTCAGCGTAGAAAAGAGATGGGAATCCTCAATAAACACAGGTTTTTTTAACCATACGTCTAACATGTTTAAAAAATTAAAAAAAACACCTTTTCAAGTCCTGGCCTTTACAGCTCCTTACTTGGTTATGTAGAAAAAAAAGAAAAACAGAGATTAGTTTATACTGGGAGAATGTCAAGGTGGATAACATTACCTGCTATCTATCACAGGATCAGTACCAAACCTGGCAACCCATGAATTCACTTTTTATGGCCAGACAAGAACAGTCAAAGTGAAAAAAGGTTTCCTAGAGCAGAACCACTTTGGAGCTTTGGTGTTATCCCCAGCGCACTTGGAATGTGTTCCGATTCAGCGTAACAACATGAAAGTGAGCTGCATTGGAAGCACAATACTGAGCCTGTTCCTAAATCTATTAACTATTATGTTTTGTGACTGAATGTGAAAGTTTGTTAGCAGAGGGGGGATGTCAATGAAAAGTGAGCTTTCATAAAACAGATTTTGTGCACTTGACCTAAATCCTTGAAGATATTGTTCAAATTTAAATGAAAGCAGAAGGCTTATTTTCCTGGCTGTTTTACGCCACAAAAATGTTCTGCAATGTTGGCTCTACTATGGTCAAAATTAAATTGACAGACCAACACAAAATAGCACATAATTGTAAAATGGCAGGAAAGTGACAGGGGGTTTTCTAATGTTTTACAACTCTCTGAAAAGAGTAGCATCTTTTTTTCTGTCTTTATAAATCAACACTTCATAAAACAATATTTCACTGCAAGTACAGGTGCAAGTCTTTTGAGGGATGTTTCTCTGACTAACTCTGAAGGAGTTGCAGAGGTCCACACCTCACATAAAGTAGGAGACAGGACATCTGTTAATTATGCACTATACAAGTCTGGCTTTTATGAAAGTGGCAGTATGCTCACAGGATCACAGGGGGATCCTTGTGGAAGATGGATGAAGACAAATACAGAGCATTACTGGAAGAAAACCTGTTTGAACTGAAAGACTTGAATCTGGGGTGGAGGGTCACCTTCAATAACCCTAAACGTGCAGCCATAGCTACAATGGATTGGTTTAGATCAACATAATTTTGTCTTAAAATGCCCCAAAATCCATACCTAAATCTAATTGTGAATCTGCAGCAAGACTTGAGAACTGATGTCCACACAAGCTCTCCATACAATCTGGCTGAGGTTGAGCACTTTTGCCAAGACAAATGGACAAAACTTTAACTTGCGACATAGCCCAAAAGACTTGTAGCTGTAAAAGCAGCACAAAGATGACAGAATGTCTTCAAGGGAACTTTAAGAGGACTGAATACTTTTACAAGGCACTGAACTCAAATAGATACATTACCACATTAGGTCACATCCCTTCTTGAAAAACTAGAACATGGTGTGTTATTGTTTGGTCTGCAGATAAAACCATGTCCAGACATATCTGTCACAGGTCTTCTGATGGACACCAGACAGACCCCTCAGAATATGGAGGTATGGGAGAGTATCTAACCGTTTACCTGTGCAGTGTTCCAACGATTTGCAGTCAGACTTTGTCAGGAATCTTCTAAAAGGATCCGTGCAGTGTCATGAAGATGGATGTACACTTTGAAAATAAAGCGAAGTAGATCTAATCACCCCATTAAGCCACTCTAAGTGATTTCAGGAATCCAGTTCTTGTGAGAAAGACATTAAGATAGAAAGGATAGTAGTAATAAAGGGTTTGCAGCACTGAAAGACAGGATTTGAAGAAATGTCCAGTTTAAAATAGACAATGGGTTTACAATGTTTTCTCATGAATAATATTTATCTAAGTGCTCATGTTTGCAAAAATTCCATTCCTGAGGGTATTTTGAACAGAGGGACTCTTCAAATTCACAGATATCAAAACATCTTTCAACTAAAAAAGCAGAAAGTGCAAACTTCTACCAAGGCAGCTCTGCCCACCCCCCCCCCTCACCCGCCACTGTTGCGACCTAATTCTAACTTTTTTAAGATTCATTGACCATGACAACATACCTTTAGCAGCTGGACTCACACTTATATAATTATTAGTTGAGTTATGCACAAAATTCCCTGTTTTTGGTAAGGGCAGTTTTTCGATCACCCCCAAATTCAAATTGCCTGTTCTGGGTCTCATTGCAGACATTAATTTAATTTCACCACGGGGATTATTAAAGTATCTCTTATTCTTATTTCCTGAACATTTGATCAAAATCTACCAACAACCTTTTGAGTTATGTTGCTAATAGACAGACAAACAAACAAACCCTGACAAAAACATAACCTCCTTGGTGGAGGTAAAAAGGGGCAATATTTATATTGTTTGACCCATAATGACCTCATCAAGTCTCAGAGCTCTTAGGGACGAAAACTGTGATACCCCCAGAGCTGGAGGAAGCAGTTGGCTGGCATTAAAATTCCCCTTTGGAGAAGTGTTAACAATGTCAGAAGGCCGAGAACACGCAGGCTCAGCAGGACTGTAGAGGACAGGAAGGATCAAAGGCGAAGAGTGGTGTTGCAGATTCAGAGTTTTGCATGAGCCAGAAATTAAAGTTAAGAGTGTGGAGAAGCTGTGAAGACAAAATTTTACCAGTTGCTGTGATTGTATTTATGAACTTCTCTCTCTGGAGGATTTGATTTACATATAGAAAAGGAGCACAGAGTGAAAAGCTATGTGAACGTGCTCCATTTAAACAATGATTAGCAGCATCCTCTGTGGGGGTAGCATTCAGATGTTTATTCAGATGGTTAAGGAATTCAATGTTCTTGTTTTGTTGTTGTAGACTTAGGGCAAGACTCTGCTGTCATTTGAGCATTACATTTAATCTATTTCCGGTGTGTGGGTCTGTTTGTTTGGGTTGCCCACTACAATACTTCTCCGTGTGTCAAGAGAAACTGATTTGGGAAAAACAGCATTTTACTTTTAATTAAAGCCTTACCCTCTGGCAGTGATTGTGTCGGGGCCAGATGTGACAGACAATCCTCAATCTAATGCAGTCTCCAAACCCCTATCCACAGCCTGCGGTTACAGCATTTCAACATCATTGTAAATAACTTTAAGAACGATCTTACAGTGGATTTGATGGCTGCTTTAAATTATATTTTCATTTCATTTTGGATCAGCAGCAGAAAGAAAGAAGCAGACACAGCAGTCCCGGTGCTCCACCAACGAGGACCATGCACAGCACGTGGGGCAGCAAGTGCCCGTGGGGGGCACCAAAAATTAGGTTCATATATTTGCTCTAGAAAAAGATAAATCTCTAGTGCAGGCCTCTCTCCACTTCCCAGTGGTCAGTTTTATTATGCCTCAACCTCAGGTTTGGCACACCCCTGGGTTTGAACATCGCCTCGAAAAGGCATCAAGAGACAGTGGCGGAAATGAGAATAAGAAGAGACAGCTGGGTGATGCTTGCACGTCACTTGCATTCTTTCTCCTTCTACTCTACGCCGTTTGAGCTCAGCCCCTCAGTAGCAGCTGAGAGGAAGAAAAATAGCCAGAACCACCAAAATCATTTTACAGTTTTACATTTTACATCCCCGGACATCCCTCTCCACCCGCTCCATCCCTTTACCACTCATGTAGGGCCTTGGGGTGTGGGCACATTATTAGGGTGGCGGGTAGGGGTTTCCACCTCTGCTATCCCATGTAGGGAATTTTGGGTGGGCACACCTTTCAGCATCCAGAGGGGGAGCTGTTCAATCTGCTCAGCCTCTGGTGCCAGTGCCCACTGTTAAACTGCATATAGACACTGAGGGCTTGGGGTTGGGGATGGGAGGTGTGGCTGTCTTCCCCACCTCCCACCCCTCTGTTTTAAATGCACATTATAACAAGATGCATCAACACCATAATCAAGCGGGAGGATGGTGGCTCGGGGTCTTTCCACACCCCTGTTTGCTATTGGCCATCCTGGGTTAGGGTCCGGGAGGAGGAACAGGCGGTCAGGTTGGGGCCTGGGCATGTGGGCTGCTTCGCTACGGTGGGGGCTTTGGCGGTCTGCTTGTCTCCATCCTAGAGGGAAAAGGGGTCCTTCTCCTGGGTCCAGGGCCTGGTTGCTATGCTGGGGTATCAGTACCTGGACCTGGGAGTATAGAGTGTGTATGGGGAGTATGAGTGGGTGTACAGCATCCATTCTTGTGTGTCTTGGTGTGCAGGTGAGAGTGTGTGTGTAAGTGGGAGGAAACTTGTAACTGTTTCTGGGTGTCCCTGTGTATCCATCAGGTTGGGTCTTGGGTTGCCCCCTCTCCTGGTTCATCTCAGGCCCCCTACCTAATGAGGGGCATATTTTTCCCTCCTCCCTGCCGGTGAATGATACCTCTACCCACCGGTGCTTTGGTGGCTCTCGGTGTCCGGTGTCCCCATAACTCCAAACCTCAACAGTTCCGCACCCGGTGTGAATTAGGCATAAACACTGTGGGAAAGTAGATCTCTATCTTTCCACTTCACTACTTCGTGTTGATCTATCACATAAAATACCAAAAAAAACACATTGAAGTTTGTGGTACCGATGTGATAAAATGTGAAATTATCCAAAGGGTTCATATACACTTGCAAGGTTTTAGGGATTAGGCAACTATTTACAGTGCAGAGTTACATTAACAAAAACAGGCGAGAAAACTGAAACATTTTAGGCTATTGAAAAAAGGAATTTAGTGACATTAATAAAGAGTTAATTTTTCTTGACATTTTTTTTTTAATCCCAACTTTCTAAAAGGTTTCTGATGCAGAAATAATTGAACAGCCCTCCTCAGTTTACTGACCAAAACACCATGATTTAATCCCTGTCTGTGAAAAAGGTTCTAAAATGAAATTTGACATACCTCATTAGCGATTAATTAGCTCAGACAATGAACTCGAACATTACTGATTCCTTCTACCTCTGGCTGATGATAAGTGGAGAGTTCGCTCTCCCCCAGTGGAATAAGGGCAGACTATATTTTTGTACTCACTGTTTAACTTTAATAACATTTATCTTGTGAATTATCACATCGATTTTATCCACTATGGTGACTTCTGCCGTAAACGAGGTTAAAATGTGTCATTTCGTGTTTGGAGGACTCGAATTGCCTCAGCTATGCTTGAAGTCTTGATTTATCTCTTTATGATGCTGAGAGCCTTTGTGATAGCTTTCCCAACCCAGGCTTGTAGACTCCTCAACACTGCCAGCCTCAGTGTGATATTTTAGGCTGCCAGTCTTTTCTTTCTGAACAGCCCTCATGTTTACGGTTTCCAGCACACCCATGCCTTTTTTCTTTTGCTGCACAGGCCTCTACATCACATTCATTTGCTGGAAAAACAAGTCCTTTGTAAGTGTCATTTTATGTAAACTGTGTCAGACTGACCTTTTCAAGTGTTTTTGGCCTTAAACTTGAATTACTGTGGGCAACCCTCAACCTCCGCCTGCTTCCTGTTGCCTCCTTTTCTTCCCTCACTTAAATTCCAACTCTTGCAAACAGTGAGGCTTTGTCTGCAGTTGTTGTTGTCAGACTGTCGCTGTAAAATCCTCATGAAACATTTTTCTGAGTCCTGAGTCATTTGACAGAGACTTCAGTTGACCTGACGGGACAAAATTGCCGAGAAGCAACTCTGTCTGTGTCTTGTGTTTTCTGCAAATGTTCAAAAACACCAATTTTCAAGCCAGAAGAGGAGGAAAAGGCTTGTTTTCCTGTGGTTTCAGTGTTGTGGTGGCTATATGTTGATCTTTTTGTACCTCCTGCTGGAGTGGTAGCTGTTTGTAGCTACAGGAAATCAGTGAAATAGAAAACAAAATTACTGTAATTATGAATAACAATAAACTGAAAGTAACCACAAGCTGAAGCCAAGGCACATGAATCATCTCTAGATTAAGTCATGACAACAGGTTAATATTATAGTTCCAGTGGGAAGCTAAGATCAAGGACAGTGCTATTTACTAAAGCCAATTCTAATAAAGTCCAGGACAGTATTTCTATTTATATAATCATTTGAACCCAGATGTTTACATTCACTGTAACAAAATACATATCAAAATCCCTGCCTCAAACCTTCTTGTTTCAGGTCAGTTAGAACTACTAAAACTATTTTTGTTTGCTAAATGCCACAATAATGATACAGGGTTTTTAGAGAGGTTTTAATCATGTTCTTCAAATTCAAAAATTGGCAAAAATATTTTTGGGGTAATTAAGTGAAGTAACATTTTAGTCAGATTTATCATTCATAAGGGAAAAAAATGCTTTTTATGCCATATATGTTAATATCTGGCTTTAACAATCTATATGTTAAGCTTGAGCTTCTTTGGAGGAAAGGAGAGTGGACAAAAATGTCAGTTACTAGATGTGCAAAGATGATAGTCGCATATGCCAAAAGGCCTGCAGCTAAATTCACAGAAACAGATGGTTCTATAAACTATTGCTTGTCTCAGTTTTTTTTGTATCTTCAGGGTTTAAATACTTTGACAAAGCGAGGTAGCACCTACCAGCACTCTACGTGCAGTTTACATTTATTAAATGTAGAGAAGAACATCTCTAAAAATCTGTGGCTGTAAGACCTCCTCTTCTCCTTTTGTAGTCTTCTAAGGCAGATATAAATCAAATGGGCCGTGACAAATAGGATAATTTTTCTGAAAGCACTTACAGAGAGAGTCAAGTGTCCCCATGCTTTGGGTGTGCAGGGAGAGGCATGTCCTTCCGAAGACCTTGCCTGATAAATGTATGTACATTTATGCATCCCTTCAGACGGGGAACGGCTGCATCTGTGGAAGAAAATTAGCCGGTGCATTTCCTTCCTTAGGGGTCATATATCATTTGCACTTTAGGATCTACATGTATCTTATCAATGCATTCAGATGTCATAAACTTAATGCAAAACCCCCATTAATTTGAGTGCTGGCAGGCAAGCTCAACATTTTAAGTGATTTATCTGTGGAGCTACTGAAAAAAAAAAAGAGGAATAGCTTTTCCTGTTCTGCACGGCATCAGTCATCATTCTCCGGCTGGCACCTTACTCTGCCCACCTTTAATGGATACAGAGCTTTTTAAATTTATCGTGGTTTAAATGCAACTTCACCTGGATTAAATTTCAGGCGCAGCACTTTGAATGCATCCTAGATAAGTACCACAATCTGATTTCTGCATTATGTAAGGTGGGAATGCTAATGGGCTTACTGAGTTGGAGGGAAAATGGCAGAAAGAGAGAGAGGGAAAGTGATGTCACATGGAGGGGTAATAAATGTATAGGGCAGTCAGATAGAAAGACTGGAAACAAAAAAAGGAAAGATAAAGAGCTGAAAGAGGGGAACAAAAGAAGGCACTTACCGGTAGTCTGAATGAGCCTCTCTTTACCCACTGGTTGTGAGGAATTGTGATGGAACAACCTGCCAGCTTTGAACCCAGCCTCACACCTCATGCTCAGAAGGAGACTGTCTGCTGGCACTGAGCGTATGAGAAGGATAAGCAGCAAGTAGCTGCGGGAGAATCCTCAGGTTTGGCCAAGACACTCCAAGCCTTGAGCTGGACTTCAAGTTTCCCCAGATCCTCTCAGGGTTAGCAGGCCTGTCATCCACCTGCCAAAACTGGAGCTCATTTGTGGAATATAGTGTGTCTTCCTACTGTGGCAGAGCAGGATGCAGGTCTGAGCAGAGTGTAGGATCAAAGTCTGCTCATTTCTCAGTGTCACCTGGTAATAACACTCATTTCTCCTGCCAAACTGGATTCCACTCATATTTCTCAAGCAAGCTCGGGACAAACCCAAAAATCTCCCAGCTCATCTTGGGATGAAATAGAGCAACTTGCACAAATAGCCACACACCTTTGAACCTTTTTCTATTTTATGATGTTACAACTACAAACTTGCATGTCGTTTGAGAGGGGGATTTTATACAACTGAATAAACATTTGGAAGCAATTTTTGGTTTATGTTTACAATGCCTTTCCCAAAGACCACTTTGAGGTACATGGATTTTAGAAGTTAATGCGTACAGATATTTATCAATACCAACATACAGCATAACAGTCATATTTATTTTCTTGCAAACTATACTCCTGAAACAATTTGGCCTGTGGTTTATGCTATAGGCCAACTCAAATTATTGCATGTATGTGAAGTGGAAGAAAATGGTACATGATTTTCAAACGTTTTTTACAAATATAATTTTACCCCTTAAATAAAATCCATGGTAACCAATTTATAGTTTGCCAAAAGTTATATAGACGACATGGCAAACATGTAAAATTAAAAAAAATAAAAAAAGGCGCTCTGGTCAGATGAAAACAAAATTTAACTTTTTGAACTACATGTAAAACCCTATGAATGGAGGAAATCTAACAGAGCACATCACCCTGAGGATACAATCCATATGGTGAAACGTGGTGGCAGTATCATGCTGTGGGAATGCTTTTCTTTAGCAGGGATGTGGAAGGTGCTTGGAATGGACAAAAAGATGGGTGGAGCTATTTACAGGGAAATGCTGTGAGAAAATCTGTTAGACGCTGCAAAAAGGTGGTGGTGATTCACCTTCCAGCATGACAATGACCCTAGGCAGGGCAAGCAAGGCAGGTTTATTTGTATAGCACATTTCAGCAACAAGGTAATTTAGGGTGCTTTACATAATAAAAATATATTTTTTAAATAAGCAACAAACATTACATTTTCCAATGCCATCATTGGAATCATCAGAAATCATCATCATCTCAAAATATTGGAATACATACTAAAATTAATCTATGTTTCAGTAAGTATTACACAAAGGCATGCTCTAAACAAAGAGGTTTTATCCTTGATTTCAAGGAACTCAGTGTTTCAGCAGTTTTGCAGTTTTCTGTTAATTTGTTCCGGATTAGAGGAGCATAAAAACTGAATGCTGCCTCTCTGTTTTTGGTTCTGATTCTGGGGATGCTGAGTAGACTAGAACCAGATGACCTGAATGGTCTGGAAGGTTGATACGACAACAACAGATTCTAAATGTATTTTAGTGTTAAATCATTCATTGATTTATAAACTAATAAAACTGACTAACAAACATATTTTAAAGTCTATTCTCAGATCTACAGGGAGCCAGTGTAAAGACTTCAGAACTAAGGCGATGTGCTCTACTTTCCTAGTTCTAGTGAGGATGAGAGCAGAAGCGTTCTGGATCAACTGTAGCTGTCTGATTGACTTTTTTAGGAAGACCTATGAAGACACTGTTGTAATCAATTTGACTAAAGATAAATGCATGGATGAGTTTCTCAAGATCTTGCTGGGATATTAGCCCTTTTATCCTGGAAATGTTCTTGAGATGATAAAGGGCAGACTTTGTAATTGTCTTAATGTGCCTCTGAAGGTTAGGGTCCGAGTCCATCACTATTTCCAGATTTTGGGCCTGATTGGTAGTTTCTAGCTGTGATGGCTAAAGCTGATGCTGACTCTTGATCATTCCACTTTAGGTCCTAAAATAATTACTTCCTTTTTTTTCCTATTCACTCGAGATAGGTGTGGGATATCCACACATTGATTTGTTTTAAACATCTGCTCAGCGATTGAATGGGTTCACAATCACCTGGAAAGATTGTAATGTTGTTAATGTTGAAGCTGTGCATCATCATGGTAGTTATAGTAACTAATCTCATTACCTGTTATAAGCTGAGCTATTAGAATCATAGGTATTAAGCAAGAGGGGGCCCAGAATGGAACCTTGGGGTACCCCGCATATGATTTTTCTTTTTCACAACAGAAGAATGGGCAAAAATGTCCACATCGAGATGTGCAAAACATTTCACAGCTAAACCCACACAAAACTGTAACTTTGATTACTGGACAGTGCATGCCTGACATTAAACAGCAACTGGGTAATTAAAGATTCTCATAGAAGAGTAGCCTCAGAAGTTTAGATGCTATTTTTGATTAAGATGTTTCCCTGGAGCATTATTTAAAACAGCTTGTAAAAACCTGCATCTTTGAGAAACCTATCAAAACTTGGATCAATGGTGTTGACAAGTGAATGTGAGATGATAATTCATGTTTTTGTCTCTACATGACAAGACAGTTGTAATTATCTCTTTTCTTTTTTGAACAAGAAGGGGCTGGCTCACCTTCAGGTTGTATAAAACTCTGCTGCGAGACAACAAACTCACTCACTCAAACAGAGGAACTCATTTAACCCGTTTTAAAGTCACTACACTGGCTGCCAGTCAGATCTAGATTAAAATACATTTCTTAACTTTTACAGCTTTACATGGACAGACTCCATCCTATATCACTGATTTGATTAAAATATATACCTCTTCCTGTATTCTGAGGTCATAAGACCGATCTTTCCAAGCTGATGCACCCAGACAGTAGAATGCATTGCCTATTTTCTTAGAGTTTGGACTATGTAGATACTTTTTAAAAAGCAGTTAAAGACATTTATATTCCTAAAAGCTTTTAGTTAGACTTGGGCTTTCAGACACGCATTATGATTTTATAGTGTTTTGTTTTGTTTTTTTCTGTATTTTGTTGGGGCACTCTTTTTGTGAAGCACTTTGTGGAATTTGTCTATAAAAATGTGCAATGTAAATAAACTTTTACGTGCTTACTTAACTTAGAGAGACAACTCAACTTGCAGCTGTATTTAATGGAACAGGGGATGCGTTTTGTTTTTCACTTTATAATTATGTACTAGGTTGTGTAGGTCTGTAATATAAAATCCTAATGCAATGTTCAAGGGCTATGGATACTTTTGCAATGAACTGTATTTATCACTATTCACCCAGCAGTGCTTTGTTCCTTTTTGTCCAGAACTACAGGTAAACAGCTGTTTTGATGGTAAACTTGTGAACACAAATACAGTTTATATTTTCTTTTACATATAATCAGGGATTTTCCATAGAAACAACAAAGTAACAAAAGCCTAAAATTCTAAAAAAAACATGCATACAATTTTCTAAATTGTTGCGGTTTCAGACCAAATGCTCACATGGTCGACCAGAGTCTAACCAGTGGAAAATTGAATGTCTGCTTTTTTTCTTTTTTTATTGAGAACATAATCAACAAATGCATTCCTTCAGCAAATAATTCAAGTATTTCCTGGGTGAGTGACTGTTTCCTAAGATTAAATCAATACAAAGCATTTAAAGAAAGGTATGTCATGAAATGTGCAAAACATTAAACAAGATTGAGTGAATTTTATCGATCTGTTATAACAAGCATTATACTCTATTTTACAGCGCATTTACAAAACAGACTTCTTTCCAGCCTGAAAGCCTGGGATGAAAAACTTTGAGGAACTAAAAAAAGGTCTATAACCAAACTTTCCAACTAATTTTCTCAGTTGCAGTGTGTTGCTCTGTATTAACTTATTGAAGTGTTCAGTTTTATTAGCTTAGTTAGAAGGATTTACTGTTAAAACCATGTTTAAATCATTATTTTCTGTTTGTTGCAGCACAATCCTAACTACAGCACTTCATCAAGCAAAGTAGCTGCAGGACATATTAATGTCCTTTAAATAAGAATAAAATTGTTGTGTTATTCAATAAAAAACAGCTCATTTTTAAAGGTGGCCACAGTGGCCTTTATTTGACAGTGGATAGGATACAGAAAGGGGAGATGGACACTTGGCAAATGTCCTCAGGCTGGAGTTGAACCTGGGACGACTACATTGAGGGCTAGGGCCTCTGAACACGGGGCGCCTGTCTTAGACCACTGCGCCACAAACAGCTTATTTTTTAAATTCAAGTTATTTTTTATGTTTCTTTTTTTTTGCTGGTTTGGTTTTTGTGGTTGTTTTCAAGCAGTGACAAAACAGTGTGATGGCAATATCATGCTGTGGGGTTGCTTTTCTTCAGCATGGACAGTAAAACTGGGGCAGAGGTTCACCTACAGCCAGAGCTACCGATGAATGGTTTTCAGGCGTATCAAACTCCGGCTCTCAAGGGCCAATGTCCTGCAACTGTGGGATCTGTCCCAAGCCAAGACTTCAAAATTGTTCTTCACATACAATCCCCATCCAATCTGACAGAGCTAGAGATAGCTGGGCAGAGATTTTCAGTCAAAAGGTGGTTCTACATAGTATTTTACAAGTATCAAATATTTCTTCTGCCAGTTTCACAGCACTGCTGGTGTAATGGCGTGGCCAGCAGGCAAACTAAAGTCATCTACATTTTGACCTGTAAGCTCCTTAGACTTTTAGTTTTCCATCCATCCATTTTCTGTATCCGTCATTCCTATGCAGGGTTGCGAGTGGGTACGCCCTGGACAGGTTGCCACTCCATTGCAAGGGCACACAGGACAAAAAACCATGCACACACACACTCATACCTAAGGGCAATTTAGAAAAACCAATTAACCTAACAGTCATGTTTTTGGACTGTGGAAGGAAGCCGGAGTACCCGGAAAGAACCCACACATGCAGAGGGGGAGCATGCAAACTCCATGCAGAAAGACCCCAGGCTGGGATTTGAATCTAGGACCTTCTTGCTGCAAGGCAACAGTGCTACCAACTGCGCCACTTTTAGTTTTTCTAAAATCCAAATAAATTTCCCTCTTTTTCGAGCGTTTAAGGCGTTTATGCTGCATCCTCTAGTCCTCACTCCGCTTTACATACATTGAAGTAGGAGCACAGCACCATCTAGTGGTAAATTGTGGCATAACATTGATTCAAAATACTACAGTTAACACAGTTACTTTAAACCATATATGTACATGTTTCTAACGTGTAATTGGGTTGATAATAATCACAGCAGATTATCTTGTTCTTCTGCTGAAGTGATCAGGAATCTCATCTTGTTTAAAGAGTTTGTCTGGAGTGTTGGGTCTGTGTCACTCACCCTCCTTTGAACAATGTTCCATAGCTATGGGGTTTAGATCAGTGGTGCTATGGTCATAAAAGCTGTTGTTGGTAGCTTTGGCAGTGTGGACGCGTGCTAAGTGCTGCTGGGAAAGATCAGCAACTCTATCAAGTTTGTCTGGAGAGGGATGCATAAAGTGTTTCAAAATATTCTAATGCAGTGACGCTGTCATTGAACTTGATAAGAGACACTGGACAAACAGCAGCAGATCATCATGGCTCCCCCCAAAAAAAACTTCCCACTGAGGCAACTTAAGATTCCAGATTCTTGGATCTGAATTGCAGTCCAGTCCTTTTTGTCCTTAACCCACGTAAGAAGGTGTTGGTTCGTCTCTCATTCAGGAGAAGCCAATGCAACCGTAGTAGCCCATGTCCCGGATAAGTCTGCTGTCTATAACTTTTGAATGGGCTTTGCTTAACCTTCACTGTAACTTGTGCACATTTTTTTTCTTTAACTCAACTTTCCCTAAATATTCCTAGATAAATGCAACACTGTAAACAGCCAGCTTCTTTGAAAAAAGGACCTTTTGTGACTTGCCCTCCTCTAGCGTGTGTCAGTGACTGCCTGGGGGACATTTTATCATTCTTTTTATAAGCAGTTGACATAAACCCTTCATATGACTGTCGTGAATCTAAATGATAGTTTCTTTTTTAAACTGAATTAGTCAATGTTCAGTGACATTCTAATATACTGAGATACACCTGTTTGTTGCCCATTCTATTTTCACATTTAAGACCCCTGTAGTTTTTTCTCATTTAATTAAAATGGTAATAGACTTAACTTGATGCACTGTGCTATAATCAAGATTTAACAAGAATATGTGTAATTTGATGTCTATTTGATTGGGATGCTTTGATAATACATTTCTGCATTTTATCTTTTTGTCTCACAAAGTGCTTTGAGATCACATTTGCTTGGAATTGGTGCTTTAAACACACTAAAAGTGTGATAATGTTAAATTATCCTCCAGTTTTGTTAGTTACTTTAACCTTTTGTAATTGTACATAAGTTAACGTAAGAGCAGGGAGCCTGTTTTTACTTTCAGTAAACTTAATGTGTGTAAATATTTGTATGAACACTAAAAGAGTCAACACCATAAGACATAAATTAAAAATGTTTCACAGACATGTGACTAGCATAAATAGAATAATGTGTCCTTGAATGAAGGGAGGCTCAAAATCAAAAGTACCAGTCAGTATCTGGTGTGGCCACCAGCTGCTTGAAGTACTGCAGTGCATCTCCTCCTCCTGGACTGGACCAGATTTGTCAGTTCTTGCTGTGAGATGTTACCCCACTCTTCCACCAAGGCACTTGCAAGTTCCTGGACATTTCAGGGGGGAATGGCCCTAGCCCTCACCCTGCGATCCAACAGGTCCCAGACGTGCTCAATGGGCTTGAGATCCGGGTTCTTCGCTGGCCATGGCAGAACACTGACATTCAATTCAATTCAATTCAATTCAAAATTACTTTATTAATCCCAAAGGGAAATTAAATGTTGTTGTAACTCATTATGCAAGTTCCTTCAAAGATTTGTTGTAGATGCCGATGGCTGTGGGTAGGGATGATCTCTTGTAGTGCTCTGTAGATCTGAAGAAGCCTTTGACTGAAGACGTTCTGTAGTTGTATGACAGTCTGATGTAGAGGATGCTCTGGATCTATGGCGTCTTCTTTTCAACTCATCAGGGTTTTGTGGCTGTAGTTGAGATATTATTTGAGCTTTTGTGATGTTAATCAGCTGCTGCCAGTTGTAAACCACCTTGTTGCCATGGTTATGCATCATAACAAATGTCCAAAAATAAGAAGTATCAGCAAAAATCCTTCCAGCTGCACAGCATTCAAAACCAGAGAGAACAGTTGTCCACAAAAACAATGTTTCTACCAGAAATGGTAGAATAAAAGTTTTAAAAAGAAAAAAATATGAACCAAAGTAACAGAGCTACTCCAACATGCTGCCACCTTGAGCGGCGCAATTCCGGATAGCAATTCTGCATTGCTGTCATGCAGAAACTCACGCACAGAACGAGCAGTATGGCTGGTGGCATTGTCCTGCTGGAGGATCATGTCCGGATGAGCATGCATAAAGGGTACCACATGAGGGAGGAGGATGTCTTCCCTGTACCGCAAGGCATTGAGATTGCCTGCAATGACAAGCTCAGTCCGATGGTGATGTGATATACCGAGCGCGACCATGAAGGACCCCACACCTTCAAATTGACCCCGCTCCAGGGTACAGGCGTTGGTGTAACGCTCATTCCTTTGATGATAAACACGAATCCGTCCATCACCCCTGGTCAGACAAAACCGTGACTTATCAGTGAAGAGCACTTTTTGCCACTCCTGTCTGGTCCAGCGAAGGTGGGTTTATGCCCATAGGTGGCGTTGTTGCTGGTGATGTCTGGTAAGGACCTGCCTTACAACAGGCTTACAAGCCCTCACTCCAGCCTCTCTCAGCCTATTGCGGACAGTCTGAGCACTGATGGAGGGATTGTGTGTTCCTGGTGTGACTCGGGCAGTTGTTGTGGCCATCCTGTACCTGTCACGCAGGTGTGATTTTCGGATGTACCGATCCTGTGCAGGTGTTGTTACACGTGGTCTTCCACTGCGAGGATGATCAGCTGTCCTTGCTGTCTTAGGCGTCTCACAATGCGGACATGGCAATTTATTGCCCTAGCCACATCAGCAGTCCTCATGCCTCCCTGCAGCATGCCTAATGCACGTTCACGCAGATGAGCAGGGACCCTGGGCATCTTTCTTTGGGTGTTTTTCACAGTCGGTAGACAAGTCTCTTTAGTGTCCTGCGTTTTTGAACTGTGACCTTAAATGGCTACTTTCTGTAAGCTGTTAAGGTCTTAACGACCATTCCACAGGTGCATGTTATTTAATTGATTATGGTTAATTGAACATGCATGGAAAACATTGTTTAAACCCTTTACAATGAAGGATTTTTACAACATTGTTGAAATACACAGTCCTGAAGAAGGGACGTTTCTTTTTTTGCTGATATATATATATATATATATAAATAAGTTAATTGTAATTTTATATAATTCAAACATAACAACTTTTGCTTCGGGCTCAAAAAGAATGACAGATTTTGGTGAAATAATTTATTTGAAGAACAACAGGTCTTGTAATAATGTCAGGTGTCTTTAAAAAGACCATCTTCACATACATACATACATACTTCACAAACAGCAAATATTCCAAACTACGTCAGCCTCAGCCAACACCATGTGTCCTGAAAACATTCTTTAATTTATCCTAAAGCAGCATCATCTCTTAAATATATGTAACCAAGCTCCCACACTTGAGCTTTCGCACATATTTTCTTCTGAGGCAACAAATAACTCCTACGGAGCAAAATTATACTGTTTGGTCAATTTCATTATAAATTAAAACAACATTAGCTTTCAAAAGTGGTAATTACACTACAAATGCACAATTTTGTATTTTTTAAAAAAAAAACTCCTAAATCTTAATACCTTGACTTTTGACCTCTTATGTAACAGGATCATTTCCAGAACATGTCAGCAGAACCTATTCAAGATGGAAAAAAATGGAGCACAGTTAATGTTTAAATGATAATGTATATTATAGAATAGGCTGTAGTAGAGTTGGAGCAACATTATGTTAGACCAAATGTCAAGGATGGTGGAAGACTGATGGTTTGACCTGACTGGAATTGTGTGGCGGGACCTTAAGAGAGCTGTACATAAAATTAAAATGTGCATTATCCTCACCGTCCATAAGGGGTCTATTTACCTTCTCAAACTGACCACAGGCTTCACTAGTAATACTGTTTATACATTTTTAACTGAAGGTTTCTGAAACAAACATTATTTACAGTTAAAATCAAACAAAGTAAACTAAGCACAGCAAAAATGTAAGCTCTTCCTGCGGTCTTTCCTTAGGAAACCAAACTGTATTTTCTCTCTTTTACAGCAGTTACCCTTACAAAAGTGTCAGTGTATCCTCTACAATTCTTACAGAAGTTTTTCAAAGAGCCTGAAAAGAGCCTGAAAAGAGCCTTGAAGGTACAAATAAAAATCTAAAATGAAAGCAACTACCGGTAAATTTTGTGAGTGACATTCCTTAGCCTTGGAAGATTTGGACTGTGTTGTCTTCTTTTTTTCTCTCTTTTTCTTTTTAGAAGGACATGATTGTCCTCTGGATGATATCGATGCATTCCTGAAGCTCGTGCTCCTTGATGACAAGAGGCGGGGCCAGTCGGATGATGTCCCCATGGGTGGGCTTGGCCAGGAGTCCGTTGTCCCGAAGGCGCAAGCAAACCTTCCAGGCGTCATAGTCTGTGAAGGGGGAATACAAAGTAGCTTCTTGATTTGTAAGGTTGGACATATGAAAATTGAGATGTTGCAATAGTCCATTCAAGAATGCCGTTTTATGACAGGGCCTAATGGGCAGTTGCAAAGGGCAGCATTATAGAGAGGGTATAGGGAGTGTTGGTCAGCACAAACAAGATTGAGATTTCTCTGTCAGATGTGACTTAAAGTGTATGGCTTTTATGCACAGTAAATTAAGGGTTAAAGTCTTCTGCTTGTTACAGAGTACAGAGAAACATTTTAACATGTCTTGTGTGTAAAGCTTGGTCTCTGTTCTATCAGAAATAACCTTCTACCTCACCTTTGGTCTCTTTAATCACAACTGCATTGAGGAGGCCTTTTCCCCTAACTGTTGTCACAACGTCTTTGGGCAGTTTCCTCAACTCAGCCCGCAACACCTCTCCCATCCTTTGAGCGTTTTCTGCAAGCTTCTCTTCCTCAATCACCTGGATATAAAACAAAATAAAAAAAAACATTTTGGTTTAGTACAGCTACTCAGATTACACTTTTAAGGTTTAATCATCTTTGAGAAATACTTAAGGGAAATTGAAAATTCAGAGTATGTAGAAAGCAAAAGAACAACTTCATTAAAGTTTAACTACAGAGTTATACTCACCTCCAAAGCTGCAATTGCAACACGACAAGCCACCGGGTTCCCTCCATATGTGGATCCGTGCTCACCAGGCTTAATGGTCAGCATTACATCATTATCAGCAAGTACAGCAGACACCTAAAAGAATCAGAGACAATTAGGTTAAAGCTAAAATGGGTGTAATTCAAGTGTTATTTAATGAAATGACAGAGTGCTCGCTCACAGGATAAACTCCTCCGGAGAGAGCTTTGCCCAGAATCACCAAATCTGGGCGAACCCCTTCGTGGTCGACAGCCAGCCGTCGGCCAGTCCGTGCCAGGCCTGTCTGCACCTCATCAGCGATCCACAACACCTGAAAAGACCACAAGGGGCTTTATTAGTGACATTAGGACCATTTAGACTCAACGATGTTGTCACTATCAACACAGTTCGGATTAGTTTTTAACGCAGCAGTGGTGGATGGATATCACAGACTTTTCACAGATTTATTGATGGAGGGATGATTTTTACCATAATTGTCACAATGTATTTGTTTCTGCAATTCTCTCTCCATTTCTTTGATATCCTGTAAAGCCCTTTGAATCTTTTCCTATGAATAGTGTTTTACAAATCAACTTGCCCTGGTCGACAAAGAGATGGATGGATGAATAGACAGATGTACAGGCAAGGGTATGCCTTAATGGATGGGTGGTGGACAATTAAATGGATGGACAGATTAATGAAAAAATAAATCTTCTCAGGGTACTTAAGACTGAAACAACTAAGAACTTTAATTTAGCAAATACTTGTTGGCTACAGCATTAAAACACCATGCAGATTTCAATGCTCTCTGGGTCAGTGAATTTAGACAAAATCTCCCAGGAAGTAAATTAGCCCAGTCCTGGAGCCACAAACTAGCATTACATGTTGCTACTCTGATGAGAAACTTAATCCCCGTGCATGCTGACACAGCTACAAAATATGCAGCTGCAACACTTCCCACATTAGCTTTCTAGGAAAAGAACATACTTTAATCACTGAACGTTTCCAACTTTTTCGTTTCATTTACTTTGGTGCCTTTCCTTTTTCCCAAGCTCAGAGTGTCCACTACATTTTATGACCAAATTATGTACTACTCCATGGTGAAGTTAGACTTTCCAATTCATTTTTAAGAACTGATACAAAAGTTCACTTTAAATATCCTGCAGATATTTCTAGAGTTTAGCCCGGATAGACGGAAGCACTACACACAGACTAATATAAAATCACTTGTAGCCCAGCACAGTAGAACTGAAAAAAACACCTTACTTTGGTCTGAACTGAGCTGTCCCACCATCTGTATCTGGGCAGACAGGAGGTTTACAATCACTTCTGTTTTTCATCTTTTTTGTGGTAAAAGCTACACAATATATCAAGAACATATTGTCACACTATCAGTGTGTACAACATTTATATCGCAAAGGACATGGAGTGCAAAAACTGTTGGCCAATAGATTCCAAGCATTATGAATTTGTATTTTACATGCTGATGTAATATTTAGCCAGTTGGACAGAATCTCAAGGCAGTAGAGGCTCACACCGGACACAAATAACATTGTCCAAAACGCCAAAGATCACAGAAGATATTAAGCACAGATAAGAAACAGAGGCGAAAGATGAAAATGGGCATATATGGCAACCGATATCACCATTGCAATATTTAAAGAGCATAATCAGTATCGCAAGATTCTCTAATACCCTGCAGTTCTAACAGCTGGAGATCATGCTGGGACTGTTTATGAATATGAGGATGAACCCATTCTAAAGTTCTCCGAGTCTCTGAACTCAGCTCCTTAAAACAAACACTTCCAGAGGAGGAGTCCTCAAGAGGGAGTGATCAACCAACCAATCAGAACCGCTTGGGGTAAAAGTGCATGCAAGCTTTAAAGTTGATTTTTGACTTATTGCATTCAATACAAATATTTACAAAAAATCCATATTGAAATGTATGAGAAATTTTAGGTTATTTTAAAAATAATAACTTGAGTAAAACCTTTGATTTGTCTACTTCTAGGAGGACAGTTTTACATCTGTTGGCAGCTTGAACATTAACTGATGGGAGAATAATTAGAGTCAGGGAAAGTCCCGCTCCTAACAGCAGTTTATTTTAACAAAATCAAAATCTGGTGAGCCATCAAAACTGCTTTGGAAAAAAAAAAAATAGCTCCTGTACATCAAAAGTCAAATCTAAAATAGGTGTGCACACACTACATGTACATACATATGTATATATGAATGCATGGCTGCACAAAGCATTGAGCAAACAGACAGGTTGGTGACTGTATGGATACAGCTTCTCTACACAATGAGACATGGAATAATATCTTGAAATACAGATGTTTGCCATACTCTCTTTTTATTTTCCATACTTATCCAGACCTGGGAAATAATATAAAATAAAATTCTAGACTGTGTTTGAACCCTGGTAGTTGTAGTGGACCTGTACTTGCCCATCAGTCTATTTCATGCCATTTCTAACTGCGGGCAGCTATGGCAGACACTACATTATGTAAAAACATGGACATCCTTCACACCAACATCAACCTTGTCCTTTTACTCTCTTATTCTAGTGATTTCAATTGGACTTACATTGTATTTTGTGGTAAGTTCTCTGACTTTGGTCAAGTAGCCTTGGTCAGGCACAACCACACCTGCTTCCCCTTGGATAGGCTCCACCATAAAAGCCGCAACATTTTTGTCCTGAAGTGCTTTCTAGAGAAAGGGAAAAAAAAAAAAGAAAAGTCATCATTTTTAAACACATTCACACACCGAAAGGCAATGGCTGAACTGAAAGTCAATGTTTCTCTACATCCAGTGCACTGGTGGGGTGAACATTAAAAGATTTATACACAAGTTAAACTTTTCCATGCACCATGTACCTAAAAAAAAAAAAAAAAAAAAAATAAAGGAAAAAGCTAAAACGTGTACCTCCAGTGCAGGGATGTCATTAAACGGAACAAGCTCAAAGCCGGGCATGTATGGACCAAAACCCTTGTAGCTACTGGGGTCAGTGGAGCTGGAGATGGCAGCCATTGTGCGACCCCAGAAGTTTCCCTCTTAAGAAATAAAGGGAAAATGAGATTAAATGTTAATCTGAACAAACTCTTGACAAAATAAATCACTTTCTTACTGTAGCATTCGAGAAATATTTCTAAATAAGACGGTGACTTGCCTGCAAAAATGATCTTGGCCTTATTGTCTGGAACCCCCTTCACATTGTAGGCCCACTTCCTTGCAAGCTTACAGGCAGTCTCACCACCTTCAACCCCTGATTTTACACAAAACAAAGATAATCCTTTAGAGTTCATGTAAAAAATAAAAAAGGTTTGAAAGGCACACTCCAAGGTAACTTTCAGGACTTACCTGTATTCATGGGTAAAACTTTGTCATATCCAAACATGTCGGTGATGTACTCCTCATAGGCTCCCAGCACGTCATTGTAGAAGGCTCTGGAAGTCAATGCGAGCCTAGATGCCTGCTTGGTGAGCGCAGCAACGATCTTAGGGTGGCAGTGACCCTGATTTACTGCACTATAAGCACTGAGGAAGTCGTAATATCTGTTGCCTTCCACATCCCACACATAGATCCCTTCAGTACACAAAACCCCCCCCCAGAAAAATTAGTCCTACTTAGATGTGGATCAGAATTATTCATAGATTTGTAGTTTGTGATCATGAACTTACCCTCGCCTCGCTCCAGGGCCACAGGGAGGGGATGGTAGTTGTGTGCTCCGTGCTTCTCCTCACGGGCATATATTTCCTCTGGTGTGAGCTTGGACACGGCGGCGGGACGTGCACGCGTATGGATGTTTCTGTGGAGAACCGGTGCAGCGCGGCTCAGGCTGCGGCTGAGTTGAAGAATCATTCCCCTCATGCTTCTTGCTGTGTAGTTGGACAAAGAAAAAGAAAAGGCAAGCTTTGATATTAGTGATTGTGAAGATACCCCGTGGAAACGTGTTCTTGGTTTTTGTAACAAAATGTAAGATATTGAAACATTTCACATTTAAAACGTAAGTCGGGATATTGTGCAAGATGTAAATGTGTCTTTTTGCAACTAAAATCTCTAACCAAGGGCAGCTTCAAATGCAACTAAGTTCGTTCAATGATTATACATGAAACCATGTGAATTTACTTTGAGGGAAAATCTGATTAACCTTACCTGGATGCCATTTGCACACATAATACTGTACATTTGTAGTAACATAATACAATCCATAGAGCATTTAAACCAAATAGTTAAATACATTTGTATTAAAAAACTAAATCTACAAATATTTAAAACAAATATGCATAAAATAAAAACAGAGTAAAATAAAAATTTACATTTTACAAACATGTTAATTACATTTAAAAATAATTAAAATAAAATACTTTATTCAGAAAAATAGATTACAATATTTTTTTATATTTCCAAACACTTTAAATAGGTTCCAAAAAAAGATTGCAAACGTTAATCAAAACAACATACAGTGGGTATGGAAAGTATTCCGATCCCTTTAAATTTGTCACTTTGTTTCACTGCAGCCATTTGCTAAAATAAAAACATTAACGTACACTCAGCACCCCATCTTGACAGAAAAAAGAAATGTAGACATTTTTGCAAAATTATTAAAAATGAAAAACTTAAAGATCACATGGTCATAACTATTCAGATCCTTTGCTCAGAATCAAGTAGAACCACCCTTTTGAGCTAGTACAGCCATGAGTCTTCTTGGGAATGATGCAAGTTTTTCACACCTGGATTTGGGGATCCTCTGGCATTCGCCCTTACAGATCCTCTTCTGTCAGGTTGGATGGTGAACGTTGGTTGGTCTGCGGTCGTCCTGTCACTGCAGCTGATAAACACCGCCACAACATGATGCTCCCACCACGTTTTAGTGTAGGGATTGTATTGAGCAGGTGATGAGCAGGGCCTGGTTTTCTCCACACAGACTGCTTAGAATCAACGCCAAAAAGTTCAATCGTGGTCTCATCAGACCAGACAATCCTATTTTTCATAGTCTGGGAGTCCCTGTGTTTTTTTGGCAAACTCTATAAAGGCTTTCATATGTCTTGCACTGAGGAGACTTCTGGTCGTCCCAAACTTCTTCCATTTGAGGATTATGGAGGCCACTGTGCTCTTAGGAGCGTTGAGTGCTGCAGAGATTCTTTTGTAACCTTGGACAGAGCTGTGCCTTGCCACAATTCTGTCTCTGAGCTCCTTGAGCAGTTCCTTCGACCTCATGATTCTCATTTGCTCTGACATGCACTGTGAGCTGTAAGGTCTTATATAGACAGGTGTGTTCCTCTCCTAATCAAGTCCAATCAATTTAATTAAACACAGCTGGACTCCATTGAAAAAGCAGAAGCATCTCAAGGAGGATCAGAAGAAATGGACAGTATGTGAGTTAAATAGGAGTGTCACTGCAAAGGGTCTGAATACTTGTGACCATGGGATATTTCAGTTTTTCTTTTTTAATAAATTTGCAAAAACTTCAACATTACTGTTTTTTTCTGTCAAGATGGGGTGCTCAGTGTATCATAATGAGAAATAAAATGAACTTTTGGATTTTAGCAAATGGCTGCAATGAAACAAAGTGACTAATTTGAAGGGGTCGGAATACTTTCTGTACCCACTGTACTATTTCAAAACAGAAAAAAAATTACAATTTATATCCAACAAACAATGTTTGTATGGAATTAACTTGTAAGACTAGCACAGACTCGTTTCAAGTTCAACTTAGTTCCAGAATCTTGCAGATCATGAGCGACTTTTTCCATCCTCCAACTTACTTTAGTTTTGAAATTTCTTGCAAGGTTAGAACAAAAAGGGGGGCTTGCATGTTTGACACAATAACAACACCTCTCAGCAGCAACATTTGATATCATGTCTCTTCATTACGCTCACGGTAATTAAATATAGGGCTTAAATAATTTGATCTGCCCAGTAAACACTGTAGTGTCAAGTTTAGTTTCCAGCAGATAGAAGCTGGAGGAAAAAGTTGTCTGACTTGTTAATTCGTTTTTCCAAATCAGAGGAAAACACCAAAAGTACCTTTGTGAAAGGGATAAGATAGTACTAACTAAAAACCATGATTGTCAAAAAGCTGTTGGCTGGACGATTATCCTGGACATCATTTATTTTACAGTAGGGGTGATTGTTACTTTTAAATAAAGCAACAATTCAATTCAGTACTCAATAAAGAAGCTTCTTTTTTATTTATGTTTCTACATATGGACAACATAATGATTTGGAAACAATTATTCAAACAGACGCAGTAAAAGTCTCCAGATTTTAAGACTAGAAGGTAAACCTATTGGAATATTGGAACCCAGAGATCCCAGAGGCTTTGCAGGTCTGCTGAACCAAGCTTCCCTTTCATGTCCATTACAAAGGAAGAGACTGGCTACGAGTCAACAATAGCAGCAGCATTGCAGTACCAGACTTTTCCATTTAGACACAAAAAAAGAAAACTTTCCAACACTGGTTTTGAAGAAAAATTAATAAAGGCAAGGGAATTTTGTTTGAACAAGAGGATTATTCAATGTGCTTTAAATGATTTGATGAAATAAACTACTTGATTTGATAGTGACTCTTAGGAGATTTAAAAATTTAGCAGAAACGTTTATTTCTCTAACTCATTTCAGAAACGTATTTTATATAAATTCATTCAACAGTGATTTATTTCAAGCGTTTAACTCTGTAACCCTGACGATTATGGCTCAGCTAATGAAAACCCAACTTTCAGTTTCTTAGAAATTTTGAATATTACATAAAAGCAATTTAAAAAATCATTTTAAAAGCAAAAATATCTGCTTTGTGGGAAGTAGGTTCATATACCATACAGTATATGCTCTAAGTATTCGGTTGGGGCTCCTTTTGCATGAATTACTGTATCAATGTGACATGGCATAGAGGCAATTAGCCTGTGGGTCTCCTGAGGTGATCAGGGAACCCAGGTTGCTTTAATAGTGGCCTTCAACTCATCTGCATTAATGTGTCTGATGTCTCATCTTCCTCTAGACTAATTTCCATACACCATCTATGCAGTTTCGGTCAATACAGCTGCAGTCTTCTATGCCATACAAATCGTGCCCAGATTTTTGAATGCATTCGATCCTGCACATTTCCATCTGGTTTCTGCACCGTTTTTCCTACCACAGTATTTCTTTTCATTAAACCTTCCTTTACTTTGCTTGGATCCAACATTCTGAACAACCAGCTTTTTATTAGCAAAAAAACATTTTCTTTTATGTAACATTCTAATTTTATCTTCTTTTTTTTTTAAATGGGGTTTAGATTAGCTGTAAGCTATAAACATGTCAACTAAATGAAATAAACACCTCAAATAATAAAGAAATATGTATCTTATGAGTGTTACAGTCTGAGTTGAAGTTCTGAAAGCTTTTTGATTAAATCCTAATTTACTGAGCTGCAACTGAAAGCTTCCTAGTTATAAGGTGTTCCAGGCTGTGGGCATCTGTTACACAACCTTAAATATTTCATGACTCATTTTAACTCTTAAGTGATGCAATGCACCTTTAACTGGGGGGACATGAGGACGACATGGGAGAAACTAGAGTTTGTAAATCAATAAGCTGAAACAACAGTAAAGCAAACACCCACCTTATATCAATCAGTGAGCTTGGGCTCATTCCTCAGTCCCTGACCACTGATAGGTTACTGAGGAGCTGCCTCCACCGCACCCACTGACCTCCCAGTGCCAAGCTAAATAAAGAATTGCATGATCACTTTCAACCTGTTACTGGAATTAACTTTTGGATGGCGAACAGCCAGCCTGACATTATGCAACACGGCATCTGTTAGTAAATTTCCATCACGGTTAAACATCAGGAAGGAAGAGCTAAAACAGCGTTGCGGAAACCTTGCCTGAATTCGGTGTCAGAAAGAACAAAAAGCATTCAAAGATGAATGACAACCGCATAAAAAGCCGCGTCTTTTCCAGAGACTAAAATAATACCTGATGTTTAGAGGCCGGTGTTACCCCGGTGATCGTCTGTTGCTGTGTTGTTGTTTTTTTTCCCCCTGCTGATCTCACTGAATATTATAAACTTACTCTATCAAAATAAAACGAAGAAAAAAAAAAACAGGATTGAAAATGTACCTTGTGTTAATAGAACAGTGGTTCAGAAACCCTCTCTTTGGTGATGCTCACGCCGGTGAAAAATGTGATGTGTGTGCTGTTCGGTCACGGTGGGGATTATTTGACTACTCAGCGTGCCGACGCCGTGGCTCTTTGAGCGTGCTTACGTCAAAGGAGACGCCTTTATGCTGCAATCTTATCCGATGATTTCAGAGATCAGTGTCCTCCATTTATATATATATATATATATATATATATATATATATATATATATATATATATATATATATATATATATATATATATATATATATATATATATATTTTAAGAACCTTTTTATATCATGTAATGTAATTAATCTAACCAGAGCTGGTAGCTACATCGCCAAGTATTATGTAAGGTCCTCGACAATCTCTAAAGGCCACATGTAAAAAAAGGAAAACCCACGTGAGACTTTATAGAATCCCATTAGTGCCAACAAAAATAAAAAAGCTACGGCGTCATATTAATGACAAAAAAATCAATAAAACATTTCTGGTAATGTAAAAAAGCATTGAATTGTACTAAGATAAGATAAGATAAACCTTTATTAGTCCCACACGTGGAAAATTTGCATTGTTGTAAAATAAAGTGGACAGTGCATGATAAAAGCAGCAAAAAATGAAGACCAACTAAATAAAAACAATATACTGTTAGAAACAGATACAACCAGTGGCGGCTGGTGAATAAATTTGTAGGGGGGGCGCAGTTGCTTGTGATGGGTCAAAAGGCACGTCACCACCAGAACACCACACAAAATCTGAAAACCAGTTAAACTAGACCATTGGTATCAATACAACTACAGAGAGGCCTTGGATATCGATTTTCTGAAATTAATTTTGAGGTAGAATATATTTCAAAAGTAGGCTACTTTAACACCCGTTACACTGAATACTTGTTAAACCATCAATACAATTAGAGACATTGGATATTGTTGATCTAAAATGTTTTGGGGCAGAAAAGCTTTCAAAAGTAGGCTACTTTAATAATAATAAAAACATTAAAAAACATATAATACCATAACACCAGTTAAACAAAATAATTGTTAAGCCATCAATACAATCAGAGACAGACGTTGGATATCATTGAACTATAAATACAAACAAGTTAGAGAGGCTGAATATTGATTAACTATTAATACACACAAGAGAGTGACATTGAATAATTTTGATCTATTAATCAGTCATAACAGAGATACCGCAGAGGAAACAAAAAAGTGCATTACTTACTGGACATCCAGTTAGCCAACTGCGTTTAGTGTACACATTGGAGGAGAAGCTCCGAGTGTATGTCCTGCCGCGATCTGTTGCCTGCTAAAGAATATTTAAATCCGGACGTTCAGGTCCTAAGTCCTTTACCCTTTTCTTCTCTTCATCTGACCGACGAAAAAAAGGTATCTGGCGTAACGAAACAACAGAGTTTTCTTTTATCACAGTTGCCATGCTGTTGAAGAAGAGTAGGGATTGAGTAGCTTCTCTTCTCTGGTTGTGAGGCACGGCAGTGAAAATCTCGGACTTGTGGCGCGAACGTTTGCTCTGATGATGATGGACAAATTGGATTCGATTAATTGTCCAATCACGTTAAGATTAAAAATATGAGCAAGAACGCCATTGGCCTGGGCGCACATAAATGCGCCCAAGAAATAAATTTTCATGCGCCAATGAAAAGCTGCCTTTGCCTGGGCGGGACCAAAAAGTTTGACAGCTGTCATAAACTTCAGCGTTACCGGCGCCCCTGAGGAGGAGGGATTTATATGTAACAACAAATAGCAAGCCTAGCCGGGCGCAGAATGGTTAATGGTAATACCAATATTATTAGAGGATTATTATTATAATCACACTATTACATGGGGAGAACATAGCATTGTTGTTGATTTTTTTTTTTTCTTTTCTTCTTTTTAAATTTTTCATGGTTTGCTTGACGAACTTGGTCACTATTTTAACGGGTGGGCGGCGCCCCAGCGCCCTCTATAGACCCACCGCCACTGGATACAACTGTTTGTGGTTGTTAGCTGTGTGTCAGCGGCCAGATGCAGGGGTGTTGTTATAAAACTTGTACAGCAGCTGGAAGGAAAGACCTTTCCTTCCCACATTGTGGATGCAGCAGCCTGTCCCCGAAGGAGCTGCTCAGCGCTGTCAGAGTCTTCTGCATGGGGTGATGTTCTTCTGATGTTTCTTTTCCGACAAAGATGACAGCTAGAACAAAATATTAAAATTAAGCATTTAGGACAATGGTTTAATAAGCAACATGCATATTAGAAAAATATATACTCCATAGTTGGTTTGATTGTGAAGTGTCTTTTGAATATTTATTTAATAAAATGATTAATGAAGCCTGAAAATCGTGTTAATCATGTACCAAAAAAAGTAAATAAGTGTAGAAGGAGAATACATAGAAAAACACTGGTGCAAAAAACATTGTCAGAGTGGACTAAATTATGTAAAATCTAATTTTTGAAGAAAAAACACAGTCATGGGAGAAAAGCACTATGACCTTGAAGGACATTAAGCTGCTGTCAGAAGAATATATTTATGTATCAAAGCTTTTTAAATCTTTAAAATGCTCTACAACATTTGTTATTATTCCTAACTCCCGCCTTCCTCCCATAGACCCTTATGCAATTCAAACTGACGTCCCAATTTTTTTAGCCGATAAAATTCGAGTTTCCACCTTGTCGGCTGTCAATCAACGTGCATGCACATCGTGCTAACCCACAGGCCCCTCTGTGTCTTCCTGTTTACATTCGCCATATTGGAAGAGGACGTCAGTGCATTTCTTAGTGGAGAAGTCGCTTACCGCTAAAATGTCCATAACAAAAATACAATCGGATGATGTTCGATAGTGCTTGCTGCTTTTCTCTTTGGCCCGGTGTGACACCACAGGGGATGTGCATGCACAGTTGTTGAGGTGGGGCTAGAGGGAGCGGGGGAGGGCTGTTTTGGGAGGGGCCTTGGTAGCTTGGATTTAAAAAATCTATCTCTCCCTCAAATAATACGGACAGCAACTTTAAATAAAGAAAGCATTAAATATAGATTTAGAAAACACCTAAAAACACTAAATTCTTAAACCTACTAGAAGAAAGGTACTTTTGAAATAATTAGTTTAAGTATATCATTAATTAAGTTAAAAGTATAATAATTGATTTAAGAAAAAAATACAAATAATACGCATATATAAGCATATATACAAAAGATGTATAATAACAATATGTATACTAATATATATAATTAATTATTTTCTGTTTTATGGTATTATTAGTCTTATTTGTTCATGGGAGAAATGTCATTAAGAATTAAGCCTAGGCTATACTTTTCCGCCAGAAAAGGTCTGCACCTCCTGCTGTCCTGTTGGGGAATTGCTTCAAAACAACAGAGAAGTATAAAAGGAAAACGTCTCCATCCATACGTGTGCATATAGGTGCAAACTTGCTAACAGTGGGTATAAACTAGGCTTTAGAAGACTAAAACAATTACTTGAATACTGGGTTAATGTTAAATGATTTGATCTGATCTTATCTGGGAAAAAATAACTTACAGGAGTTTTGGGAGCATAGCAAAACCCCAATTTATAGCCTTGATTGAATTGGCAATAAAAAAGCAAAATAGACAAGATTACATATGATAGATTTTTGTCCAACTGTATCTTACTTAGACATTAGAGGAAGAACGAGATGCAAGTAAAACAGGAAAAAGCAGAAAACAAGAATCAGTTATTACACATCTGAGAATAGGTCACACGTCTTAACAAAATGCTTACATTTTTTTGGAAAGCATTTAACAGGGTTATGTCATCCTTGATATTTACCAGAATCTGTGCAGCATGGTTTCATTAAGTGCATTGCATATGAACCAGAAAGGAAACAGCTCAAAGAAGCACTACACACACTACAAATTACTGAAAATTTTGTTGGAATTATTATGATTTAAAAAAAGATCAAGGTGTGGGATTCTTGAGACAGGCAAACCCTCTAGAATTAATATAGCTGGTTTTTTATTTTATTTTATTTTATTTATTGTCCAGTTTGTGGCGACAATACACCATCATGTTTGGTCTGCCAACTGTCATAAAACACTATAAGAAGAAACATGTATTCACTTTTTTTCAACATATTGTCCATACTTTTGCTTTTTGTAGTAGCTTTGACCATAATATACTTTTATATTTACACGTTGTTCAATTTACTTTAAAAAAAAACTAAAATCAATAAATGTACATACATTCTTATTTACATTTACAGAAGTTTTATTTTATTTTTTTCTTTCATGGCACTGTTGTACTTCCATACTGTTATACTTCCTACCTTATGGGTCACGCAGGCGCAGTTTACATACCGTCATGGCTGACACAGGCTGGCCAGGCTGTGTGAGGAGTTTGAAAGGTGTCATTTTGGACCTTTGTGGAGTTTTGTATGACAGCGGGGAGAGCGACGGAGTTGCTATCCCTGGCTCCATCGAGGCTGTTAAAAGGTGAATGTATGACTTTGTGTTTGTGGCGTTGTTTGAGATTTTAAAGTTTAGCTTGCAAAGGTTCATAGAGAGGAGCAAATAAATCGTGTATGACTTAAGTCAGACCGCATTTTCTTAAGGAAAAGGAAGTCGGAAACTGTGTGTGCATGTATGCATTCTGCATTAATTTTGCCATGTATGCAAACAGCACAAGAACAGCATATCTCTATATCACCAAAAATGGGTTAATCCAGGTGACATCAGTGCGGCTCTTACTTTTTTGTAGACTCAAAGAATCAGACCTGCAGCTGCGATTCTGCACCAATGAGACCCAGGCAACCAGAGAGAAGTTTGTAGCCAAACTCCAGAGACTGGGCTTTGACATTTCTGTGTCTGAGGTCTTCCCTCCTGCGCCTGCAGCCATTGCTGTTCTCAAGGAGAGAGGTTTAAGGCCCCACCTGCTGGTGTATGACGGTAATGCCCCTGATTCCCCTAAAACCTAGTGCAACTAACTGCCTTTTAAAGTAATCTAATAAAGTAATGTAAATACAGCTATTCTGAAAAAGTTTTAGAAGCTGGTGAGAGAACAGCAGTGAACATATAGCATCATGAATACTAAGGACTGCACCAGAAGGCCCAGGGACATGTGGTTATGGGAAACACTTTGTGTGGTGAAAAACTGACTGCATATCACCCTGAACACCACATCTTCATGGTAACCAATGGTGGTGGCAGCATAATGCTAATAATAATAATACATTTTATTTTTATTGCACTTTACACATAAAAACACATCTCAAAGTGCTACAGGCACAACAGATTAAAAACACAAAACATTTAAAATGCACAAATGAAACTTTAAGGAAAAGCGATACAAAATAAATGGGTCTTTAATTTACTTTTAAAAACATCAATAGACTGTGGCGCCCTCAGGTGGTTAGGGAGGGCGTTCCATAGTCGAGGCGCAGCCGCCTTGAAGCCCCTATCTCCCATGGTGTGGAGTTTTGTGTTGGGGACCTGGAGTTGGTGCCTGTCAGAGGAGGGGAGATGTCGGGTTGGATTGTGGATATTGATGAGTTCTTTGAGGTACACTGGTGCCCTGCTGTAGACACACTGATAGGTGCTGTGGGAATGCTTTTCCTCTGCATAACAGGAAAACTGGTCAGAGTCAATGGGATAATGCATTTAGCTCCATTCTTCTTCCCTGAACTCTGACGAGCTTCTCAGCTGCTGCTGAAGCCATCCTCTTGGTGACAAATGATCGTTGCAGTGTCATGTGGACTTCCCAGTCAATGGCCACATGACACTACCGCCACCAGGGTGATGTGGAGTCAGTAATGGATCTAAATGTTTATAAAGCAATAAAGAGAAGAGTTGTGTCCATCTTTTAACACATTTCCACTTGCTCATTCAAATAAGTTTTTTTGTTTTGTTTGTTTTGTCTTTTGGCAGGACTTCTCCCTGAGTTTGATGCTGTAGATAAGACCAACCCAAACTGTGTGGTCATTGGAGATGCAGCTGAAAACTTCTCCTACCAGAACTTAAATGAGGCATTTAGGGTCCTGATAGGATTGGAAAAGCCAGTGTTATTCTCCCTTGGCCAAGGGTAAGACATTACTTAAACATAAGGAGGAATGAATTTAGTTTACAGATTTAGCAAAATGCTTATGATTTGTTTTCTCTCTCCTTCCTTAGGAGATACTACAAGGAGACAGATGGGTTAAAACTAGATGTCGGTGTTTACATGAAGGCTCTTGAGGTAAATTTGTTGTATCGCTTGCTCTGTTTGGCAGTAATAACTGCTTCTACCACTATGCCCTCTTACTTATAACATGAACCTCTTTTGTTTTCTAGTATGCCTGTGATTTAAAGGCAGAAGTAATCGGGAAGCCATCACCAACATTCTTCCAGAGTGTTCTCAGTGACATGGGGCTGAAACCACATGAGGTATGAAACAACAAATGGCACTTCTTTTGTCAGAGCATGAGTTACACAGTGATAAAGATTCTTCTGTCCTTACATTAAGGCAAATTTGCTGCTTTATTGTGTGTTTCCTCGTGTGCCTTTGGCTCACATTTGGTTTCAAGTTGAGGTGAAATGTGATTTTTATCTAATTCCTAAGCACTGGGTTCTGACATTGTCTGAAAAAGTATAAGATTTATTTATTCATTTCCGGGTCTGGATAAGTATGGACATCTGTTCTTCAATTCATCCGTCTGTCAATTCAATCTTTTTTCTGTCCATCCAGTTATTTTTCCCAATCCATCCATCCATCCATCCATCCATCTATCCATCCATCCATCTGTTTTTCCATCGATCCTTTCCTAGATTTATCTAGCCAATTATCCATCTTTCCATCAATCATTTGTATTTTTTATCCATCACTCCATCACATTTGTCCATCTGTTTGTTTATATAGTCTGTTTTATTTGAAGATGTATCCTCCATTAGTTCATAGTAAACTACATTAAGCATTTACTTTTAAAACATGGGCTAAAAAGTCACAAAGAAAACTGAAGATATGATTTAGTAAAAGTGGGGAACTTCAAGAAGTAAAAACTTATGAAGACCTCAGACAATAAAGACTGAATATGATTATAAAACACGAGTAACGGGGACATCGTGAAAAGAGGTTGGATGGTCAGACACACGGAACAAAGAAGCAAACATCATATTTTTCAGACTGTTTGTCAAAATGATATTATAGAAGTAATGTCAGCTAAGTGGAAGAGACCATGGCCCAGAACATAATTGTTGAGGAGGGAAACAGAACTAACTAAGAGAGATATCTGCTGTTTGCCAAGCTAATTAAAATATCAAACTTACCAAAAATATTAAAATATTTTCTCCCAAGGTTGGTGCACAACCTTGTGCGACTAGTGATGAAGTACAGAAAGCACATGTACCAATATTCTTTCCTTCCTCTGCCTCAATTTCAGGCACTAATGATTGGAGATGATCTGGTAAACGATGTAGGAGGGGCGCAATACTGTGGCATGAAAGGTGTTCAAGTCAGGACAGGCAAATACAGGTCAGTGATGTCCTCAATCCCCCGAATTAATTTATTTTTAGCCATAAATGATGTTCAGCCGATGTATGGTATATCAAATATTTCCACCTCCTTTGTGTTTTGTTTGTT
Source organism: Valencia hispanica (assembly GCA_963556495.2). Lineage (NCBI taxonomy): Eukaryota > Metazoa > Chordata > Actinopteri > Cyprinodontiformes > Valenciidae > Valencia > Valencia hispanica. The sequence goes on along the minus strand of OY747721.1, from coordinate 18,194,428 downwards.
TAAGCTTCCTTAAAAGTTTTAAAAGTATTATAAATCTCAGACAACTGTCATGGAAAGAAAATACCTTCTTCCTTCCATAAGGAGAAGGCTGAAGTCTGGATCAGTGTGTTCTTATATTTTATTACGGCCAGTCGTGTACATGAGCCCATCTGAACAAACGCTCGAACCCTCACCCCAGATCATGTCTGCCTTCTCTGTAAGCAGTTTCTGCCTTCAATCTCCCAATGTTATGTCTTCCTTGCAAGGTTACGCAAAACACTCCTCACTGCAGTTAGATCAGACTAGATGAAAGGCCTCTTCACTGACTCTGATGATCTCTTATTATTATGCCATATTCTGCAGATGCCTTTACTAATATGTAATTAATCAATTAATTGAAATAACGTTGAAATATTGCTGTAACACAACTTGCAAAACATAAGTCTATTTTTAGAAACCTGTACCACTTTAAAGTTATAAAACGGCCATATTTGGTGCACTCTGCGTTGAGAAGTCAAAAGTTTATTTTCTACCACACGATGGCGCACTTTAAGCATGTTTATACATTAGTTCCTCCACAAAGCCTCCAGTGAGCCAGCCCACCCATTCCTAAATCTTCCAGATTTGTTTGTTTAAGACTCTGCCAAAAATAGCGTTTATACTCTACCCCACGTTGACCACAACTTCTGAGTCACTGAGCGATTTATGGTCTCAAACATGGGAATTACTGTAAGGCCAATCTTAGGGTGTCATCACATAGAGGTTATTATTTTTAATTATTAATACCATACTTATGGCTTGAAGAAAACAGAAACATGACTATTGGAAAGTGTTGACGTTCGTGTGGAACTGCACATTATGGCATATCTGCATAAAATGCATGTTCCAAATCCTAAATCCAGTTTTTTTAAATTTAGTTTTCATTTATTTAAACCTGAGTTTACTGTTTACTTTAGCTCGGCTCATGACCGGAATTTGTATTGCAGGTAATTTTGACACATTACTGTAGGACTTTATGTGACAGACCATCTCAGAGTTGTTCATAATTTGAGGTGAAAGAAAAATAATACATGATTGCAGTTTGCAATGTAAAAAAGATAGAGGACTTTGTCCCAATGACAGCAAAAAACACATAATGAACAAAAGCACAGTGGATTTGCCTATGCTCAGTCCAAAGTGAGCTAAAACCAAATTAAATCTGTCAATCATTGCCTGTTTAAAGCCAACTCACGGAAATGGGGTCACTACTACAATGAGTCATAAACCAATACCTGAGCTCAGTCGGCCGGAATCAGAAAGCGACATTTGTTATGTGGAGCTATAAACCAGCTTAGTTTTGCCGTTGCACTGCAGGACCTGCTGCACACTGTCACTGCAGGCTCTTTATCACAGATTCCTCAGACAACACTGAGTAATCTGCAAGAACATCAGTCATTTTAATCCTGCAGTCAAAGAACAGATCCTCACAATTCATAAACTATACCTCACATTTGTGCAGTTGTTCTTGTGCATGTATGGGATATTTGGATATGTCCGCTTACTCTTTGCTGTGCTTTTGTGTATTTGGCTAACATGCGCATGCAGGTTTAGATAACCTACTTTGTGTTTGTGCCAGTATATGAATTTGGAAGCCATCTTTGTATCGTGATTCAGGACAAGCTTTGGAGAGTAGGCTATTCTAGTTGCAACTCTCAATGGAATAGGCTTAGTTCATGAGGTTTATGTTACTCCACAATGTTCTTTCAATAGCTCAGTCAGTTGGGCTCCAGAATGCAAATACTCTGAATAATATCTGTCACACATAATCCAAACACAGGATAAAGCAGATTATTTTATATCACCTCTTGACTCTTCTCATTCTGTGGATGTAAGCAAGATGAATAGAGCTGAAGAGCATATCTGTTTATACATTTATAACATACATATTGTATTACAGCTGTTGCTGTATATTGCCATCATCGCAAAACCTGGTGTAGCCAGTTTGTCATGTCCGTACAGTCAAAAAGAAGGGACTGTTATTTACTTAAAATTTCATTACCTTTTTATTTTTTACCATTTTCTTGATGCCTGCCATAGCAGGTGTGTTGCAGCAGGGAACTATCTAAAAGTTGCAGAATAGTAGCTCACGAGGACTGAACCTGGGTACCCCTGATCAAGGAGAATGAACATTTTGCCCAACTTTGAAGTCTTGTTGTGTTGTCAGACTTCCACCTGCAGATTCAGCTCATTGCTCTGGTTGTAGACCCACAAGTTGCCTTTTCAGTCTGAACACAAACTTTTAATCAGTCTCCATCAGAATAACAGGGATAGAAATGTAGGTTTTCAAAATAACGGTCAGAGGTATTCATCCAACCAAAAGTCTCAAAATTTAATTATTCAATTTTTCAAGAATAAGGTCCACTTTAATAATAGGAGTAAACCAGTGATGACAAGAGGATTCTAATGGTCTTTCAAAAGAAATAAAAGCTTCAATATTTCAAAGAGGCCACAATTGCAAAATTAGTTTTCCCGCTGATAATAGAACCAAACCAGTAATTAAAAAGGAATTAATTGTGTTGGATTTTTAACAGTCAGCATACAGATATAATCTTCTAAAGACGGTATTGAGTATTTCATTGCAAATGTGGGTTCTGTGTTAGTAGAAAAACTAAAGATTAAAAATGAATAGTCAGCCTTTCCAAAAAACGACATACTGTACATTACCTTCACATTTCTAGGGGGGCTAAACCAGGCATGAAAACCCTGTTGGCATTCCTAGAATGAGGCTCAGAGTTTGAACTAAAAGTCTTGCTTTATGAAGGTTCAAATATAAAAAGCTACAATCCATATCCCTAATGGGCTTGTTCGAGCTAAACAAGCAAAGAAAATGGTATTGCAGTGTTTATATGCAAACACTATCAAATTTTCTTGTTTTTTGCTTCTTGCAATCCATGTATCTATTACAGCAACTTTAGGACATTTAAACTGTCATTATGTGTTGAACAGAATCAGCTCATAATGTTTAAAGTCTCTCAAAAGACCAATTTTCATATACAGAGTGTCTGAAAAAAAAGAGTAACTGTGACAGTAATTGTGTTTCAGAGGGACATTGGAGACGTGAGATTTAACATTGTTTAGGCAAACAGCCCGAGTGAACCCTGGCCTGCTCAGAGGAGCTATAAACCCACAGTCAGATCTGTGAAAACACAGCTGTTTCCAAGTCAACCAGATGCTGCACAGACCTCCAGTTCCCATCAGGTTTGGATGAAGGCAGCTTCAAAATACCCCAGACCCAGTGACTGGGCAGGAAGGTTAAAATGATACAAATATTAGACAAATCAGACATAATGGGCTTTTGATAAAGCTGTAGCTGAGAAACGTTCCCTTCTTCCCATAACTCTGGTTATGTTTAAGATTTAGTGCAGTTATGCATATATTGCCTTAGTGCCTTGCGTACGCATTTTCACAATCTTTTTTCACATTTTGTCTCATTACAACCAGCAACTTTAATGTATTTTTTTTTTTTTTATATATAGGGTTAAAAAATTGTGAAGTGAAATGATACACCGTTTTTGACAATGTTAAGAGAATCAAAATCTGAACGTTTTGGAATGCATTTGTATTTAGTCATTGGGTTTATATTGTTTGTGTTATAACGTGTGTCACTGGAAAATACAGTTTAGCACGGAACGAATGGTTTGAACTGGGTTAGGGTTCGTTTTTTACTCTTATCCACCTAATATGGGATTAGAAATGAGCTTCAAAGAGCTATTACATCTGGAAATGCCAAAAGGCCTAAGTGGTGGCATCACATGTAGCTGCTGGAGAAGGTCAGCAAACACAGAGGACACTTTGTCGGCATTAACTGTACTTGACAAATTCTGATGAGGTAGTGATGATGTATATTTAGATGCAATTCTAAAATATATTTACTTCAGTGACCATTTAGGTTCCTATTGACATATGACAAGACTTTCAAAATGTCACCTTTTATAAGCAAGAAGTAAGTACAAGTATTTATGGGCTGGTGTGATATGACCCATTTCCTGATTTTGGTAAGAACGCTGGTAGCAGCATTTTAGATCAACCATAGTTGCCTGATTGATTTAGTTTTTGTTTTTCCTTTTGCAGACCTTTATGGACAGTAATGTTACCTACTATAAATAAAAGCATGCACAGGTTATTGTTTATTTTGGGGGGTACCATTTGGCTGCTTTAGGTTATTTGTATGTTAAAATGTAGGTTTGAGTTTAAAATGACAGCCTAGTTTTGACATACTCTGCTGGATTTATTCATTTATCTATATCATTATCATTTAATCTATATAAGCAGTAGTTTGACTCTCTGTTTACACTTTGACAAATGTAAGACTAGGTAAGAGAAAAACCTTTTGTGAGGAATGTCAGTCTCACGCTGCCAAATATTCCACTCGCTACTTAGTTGATCTGATATTTTGTTCTTTCAAGACTGCAAACTGTTATTTGTGTCTTGCAAAAGTATTCATAACTTACAGACACAAACTTTATACGTATTTTATGTGTAAAAACTGACACAAAGTCATGCATCATTCAACTTTCTTTTGAAATAAAGAAAGTGTAATATGCATTCTTATTCAGTCTCCCTAAAGCAGTGTTTCTCAAACTTTTTTTTATCATTCCCCACTTTGGACAAAGGAGCATACACAAGCCCCCCCCCTGCTTTTATTGCCCCAACAGAATGGTGACCACGCCTGATTTTTGAAGTGTTTTACTTATTTAAATAGCTGAGTTAGTCTACAAGTTTTTATGGGTATAAATTTGTTGGAAAAAGGGGTTGCGCACTGGTATAAAACCGGCTCAGAAATATATGCTGTCAGTAGTTGCTACATGTAGAACTTCAGCTCACAGTTGGAGAAAATAAAAGTTGTAGCTTTCAAAAGTACAAAATAAAAAATAAAAATTATAAAATAAATAAAGATCAAGATACTCATCCCTGTATTTCCTTCGTGGTTAACCGTGTGACTTCTCTTACTCTGAAACGTTCCCTGATCTTTTTAGATATTTGTACATTTTATAGATGGAATCTCTGATAATGCGGCTACTTCAGCTTGTTTTGTTCTGCTGCGATATATTCCAACGTCAAACTCCCAGCCCGATGTTCCAGGTCCCGGTTCTGTTTACAATGATGATCACAATTGCTAATTTATTTGAGTGTGTTTAATTTTGTGAGAGGGTGGAGTTGGTTGATTTAATTTACAGTGCAGTGAAACATTCACAACGACAGAATTTTGGGGGGGGAAACTATTTAAATCCCATTGATGTCACACCCCACCTGCAATACCTCTGTGCCCCACTAGTGGGGCTCGCCCCATAGTTTGAGAAACACTGCCCTAAAGCAATGAACTACCTTTGGCTGTGATTACAGACGCAACCCTTGGGGGGTATGTGTTTGCCAGCTTGTACATGCAAAATGCTCAATAACTCAAGCTCAGTCAGATTGTATGGGTAGGGTCTATAAACATCAATTTAACTCAACTGTACACAGCACTTTTCACAACATGCTGCTGTTTCATCTACATGGCATGTGGCACAACTTTTAACTGGACTTATTTTGGCTTTCTTTCAACAATTGCTTTCTACCTACCACTTTTCCATAAAGGCCCAATTTGGGAAGTGCACAAGTAATTGCCCTTTCAGAAGATTTTTCCAACTGAGCTGTAGATCTCTGCTGCTCCTCCAGAGTAAAAACAGGCTGCTTCTCTAGTTAATGCTGTCCTGTCCTAGACTGGTCTGCCAGTTTTGGGAAATGACTGTGGCTTGGAAGATTAACACTCTGTGTCACTCTTTCCATTCTCAGATTAAAACAAATGCATAGCACGCTTTTCAGGTATTTGTTTAAAAAAAAGATATTGGAAACATCATTTCATTATCTTTCCACTTCGTAATTATGCAATACACTGTGTTGGTCTTTTACATAAAATCGACTGAAGTATCACTGAATGTTTTGGTTAATATAACACACTCTGAAAATAGATCAAGAGGTGTGAATCCTTTTGCAACAAAGTTTGACACAAACCATAAAACTGAACCAAAACAGCTAAGTTGCAGGAAAAAAAACAAAAAAACGGAAGCTCTCAAAACGACAATCAAGAACTGAAAAGCCCTAATGCAAATGTGGGTGTTACAAGGTGACTGTTTTCAGCATTACTCGTTGGATTTGTTTATTAATATAAACAAATTCAAAGGTACAGTCTAGTAGCCGCACGACAAAAAAAAAGCGGAAATGATGAAATACAATGCTGAATAAGCCTTTCTTTATTTTAGTATCCAGAGTGTTACTAGAGTATAATGCCGCTACTTGAGCTCTGTTTTTGTTGTTGTTTTTTTTGTCCTGTGGCCTCTTGTTATTTTCTCAGTTTTGAACATCTCCCACAGTCTCTGACCTTTTCAGGTCCTGTGCTCTTTGTTTCTTGTTCTCATATCTTCAGGGAACTGCATCAGCACGGAACCAGGCAGCTTTGAAGCAATTTAAAAGCAGCTTCACGTCACGCTGCTTCTTTATATCCCATTTTGTAACACCATTTCATCGCTGCTGTTGCTGCCTTTTTGTGTTTTCTGCAGCTTTTCAAATCAAACAGATTTTCATAAACTCTCAGTACACGTTCACATCCTTCTTTCTCTGTAGCAATGTTAGATCTTAACCAGCTATTGATGGGTACTTGGAGTAAGCTCACACTGAATTTCTGATTAAATCTGGCAGAGAGATCACATACAGCAGCAACCATCACCCAGTGGTTTACACTTTAAACCTCCCACTCTGGCCAGCACGTCACTGCTAATGGGAATGTTGGGAAACAAGCAGACTGAGTCAGATTAAACCTCTCAGGAGGGAGAGAGTGTGAGTCCCTGATCATACAAAATCACAATTCAAGTTTACTGAAACCGCACCCAGGTTTGTGCCCTCTAGGTCTGCGGTCGTCACTGAGGGACACAACAGGAAGCAAGCGCTGCACTGGGGGTCAGTGGTCATGTGATTATAATTGAGATAAGTGTTCCTTCAGCAGTTTAACTGCAATTTTCTCAAGGAAAGAAAAATATACAAGGAATAAAATAATTTTGTCACTGGTCTTAATTTATTGCATAAAACAAAACACAAAAATGTACATGTTTAAGTTTAACCGTGTATTAAATTTCGTTTAATAAAAAAATAATAATAATTTCCCTGTTTGTTTCTAAGTGCTACTTCAGGGTGAAAAAAAGGAAGGCAACAACTCCCTTTGAGAAAGTACTTGGCAAAGAGCTTGAGAAATGCTTTTGCAGTTTCTGACACTACAGCAAATATGTAACTTCCCTGAAACGTCCACTCAATGTAACCACAGCTTTCTGTTCTCGCTAATCAGGATTATTAATCCAACATGACTCATTTCCAGAAGCTAAATTAAGGATATTTATTGTATTTACAAAAAATTTTTTTTGTTTTGTTTAAAGTTAACTAAGAAATAGTATTTGTAACAGTTCTATGTAAACAGTGTCCTTTGTGATTTTTGGCACCTTCATTAGGAAGGTGTTTTTACACCTCCATTGTAAAAACAAGCTATAAAAGAAAGAAATCCATCTTTTTTTTCTTTTTGGCAGTAAAAATTTAGAAAAATCCAGCCTTTTTAAGCACATCTTCTATGTGAAGGAAAAAAAATCAAATTAAGATATTCTTTTTAATACAAAATCAACAGTGGCACAATGTTATCTCTGCTGTCAACACTGTGTTGACAGCATTTTGCTCATTTTGCTAATACCACCGAGATTTCACAGCGTTTATACATATACACAGAGAGAGGGACCTTTAACCGTTCTTCTCTGCACTGTCCCCCTGTACCAGGGGTGTCCAAAGCGTGGCTCTTAAGCTATTTGCAGCCCTCTGAATGTTTTTCTGTGGCCCAAGGCTGCAATTCAAGAATGATACAAATTTGGCCCATCTGCACTGTTTTTTTATTTTATTTTATTTGCTCATGATCAAAATATCAACTACACTACAAAGAATTGTTCTTGGTTTCTTTTGCTTTCATTTTGATTTTATAGTAAATAAGACCACAAACACAGCAAAGCAACCCATATTCCAATTTTTGTTGAGAATAAACAAAAAACATATGTACACCAAGAAAATATAAAACAATAAATAGTGAAGCATTTAGGAACTTGTATGCCTTCCTTTTATTGTACCAAACATGCAAACTTATGTTTTGAATCTACAATGATTCACAAATCTTTTTTAACAAAAATTAGATTAACTTCTTTGTTTCATTAAAATATTGCATGTTTGAGTTTACTGTGAAGTAGGTAAAAATTTAATTTGCTCATAAAATATTATATATTATAATAATCGTAAAATAATTTTCACTTCAGAAACTTTTGGGATAGGGAGGCAATTGTATTGGGGTGACAGACGCCTCATTTTGTGTTTTCCAAGTAATGGTCTCACTGTGTACAGTGTGTCTTACATATTGGGGCCAACACCAAAAAATACTAAAGACAACCCTTTTCAGTGTGGCATCAGTTTCAACAGTCTGTGGGTCTAAAAAGCTGGTATTGTCATTAAGTCATTCCAATTTCATCGTTCAAACAGACATGAACACATGTCACTTAACGGACGAGCAACGCCACCTGGCCATAGGGCGCCTTTGAGTCGGTGGCAGGCAGTCAGATGTTGCACTTGAACTTGGTGTGTCTCAAAGTGTCATCAGCAGACTTGCATCAAGACACAGAACTACTGGCAGAGTTTGTGACAGACCCAGGAGTGGATCCCCACGGGTGACAGACCACAACAATGACCAGTACCTAAAGACCTATGCACTCAGACATCGTCATGCAACTGCCACACAGCTGCAGGCCCGTTTACGAGATGTGAGGGGCACTAGGGTTTCCAGACAAACCAATCGCAACAGACTCCACCGCTTTAGCTTGAATGCCAGACGACCGTGGCAGGTGACTTCACTGACACCAAGACACCGCCGTGAACGTTTGCAGTGGGCACAAGACCATGTGACCTGGACAATGCAGCAGTGGTCTACCGTCCTGTTCACTGATGAGTGTCGGGTCACCTTGCATAGAAATGATGGTCGTCAGTGTTGCTAGAGAAGGCAAGGTGAGCAATACGCCGAGGTCAACATGGTCACTATGGTTAGCTTTGGTGGAGGAGGTGTAACAGTCTAGGCATGCATCACCAGTCAGTGCAAAACAGATTTGGTTATTGTAGAAGGCTCACTCACTGCATGTTCTTACCTCAGAGACATCATAGAACCCATCATCATCCCCCAATTCCGCCAGCACACCCCCAACTTTCTGTTCATAGATGATAATGCTTCACCGCATCCTGCCAGAATTGTCACAGCTCGACTTCAGGAAGTCTCAGTGCCTCATATGGTTTGGCCAGCAATGTCCCCTGACCTGAACCCCATAGACCCGCCACGTGACCTGGCAGAACTGCGTGTAGCACTTGTGGAAGACTGCAACGCATTGCCCCAGGACAACATCATGAGGCTAGTGAGGAGCATGAGACGTCGCTGTCAAACTGTCATTGCGGCAAATGGTGGAAACACCCGCTAAGGACATTGTCAATTTGTGTTATTTGGGGCTACCCTTGTTATTGTCTACATTTTTGGGGTAATAAATATTAAACTAATTAAAATTGTGTTTCTTTTCATTCATTATTAATAATATCAAAGGATACTTTTACGTATTTCATTAAAATTCAGACCAAATAGGAAAAGCACTCATGTAAATAACAATATCCCTAACTTATTGTGAGTAGTGTATATCTACACAAAAGTATCTCGAAACATCGCGTCCCAAAAATTCTTTACATTTTGTTAGGCAGTGGCTTGTATTACAGGCAGCTTACTTATAATGCACTCCCTTATTTATTTCAGAATGAATGGTGGGAATTGTGTAACCTGGGTTATAAAGTACAGAGGTTAACATGTCTTATCAGTGAAGCTGTTGTACTTGTGTAAAAATCACACGCATATGCACAAGTGCAGTTTTGTAAATGAATAACATAAATTGGAGCACAGTTCCCCCAGATGGTCACTATGCTAATTTCCAGAGACATCACTGTAACTGCTCTATTTTCCTGTAATCTGAGTCCTCAGAACCAGGATGGCCTGAGACTGAATGGGGAATGAGGGTAGAGAGAATGTGGGTCAGCGTCACGGTGAGGTACTGCAATTTATTGTATATTCTGGTGTAAAGGGACACAAGAAGGCCTAAAACAAATTAGTTCTTTTTTGTGCCCCAAACAGAATGGACTGTTAACTATTACCACATGAGCCATGTGAGTGGCATTTAACTCTGAAATGGTGGGAACATCTAGGAGTGATTTTTGTGGTCGTAATGCTACTGTAGAGATAATTGTTGTCCACATCAAAGAGTTTGTGGACATGAGAAAGGTATTAATTAAAGCTGCACTATATATTGAATAACAATCATTGGAAATGCATTATGTTCAGTATCATATTTAGAAAAGAGAGTTTTAATGCAATATTCTGTTTGGCCGTTATGTTTTAGGCTTCCAATAATAATGATAAAATAAAAAAAAGGTTGAAACCAGATACCGTAATTTTCTCTGACTATTGACCCCACCTGAATATTAGGTGCACCAGCTAAATTTTAAAAGATAATTATATATATATAGGCTGGTGCCTATCTCCAGCGGTCACAGGGCGAGGTTTTTTTTTTATTAGCTCTGCCAGGAGATAATGTTTTCGTGCCCGTCTGTTTGTTTGTCAACACACTCTTAGCAATATAACTCAAAATGTTATGGATGGATTTTGATTACATTCTCAGGAAATGTCTGCAATGGGACCCCGGACAACTGATTAAATTTTAGGGTTGATCCGACATGAAGTGCATATCCACCCACCGACCAGCAGTCCTAACCTCCACTCCTCTTCCGTGTCAGAGAGCTCACAAGCGGTTCCCCTCGCACAGGAGCCCTGAATCTCCGCTCTCTGCTGGAAGAGCACAGCCATGCATCTCATTAAAGCCGTTTTCAGACAGAAGTTCTGGAATATTTGCGGGCAATTCCATCCGGCCTTTAACCGGAGTTGTGTTTTCAAATACACCACTTTTCTCCGTAACATTGCCTTTCGGCTGCTTCTACACAGCAAGAAATGTGCCGGAGGATCCTGATGAATGTCTTGGGAGTGGGGGGTTGTATGTGGATATGACGTAAAGTTAGTGCGGCAGGCGTACATGTAATTTCCCCAAAGATGCAAAGATGGTCAACGAAACAGCAGATCTACTTGTAGTGCTCATCTTTGTGATGTGTGCAATTTGCGCACATGGAAATGCTTAGGAGACATCGACGAAGAAGCTGAAAGGTAAATAGTGACACTTATACGTCATCAATGTGTGCGCCCTGCCGCCTTCCCTTTTTCCGCATCTCCCCACACCCCTCCAGCTCTCACGGAACATTACCTGATAATCTGAATGCAAACACCAAACCACGAAAAGTCCGCTCTTGGTACTAGGTCTTCATCCGTAAAATTACCGGTAAAGGGTATCTGGACAAAGTCGGGAAGATTGCTTTCAGACTCAAAAGCAAAACAGACGAAGTCTGGAAAATTACCGATTTTCATGGCCTGTTGAAAGGGGATTAACAGACATTTTAATGGAAAAGTAGCATGGGTGGTACTGGTGGAGGTCTCATTGCTTATCTACTTTTAATTTAAGACATGCTTTTTTTTTCAAACAAATGCCGAAAATTAGCAATACCGCACCAACGCAACACGTTGGTTACAACACATGTCTGGTTAGCAAATAAAACATATTTTAGCCTACAAGAAAAGTCATTGGTCACTTTCTTCCTCATTAAACCACTGAAGTTGTCTCAGTGTCTTTGTGCCCTCTGAAAGCTTTTGTTGTCTTTTTACACTGACTCAGTTCTTCCTGTTGCCTCCTTCAAAGTCCTCACCATCGACTAATTGATATCAAGCTTACGTGCAGTAGCTATTTCCTTATTTGATGGCCACCTCGATTGCTCTTAACTTAAAAGCTGCATTTCTTCATGTGTTTTCCCTGAGCTGTGTACATGAAAACTACCGGTAATGTCTTCTTCAGTGCATAATCTTTCCCCAGATGTCTCTCACTTTTGCGCTTCCTGCTATAGTGCCCTCTGGAGGCCATTAGCCAGTAGAAATCTATAAATTAGCCATATCATTCTATAGGAATCAGGGTCGAAAGCGTGTGAAAGAAATTGTGGTTTATAGTCCGAAAATAACAGTATTTACATAAACTGTATAAAAAGGTTAAACCTTTCCTGCTATAATTTTGGCCCAATCCTCTTGACAGAAGTGGAGTAAGTTGTAGGCCACCTCACTTTCAAACACCTTTTCAGCTCTCTCCACTACTTTTCTTCAAGACTGAGATCGCGGCTTTGTTGTAGCCATTCCAAAACATTGACATTGTTGTCATAGTTGAGGTCACTGTTCATTATGAAGACCCGTTTGTGCCCAAGGTTTAACTTCTTTGCTAATGTCTTTAGACTTTGCTTCAATATTTCTTAATGTTTTTTTCCTCATGGTGGAATCTATTTTGTGAAGTGTACCAGTCCTTCCTGCAGTTAAACACCAACACAGCATGATGCTGCTACCCCTGTACTTCATGGTTGTGATGGTGTTCGCAGACTTGTAAGCTTTCCCCTTTTTAATTAACATTAATTAACAGAATCTTACAAAGCCATGATATGTTATTATCTGGGGGACGGACATCTGCAGACATGATTAATGCCTTGTGAATTGACCATTTAAGTGTAACAGAAATTGCATTAGTAAGTAATTACATTTAACTATCTTTTCTTTGGTAAAGGACAGAAAGCAGTTTCACGGCCCTAAACAGAGTAGCCTGATCATTCAGTTTAAGGATTTTGCTAAAGCAGCTATAGAATGCTGTCACTTTGTTACTGTAGGAGTTATATGTGTCTGCAGAAATTAGATGCTCTTTTCTATCCGATCTCCTTTTCATTGACTCACATAGGCTTCGAACAGAACACAAGACTGCAGTGATTATGGAAGGCCTTTGTTCTGTGCAGACCTATGTCACTGAACCTTGACAGGGTGACTATGTCTTCTGTAGCTGCAGCTTAATCTCCTTTACAAACTGAGAAGTGCCCCTGGGTTTGCTCTGAGGTACATACTGTATTTCAGCCTGGCTTGTCTTTTATTCCTCCATCGGTGTCCTATGGCGTCTGTAACATAATTTATGTCACCTTCTATATTTAATTCCCTTCTCTATAGGTTTCACCTACGCAACTCTATAATCTTTCACACAATATAGGGCCTTTAATTCTCTGGGGTTTTTTTTGTAGAACCAGATTCTTCGTGCAGTCATGCCTTTGCAGGTTCGGTCTGAGTCACACTTTGACCACACATTTGCTCGGCTTTGCGAAGTCTTTTCCCCTGTACGCAAGAATGCAGGCCTTTTATATGGTCGATCAGAACAGCACAGTCCCACACACCCTGTCCTTTTTTAACCGCCATTTGCACGAGTCTTATGTGTGTGGGAAGGAAGTGGAGTTATCTCGGTGCAACTCGTCTCCATCGAAGGCTGTAAACTTGTCAAAGGATCGTCATCTCACGAGTTCATGTTTCTAAATGTGTCATCTCTGTCTGTTTGCTTCCACAGCATAATCCACAAAGGCGCTGTTGTATGTTCAGAGCCTCATTCGAAAAGAAAATGAAAAGCATTCTGACTCATTAAGGCCTTTTTGTAATCATGCAAACACAGTTGGGTGAAGCTGTTTATTTTTCGAGGATTTATTCATTATATTAATGCACATTATTCAAAATTTGATACTGAATTGTGTCAAAACAACAAAGTATAGGAATGCATTATAAATATGCGTGCATGTCCCGTCTACAAGCTCCACATTTCCTATGCACACCCTTTGTCTGTCAGCAGCTGGTATTGGTGAAAAACTTGCATGGTAAAAAGGAAGATGCATGTTTCAAAAGGCTTGTATTACCATTACTGGATCTCCTTTATTTTTAATAGATGGCACATGAAAGCTTGTTTTTGTTTTGTGAAAGACATGTCCAGCCCTTTATGAACACAGTTTGCCGATTGTGCTATTTCCTAGAGGATATTGCACCATGTCACAAAGCTCAAATCAACCCATACTGGTTGGTTGGTTGGATCTTAATGCAATAGGCATGTTAGATAGTCACGTTAACCATCTCGGCCATTTTGTTTCTGAACTTGATCATCAGTTGCTTCCAATATTTTTTGTGTTCAGATGTTAATTGTGTGCTTCTTGGACAAAGATGTCTTGCTTTGGTAATGAATGCACAGACCGTCCAAGAACTCTCTGCTCCATTTTTTTTCAGTGAGTAAAATTATATTTCTGCTGTGCATTTAAGATAACGTTGCTTGGTCAAAAATGGGTTAAAATGATCATATTTTTTCTTTACATATTGATTATTAAAACTTGTTTTGATTGAAATTCACATAGTTTTAGTGAAAGTTATAATAATAATAATTATAATAAAATTTATTGTCATTGCAGTGTAATACAACGAAATTACAGTGCACTCACGTATAGGATACATTAAAAAGGTAGCATAATAAATAGTAAATAAAAGATAGGCAATAAAATAGAACATTCTCACAGTCATTCATTCATTCATACAATCACATTGCCATATAAAACCTGCTATACTTGTGCCATAGTGTGCGAATATGCAAGTTAGTGCGTGGAGTGCTGAGCCGCAGCATGTACACGTGCCGCCATCTTGGACCAACAAGGCTTCATGATTTTATTTGACATTATTGAATCCACCTAGAAGGCAGTGGGGTAGCAAAGTTGCTCAACCGTGGTTTTCTGGTTTAAATCGCCAGCTAATCTCCGTTAGCTCCGGGTTAGCTCAGTTAGCTCGTAGCTACATTGGGTCAGAGTGTCAATTACTCTCAGCTCCACCTCTTTGCCCATTGTTTGTGTTTTCCGGGCATAACAAGATGCGTGATGTAGGCAATATGGCAGTGGTGGGAATCGCCCAGTTGGCTTCAATTCAGCTCTTCAGAAACCTGGGTAGAGTTGTTGGCCTGTGACCCAGAATTTGTGGGTTTGATTCCAGCTTCCACCTGCTACATGTCGTTGTGTCCTTGGGCAAGACACTTCACCTACCCGCCTACTGGTGTTGGCCAGAGGGGCCAAAAGTGCAATATGGCAGCCTCGTTTCTGTCAGTCGGCCCCAGGGCAGCTGTGGCTATAATCATAGCTTGCTTCCACCAGTGTATGAATGTGAGCGTGAATGAATAATGGAGCTGTTGTAAAACGCTTTGAGGGTCTCGAAAAGCGCTATATAAATGCAACCCGTTATTATTATTATTATTATTATTATTATTATTATTATTATTATTATCTACAACATCTGGGATTTAGATTTGGTTTTCTCTGGACATCCTCTACTTGTTAAGAGTACTGCAGCCTGGTTGATCTGTTGCTAGCAATTCATGCCAGTAATCTGGTTTGTGATGCACAAACTGATAGTGAAGAATAAATCACCACTTTTTCCATTTTTCTTTAATTTAATGACAGTACCCAACTTAATGCTGAGTGAAACAACAGTTTGCCACTATGTGATGGCTATACAGTACCAAGATACAACAAACCCACCAGTCCGTTACAGATTGGGGCTTTAATTTGTTCTTTGTGGATGATAATCTAAATTTTGGTTCGGTTCCCCATGAAAAAGAGTTTTCCGAGGTAAAGTCTTGAATGTTTTGGAAATGAAATGAGATGTTTCAAGATCAAGTTAAAGATACAAAACGGCATTTTTAGGATGTGTTGAGACATGGCTTTGGGTCATTCAGGCTGCAAGAGAGTGAGAGAGAGCAACGCTTTAGGAATTTTAGAAAGTGTCACCACATGATGGAGAACATAACAGTTTGCTCTTGGCTCCTCTTAAGCTTGCCGGGTAATAAAACTCAATAAGATATCAATAATTAACTGAGTCTCTTTCTTTTTTTATGGTAAGACCTCACTCCCACAACAAGACAAAACAGTTGACTGGGCCTTAGCCTCTGAACTCCATGGCTGTACTTTTACACCCTTAGACAGGGAGAGAAGATCTGTGAAAGTGTGAGAGAATCTGAGAGCTAAAGTCCACAGGCAAAAGCATTGAGCTACTTCTTAAACACACAAAAGCAAACTCTTTCCTGTTTGAATGGAGAATCTGTTCTGCTAAGTAATTACCAATTGCCAAGCTGCTCAACCAGGCGTGGTGTGGATTTGGTGATTTGCCTAGTTTCTGTTAGTTGCCACCGTTTATCCAGATACCTTGTCTCTGCATGTTTGTTTGGGTGTGCACACAAATGCATTATGTGTGTCAGAAGCAGGTGAGTCAGCAGAACTGTTTTGCTATCTTAAAACACTCATACTGAGAGATACACAAAGGCATGGCAACTCATCAGCAGCATTGCAAATAATAACATGCTGGTTAAAAGTTTGTGGTGAGATCTGGGTCACATGTAGCTTTGTATACTGAGCAAATACTACCAGCTGTGAAATAACACCCTTCTTAAAATGCAGTTAAGATAAAGACATTCAGTAATGGTTTACGTCCTCTGATCTTTAATGTTTGGGAAAGTTGAGAGTTTCCAGTGGGGGGGAGTTGACACTTCTTTCTCTCTAGCAAAAACACTGCCTGGCTCTCTCAGGAGGTTTTTTACACAGCAACAGGATGAGTGGAAAAATAAAAACAAATCTAGTCGCTCATCATGCTGCACGTAGGGAATCCCCTTTGATTCCCCTTTGTGCATTTAAACTGTGATCATATTCTCGCCCTTAAGACCAATAAGACTCCTGTAGCATCACAGGGTTTGAGGAAAACACGAGCAGCTGCTCACCTTCTTTCCGACTGCCCCAGGGTTAGAGCAGAGAGCTTTGTCTTGTGTTGGCATCTAATATCCACCCACAAGGCTTGGCTGAACATAAAAGGCTATAGTTATCATCCAGTCATGTTTGCTTTTAGGTTGTGGCTGTATAGGTGGATTTATTATGAAAATACAATCCTTCCCACTACTCTTTCACTGATTCACTAGTTTGGTATGATAATTTTCACATCAGCTGTGACGGTTTGCTGTCATAAACAATCAGTCTACATTATTATAAATATTTTTGAAGATGTGCAGTTATTTCAAAATATTTGCTGTGATGCTTATGATGGGCAACATGGATTTTCAACTCCCTCCACAGTTTCTGTATTTGATAGAGGTCTGGAGACCGACTAGGCCACTCCAGAACCTGGAAATGCTTTTTACGTAGCCACTCCTTTGTTGCCCGGGCGGCGTTTGGGATCATTGTCATGCTGGAATTGCCAGCCACGCTTCATCTTCAATCCGGTCACTGATGGAAGGAGGTTTTTGCCCAGAATCTCATGATGCATGGCCACGGATCAATTTTCCTGTCCCCTTTGCAAAAAAGCAGCCCCAAAACATGATGTTTCCACCCCCATGCTTCACAAGCTTCTTGGGATGTAACTCAGCATTCTTTCCCCTCCAAACACGGCAAGCGGCATTTTTACCAAAGAGTTCTATTTTGGTCTCATTGACCATATTACATTATTCCAATCCTCCTGTGGATCATCCAGATGGTATCTGGCAAACTTTAGGCCCAAGCAGGGAGGTTGCAGGATTTTAATCCATGACGATGTAGTGTGTTACTCATAGTAACCTTTGTTACTGTGGTCCTAGCCCTCTTCAGGTCATTGACCAGTTCCCTCCATGTAGTTCAGGGCTGTTTCCTCACTGTTCTCAAGATCATGTTTACCCCACGAGGTGAGATCTTGCATGGAGCCCCAAACAAGGGAGATTGCCAGAATTCTTGCTTGGTTTTAAGTGCTATAAACTTATTTTCTGAAATATTATACAAGTAAATTATATTTTAAAAATCAAAAAATGTAATTTTTCTTTTACATTCTGTCTCTCACAGTTGAAGTGTCCCTATGGTGAAAATTACAGACCTCTTTCAACTTTTTAAGTGGGACAACTTGCACAATCGGTGGGTGCCAGATACCTTTTTACCCCACTGAATGTGGCTTGAAAACACTAATGCTTTAGTGTTCTGTCATGAAAATTCACAATTTTGTTATCTGATGCAAAAACCAATATGCAACATTTAAAAACATCACTGCAGCATTCAGATGGGAGGGTGACGTGTGAAAATGTCCAATGAAGACATGTCTCAGTGAGCACATTATAATTGACCTAAAAATTCTGAATGGTGGATCTAGTTTATTTAACATTGAACCAACCGTACAATAAAAGACGTGTTTACTTTCAGTGACATCATTAGGTAGGTCAGTAGGCGTGTGACTGACATCACTTTACTGGACCAATCAGTCCATAGGTGGGCGTGTTGGGTCGCTTCAGACCAAGGCAGAGGTAGTCCAAAAAAAGGGGTCGGCTCGGCCCCTACAAACGTAATAAAACGCACCAAATTGGGCCTGAGTCTACCCGTTCCAGAACCTACTCTAGTGGAAAAGGGACATACGTGAACATCAAATCAAAATCATGATTTTATGTAAGGCACAATAATCAGAACAGGTTTGGTAAATCCACACTTGTGTATGTCACATCCCTGTTAGTACATTAATAACTAAACAGAATTTTACTTATTCATCTTCTTCTAGATGTTGCAATGCATCCAAAACAAGAACGATTACTTATACATGAAGTTTTGAGGATAACGTAAGGGTTTGGTGAAGCTTATTATAAACAGGTAAATCCTAAACAGAGAAAGCTATGAGACCTCTATAAGTAAAACATGAACCAACTGATTGCTAAAGAGTGTGCATGCCCTGAGATAATTTTCTTCTACTCTTGGCAATTATTACATATAAAGGAAACCATGTAGTCGTCATCACTTTGCATCAGAATGGCATCATGTGCATCTACAACAGTTTTCCAAATTGTAAAAAGGTGAAACGTTGTGCTCCTAATGTAAATTATTAATTGGAAAAAAAGATCTTAGATTTTCTTTGGTTATATTACAGCAATTGGAATTGGCCAAACAATTTCACTAAACTGAAAATTGAAAACCATACAGAAAATTCAGAGACATGCAAAGGTAAAAATGAAGGGGCTTAAGGATCAAAATAGACACATTTTGGAGCTGTGGCTTGGAAATCACCTGAATCTTTACTCTGTTGAGAGCCTGAGGTCTGTTCTCTTAAAAGAAAGTTCATAAGCAGCACCCAACAAATTATGGTAACAAATAAGAGAAACTGAGATTACTCAGAATCTGTCAAAACAAATTACAGCACCGTAAATATATTCATTTCCCTATCAAATGTTTTCTCGCTTCTAAAATGTTGACTTATATAGAAACATTTAGAAATATGCAAGCCACAAAATACTTCCATGTTTCTGTTTTTGTGACTGTAGTTTTATTCCATGTGGGACAGAGGAAGTAACACTAAAGTAACAATAATTGCATGCTTACTTCTATTAGTCAGTGCCATGGACATGTTGATAAGCATCTGGGTTTTTTCCATCTGTTTGATCCAATTTGAATGTGCTTTCGGATGCTGTGCCAACATGAAGCAAAATTTACTTCTGCATGTGATGTCCAATAACCTGAGGACATGTAATTCAGACACAAATGACCTGTTTAGAGTTCATTCCTTGCAGATTACCACTTTAAAGTTAACGCTGATTGCCTGGCCTCCTTTATTACTAACAAAATGGTAATTTAAGTCTGATGGGAATCTTTGTTGCTTTATCTCCATCTATCCATCCAGTTGCCATTTTAGTTTTAGTTGCCGTTTTCAGTGGAGTTTGCAGTACAGTTTCTCGCCTTTTTGGGGTGTTAGTGGTGTAATTTTCCAATGTGCAACAATCTTGAGCCATTTTTACCCTCACCAAAAAGCACAAAAACGTGCCAACATGTGTCTTCAGTTCAGTGAGAAAGTATATCAGTCTAGCATCAAATTACAATGCGGCACAGTCTAATGCCGCGTTCACACTGCCCAAAACGTCAACGCCCAGAACGGCAAGATTACATGTTAAAGCTGCAGTCCGGAGAATATATTTATGTATCAAAGTTTTATAAATCTTTTTGATAGTGAGGTTCAATACTATGATAAAAGGCTAGTGCTCCACAACACTTATTTTTCTTGATCCCACCTTCCTCCCTATGCATTTCCCACTGAGCGCCGAATTTTTTTAGCCAATAGAATTCGAGCTTCCGCATTGTCGGCTGTCAATCAACTTGCATGTGGATCGCGCAAACATGTGAACATGGAGCCGTGCACACAGACCGCTCCATGTCTTCCCGTTTACAGTCACCATAATGTGAGAGAGCAGAAGTCATGCAGAAGTTGCTCACCTCCAAAATGTCCATAGGAAAAATACAATCGGGTGGTGCTCAATAGCGCTGGCTGCTTGCTTCTTTGGCCCGCTGTGTCGCCACAGGTGATGCGTGTGCACAACTGCTGCGGTAGGGCTGGAGGGACGGGAGGGGAGGGGGGAGTGTTTTAGGAAGGGCCTTGGTACATTGGATCAAAAAATCTCTCTCCCTCAAATACTCCGGACTGCAACTGTAAGTCTATGGTTGAGGCCGTCATCCATACGCAGTTCCTGGAGCAAATGGTTAAACTCTCCAAACTCAGAACAGCTCTCAAGAATGGGGTGTATCCACAAACGGCGCCAATCCGCCTTGCAAAGTACCTCAAGCATATAGATGGAGATCATTTGTAAACAACAACTTTTAAGTCTTTCTACAGATTCTCAATTGTAATGGGCCAATTCTGCAACATGGATATGCTTTTGAATATGAACCATTCCATTGTAGCTGTGGCTCTACATTTAGGGTGTGTTGCTCGAAGGTGAACCTCCAAGCCTCATCACAGGTTTTATTCCAGCAATGTCCTGTATGTACCTCCATCCAAATTCTCATCGACACTGAACAGCTGCCTTGTCCTTCCTGAAGAAAAGCACCCCCACATTATGATGCTGCTGCCACCATTTTTAGCAGGGGGCTTGGTGTGCTCAGGAGAAGTACAATGTTTCTACTCTGCTACATATAGCCTTTTATGTGTAGGCCAAAAAAGATCCAATTTGGTCTCATCCGATGAGAGCAGCATCTCTGCATTTGCTGTGTTGCCTACATGCTTTGTAATACACTCAACATTGGATTTCTTATGGCTTCCTTTTAACAATAGCTGTCATTTTGTCACCCCAAATAAATCACAGTAACACCATCACAGAACAACTGGATATAAGCCCCGTCCCTACAGTAGCGTTTTTGTCCTAAACAGATTGTCGGTTTTTAAAACACCAGTAGCCACACGGGACTGTCTCCAGAATTGTTTTCATCCACACAGAAAGATAGAAAACGGCCAGAAAGCACTATTTTAACTACCCCACACCTGGTAGTGGTGCAAAACATGGAGTTTTGGAAATGCACATTAAGCCTTCACACGAGGTTTGCGACAACCACAAGAAAACAATACAACAAAGCGCAAGTAGAGACTTTTGTGAAGGTTGACAACATCCTCAAGCTCCCTCTCTGTCACGTTGGATTATAAAATTAATAACGTCCAAAACAAACTTACAATTTGCCATTGTTGCTGTTATCTATGTTTGGGGTTATAGGTCAGGTTAGAGGGTGGGCTGATACATCAGCGTTTTCACAAAAGATACATTTTTGCTGTCCACATGAATATGCAAGGGCGAGATTTTCACTTCGGAACCCGTTTAGAAAAAAACTTTTAGGGTCCCCTAAAGCCTCGTTTCCATTGATCGGAACGGTCCGGCTCGGTCCAGTCCGGTCCGCTATTGCGTAATTCTGGCTTTTCATGACCAACTCTCCTTGAGCTGGCAGGGTTTACCCTGAACGCTTGTGTGCTGTCATACTGGAGGGACGAGGAAGTGGGTGACGCGCAAAAAACACAGAAGGGGAGGAAGAAACAACAACAATGGAGTCCATCCAGCAGCTCATGGTTGTCTTTCTTGTTTTTTGTTTTTTCCTTTACACAAATACGACCACTGTGTTTAATAAAAGGCTCCGTGCAGAACAGAGGACCGGTGTGTAAAGTTGTAGCGGGGGTGACGTTTAAACTTACTGCAGTGTTTGAGTTCACGCAATCAAAGGACTGTGTTATGTGACGCCAGTAGCTCCGCCCTAACCGTATCGAACCATTGTCCTGTGGACCTACACCTGAAGGGGGACCGATACGGGCCTACTGTATGGGCCGCTTTTACAATGGAAACGGACAGAAAGATGGACCGGACCGAGCCGGATCATACCACTCAGTGGAAATAAGGCATAAGACGCCGTTTCCGTGCGGACGCAGGGCACAAATGGTTAAAAATGTTCCCATAAAAAAATAAATAATAGGTTCCATTGTGGATGGGCCCTTGAACTGAGATTAAATTACACATGGGTAGTCTTTATTTACTGAATACTTTTGCAAGGCCCCCATATTACCTTGAGCTCCAATCAGCATTGATGCAAACATAACTTTGAAAAACCTTATTACTGTAGACACATTTGTGGTATCCTTCCCTACAGACCCGTCTAGACGTTACTCTTGTTTACCAAGTCACAGTACTGAAGGTAAAGATGCAACGTTGACAAGGGGAAAGGATTTACAGGTTTTGTGTGTATACTGTGTTTTGAAGCCCTGTTTTAAAATCATATTTTAGGTGGGAAAATGGTTTAGGAAACACTACTAAGTAGGTATTTTGGGTATTTGAGATTAAGTTCCTACATAAATAATCAAGGTCAAAACATTATTTTTTTGTTGTTGTTTTTGTCAGGGATCCAGATTTGTCTCATTTCTACCTTTGGTTCCTTTTAGGTTGCAAAAAAAACTGAAATTTGTATCCCGGTTTGTTGTCACCACTTTCCCACCATAACAACATACTAAGTAATTCTCTGTAGGCTCCGGTTGAAATTTTTAACTCAACCCCTTATGCCTGCTACATATCTGCTCCATCTGTACTCGCTCAGACGAATCACCTACTCAGCAAAAAAGGTGGCGAGGTTAAGAGAGAAGTATAAATCGAAACTGGGTTTACATTACATGACAGATTTGCTTCCCTCTGTCTTGTGCGTACCTTTCTTGTTCGTGTTCCTGTGTGTTAAGGATTGACTTGTGAGAGTTGTAATGCCTTTACCCTGCGGACAGTGGCCTTTACAATGAATGAAATCGAGTTGTTCTCATATCGAGAGGTTTAACTATCCTTTTTCCGTTTTGTGTGTTGTGTCTTATCTATGTTTATCTCCCATGCACAGCTGACTTTCACAGACAAGTGTGCACTTTCATTTCATCAAGGTGCAGTCTGTACTCACACAACATGTTTATAGAGACATATATTTATTTATATTTTCCATCTGTAAGTTCTCTGAACTGCTATAGTCTCAACAATGCATGAAGAGCATTCACTTGCAAATGTTTTGTTTAGCTCTCATAATGTCTCACTTGAGCAGGATTAGAGATTTATGAATGCATCTTTAAAAGACATGTAGAACAAAGAAAAGATGAGTTACTGAAACATTCATTGGGTAGTTTAGGACCTTTACTCATTCCATAAACACATTCAGAGACCCTCCATTGAAAGCTGTGGGATAAAGGTCTAAATTTGACTGATTTCAAATGATGTAGTAAAAGTGAAATTCTTGAGTCTTAAAAGGTTTGCTGGTAGACAGAGCTAAAAAAAAAACCTAATCATACTTTTGGTTATGGAGCAACCACATACAGCTGAACTTCTCTTGTGTTTCCTCTTATGCAGAATTTTACGGTTTGCATATTAAAGCTTGCTTACTAGTTAAAACTAGAATAGGGGTTCCTGTTAATGTGCCCAGTGAAAGGAATTTTGAAAGTGTTGGCTCTCTCATCGGAGACATTATCTAACCTGTCCTTTATCGATGCATTTCTGTTGGTTATCTGTCAAGTGGATACAGTGAGGCAGAAAAGTATTTAGCAGCCACCAATTGTATGAGTTCTCCCACTTAAAAAGATGAGAGAGGCCTTTCATTTTCATCAGAGGTATACCTCAACAATTAGAGACAAAATAAGGGGGGGGAAATCCAGAAAATCATATGGTCGGATGTTTAATGAATTTTTTTTCACAAATTATGGTGGAAAATAAGTATTAGGTCAATAATAATAATATTATTATTAATTATTATTATTATTAATAATAATAATAATAATAAATATCTCAAAACTTTGGTATATACCCTTTTGTTGGCAATGACGGAGGTCAAACATTTTCTGTAAGTCTTAACCAGGTTTTCACACACCGTTGCTAGTATTTTGGCCCATTCCTCCATGCAAATCTGTTTCGGGGCTGTCGCTGGGCAACACAGACTTTCAATTCCCTCTATAGATTTTCTATGGGGTTGAGATCTGGAGACTGGCTAGGCCAATCCAGGACCTTGAAATGCTTCTTACGAAGCCACTCCTTCATTACCCGGGTGGTGTGTTTGGGATCATTGTCATGCTGAAAGACCCAGCTATGTTTCATCTTCAATGCCCTTGCTAATGGAAGAAGGTTTTCACTCAGAATCTCATGATACATGGCCCCATTCATTGTTTCCTTTACATGGATCAGTCGTCCTGGTCCTTTTGCAGAAAAACAGCCCCAAAGCATGATGTTTCCATCACCATGCTTCACAGTAGCTATGGTGTTCTTTAGATGCAACTCGGCATTCTTTCTCCGCCACACACGACAAGTAGAGTTTTTACCAAAAGGTTCTATTTTGGTTTCATCTGACCATATGACATTCTCCCAATCCTCTTCTGGATCATCCAAATGCTCTCTAGCAAACTTCAGTACTTCATGTACTGGCTTAAGCAGGGGGTTATGTCTGGCACTGCGGGATTTGAGGCCCTGGCGGCGTAGTGTGTTACTGATGGTAGCCTTTTATACTTTGGCCCCAGCTCTCTGCAGGTCATTCACTAGGTCCCCCCGTGTAGTTCTGGGATTTTTGCTCCCCATTCTTGTGATTATTTTGAACCCAAGGGGTGAGATCTTGCATGGAGCCCCAGATCGAGGGAGATTATCAGTGGTCTTGTTTGCCTTACATTTTCTATTAATTGCTCCCACAGGTGATTTCTTCACACCAAGCTGCTTACATATTGCAGATTCAGTCTTCCTAGCCTAGTGTAGGTCAACAATTTTGTTTCTGGTGTCCTTTGACAGCTCTCTGGTCTTGGCCATAGTGGAGTTTGGAGCGTGACTGTTTGAGGTTGTGGACAAGTGTCTTTTATACTGATAACGAGTTCAAACAGGTGCCATTAATACAGGTAACGAGTGGAGGACAGAGGAGCCTCTTGCATAAGAAGTTACAGGTCTGTGAGATCCAGAAATTTTGCTTGTTTTTAAGTGACCAAATACTTATTTTCCACCATAATTTGCAAATAAATTCTTGAGAAATCAGACAATGTAATTTTCTGGATTTTTTTTCTCATGTTGTCTCTCACAGTTGAGGTATACCTATGACGAAAATTACAGGTCTCTCTCATCTTTTTAAATTTTAGAACTTGCACAATTGGTGGCTGACTAAATACATTTTTACCCCACTGTATGTTTTGTTCCTAATATGCGTTCTTTCCTGAACATTTCATTCATCATATCAATAGACTGTTTCTGAGTTTGTGAATATCTTTTTACATTATTAAGGTTTTGCATTTACCTCAGTGGAAAATAGGCTGGAATTCACCTTGGTCAGCCCTAAAAGATGGCAGGAAGGTTGGAAATTCCCACCATACTGCAATGGCAACACTTTTTGAAGTGCATGCTGTTACTAAGTGAAGAATATTAAAAGTCTCAGACTTTTACAATGTAAAGTGTTTTCAAAGGATACTTGTGAAGTTTTTGAAACAAAGACATGTAGGAAACTATTTAAACGAACAATGTGATTTCTATGACATGTTGACAGCTAATTCAGGCTGCATGAATAAGAAAGAGCAAGACTATCTGCAAATAACAAGAAGGCTACCACAGAGTAGCTCTGTTTTGCCATTTGGAGCCATTGTTAAATGTTTTGATTGCTAAATTGTTTTGTTGGTACAGAGAGCTAAGAAATCTCCGTCAGACATGAATATTGGACAGTTCTCAGCCTGATCGGCCCTGATTGGTCAATCATAAACTCAAAAACACTTTATCTCTAATGAGTAAAGGTACCATACATAAATCCAGGTTGCTCATGATAACATGCCTCTGTGTGTATTTTCTTACTCAGTGGACTTTTTCAGTATCAGTAGTCCCAAAGCTGTAAAAAGCCTTTGAAAGGGTGTATTTCCATATGAGATGTCTAGACATGTCTGTATTTTATTCACCCTGGCTGCAGGTGAGCAAGGGAGAGCAAGACTTTCAGTAGATAACAGGAAATTTAACAAAGTACAGCATAGTTGCTCTGTTTTATCATAGCCACATATTGCAATTACATAAAATGTATTTATATGGACAAATGACATATTAGACTTGCCTTATAATTCAAGAAGAGCATTCACTCATCACATACATTAGGTTACTCAAGTCCTATCAGATATGCAAGACTCAACCATTCAAAATATGCATTAAGCATAATAAGCCTAGGCCGGTGACTGGCCAGTCATAAACTCAAATTTCTGCTCTTTTCCTGATTATTGAATGCACCATACCTAAGCACTACCAGATCGCCAACATGTGGACATCCTGGATGCCTTGGTGAGATGTTCTGGGCATGTCCCACCAGGCAAAAGCCCAGAAGAAGACGCAGGACATGCTGGAGGGAGTATGTTTCTCGGATGGCCTGGGAACACATTGGGATTCCCCAGGGCAGCTGGCCCAAGTGGCTGGAGAGGGAAGTCTGGGCCTCTCTGCTGAGGTTGCTGCCCCCGTGACCGGATGGATGGATGGATGGATGGATGGATGGATGGATGGATAGACTTTTTTGTAGGTTATTTAACAATGGTTCATCTTTAGAGTTGTTCTGGTTCAACTTTTCTGTAAAGCACTTTGAGTTCAAATTGTTGTATGAAACGTGCTTTATAAATAAAGTTTGATTGATTGAACTTTTCTTCTGCTTTAACATCTGAGTTATTTTCCCCAATTATTTTCCCCAGTTACTATTCATTCATTTATTTTAGAGCGGTCCAGTATGACTAAGTAGTTGGAACTAATCAACTATCAATTATGATTTAATTTATAATATGGTATGTGCCCTTTAGAGAAGTGATGCCATTTCACACAAATTTAACTTCATGGTTCAATCTAATCCGGGGACAGGAAGGTTAGAATTTGGAACAAGGTTTTAATGACTGTACTGAAAGCAATGCTGTAAAGCAAAGCCAACAAAACTCAATAATGTTAATGTTGTAGATCCTCCCCCAAATATAACACATTCATTTTACTTTATAAATTATAATATGTAACTTAAAAGTGGGTCCAGTGCATAAAAATTATACCCTGCTTTTCCAGGCTCTATACGCAAACTAAACCTTGTGGTGGTTTATTAATTTTATTTCAGAGAAACACTTTGCTCTGTCAACGTGTTAGCAGCTGTGTTGGACAAAATCCCCAAAAATGTTTTCTACCTCCCACCTCATGGCTGACCTCATCACTGCATAAAGGCTGTGCAGTGTCAGTCAGTTGTGGAAGCTGAACGGATCTGTTTATGCGTATTGATATTGCGCTGACCTGAAGGACAGCAGATTACCTCACTGGTAACACTAGATGCGTTGTCCTGAATTTTGCATGGTCACATTGACCTGGTTTCTCCTCCATTATTCATGGCAGAGATTGGAAAGCAGCAAAATGAATACATGCAGACATGCATGCATGCATGGATATCTTTAGGATGGGAGCAAGGGGACATTTGAAAGATTTAATAGCGCAACAGGTAAAAGAGACAAGGCGGTTGGATTCACTGCTTGAAACCTAAGAGCCATGTGACTGACTTGCTTGTGAGTTCATGCCTCTGTGTGTGTGTGTGTGTAAACTATCAGTCCTTAGGCAGAAAAGGGTGCGGGAGTAATTCTGCACAGGAGACATAACACCCCAACCATTAGTGCAGCAGCTCACATAACCCAAGCGCTGGCAGCTGACAGACATGCGTAAACACATGGCACCGCTTCGCCCGTATTCAACGTGGCTTCAGTATTCAACACCTCTCTGCCCCCACCATCACCTCTAGGCCTCTTCTTTCTACCGCTACACTTGGGCGGCTCACAAATATTTGCCATGGTTCTCCGCAGGCTCTCAGAAGGGAGGATTAATGGTGGTGTGTGTCGCACGCCCGTAGCCAGACAAAGAGTCCCCATCTGGAGCTCCAACCCGTGACTGAGGGACAGAACAGAGGCAGCACACAGTCTGGTCTAGGCCGGTCTGAAAAGGGGTGGGTGGGGGGTATCTATAGGCTCTCCTTTATAAATGAACAGAACTTCTGTAGATGAATGAAAGGGGTGTCCATGTCTTTTGATGTGATCGAGAGGAAAAGGGTCTTGCATGCTGACCCTGGGCCTGGTGCCACACCAAATGGATTACATTTCCTCCACCAGCTGATTAAACAGCCATATCTGCATTCATCAGCAGACCCTGATCCAAAGAAAGGCATTAGTCAGTGGGGGAGATAGGAAAGGTTGGTGCACGCTTTGTGAAGCTTTCCCACAATTTAGGAACCAAAGCTTAGCCAAGATTATGATTGTAACCTCAACCGGTCTAAGGCCTTTTTTCAGATAATTGATCAAGTACGTTGACCCACTTTCGGCTTCAGTGCCAATACTCTGTGAGCTCATTGAATCTGCATCTATTGCAAGTTCTTTCCATAACCATTTAACAACTCTGTTATTGTAATGGTCTACAATTCTGCCTCTTCTTTCACACCATATACCCTCAGATTGTTTCTCCTCGATCTCGCTTCCAGATCTTCTAGTTTGTCCAAGATGTTTCTTCAATCTACTAGTAACTTCTGTTTGTGGAAGATATTTTCTTTGAGTTCCATCAGCTCTTTTCTCATCCCAGTTGTACTTTCTTCTTTAATTGTTTTTAGGTCCATTTTCAGCTCAGTATCTAAGCATTTGATTGCTAATGCTAGTAAGGCTAGCTTCAGGCGTCTGTTGTTCATCAGCCTCCGGTGTTGGGCATGTTTTTTGCTCCATTCAGCTGTTTATACCTTCAACTGAAATACCTTGTTTTTAGTTCTTCATCTTTGTTGTTCCTCCGCTCATTATTGTATCTTTATCTTGATTTCCATGTTTTATACATTTTTAGCGGAGTAATTTATGTTGGTGTTAGGGAGCTCCAAACTGCTTCCCTTCCACCCAGAGGTTTGGTCTAATGCCTTTTTAGTTAAGGTGTCAACAGCAAACAGTTTTCACATAAAGAAAAAGTTGATACAACAATAAGGCATAATTTTATAACCACTGACAGGTGGGCTCTGCATTAATTTACCCCTTTACCTACACATTGCTATTTCATCACTTCCTACTTTCATTTCAACCCTGTTAACAAACATTTTAGCCCCCATCTGTTTGAATCATGTTCAATCAATTTCTTTTTCATTTTAGTTCCATATTTTCTTCAATTATCTTATTTCTAAACAGCATCCCAATACAGTTATTTTAATCTTTGCAGTTCTGTTTAATTCTTTATACCCAAACAAATGTTAATCTATTTCTTTGGCTAAATACCTTAACAAAGATCAATTTGAGGATATTATTTTCATTCATTTTTTGATAACTGGAAGATGAGGGAAGAGAGCTTTTGGTGTCTCAAGTCTATATCGGTTTATGTCGACTTTTACTGGTTTCACATATTTTGTCTGTTTAGACTATATTCTGTAAAATCTCTTTCTATGCAGTCTCAGGTAAAGATGAGTCTTGAGAACTATGTTGTTCCCAATAACAACCCACACTTGGATGGTGCTGCTTTCATGTTATGCTATTTTTACCTGCTGCAAACAGTTATTCTGGATTTTTTTTGTGAATTATGAATGTAAAAAGACTCAAATATCCCATAATTTAATAAAACCGTAATGTTTTCTGAAAACGTCTTATGACGCCCCATTTCCTCTTTAAATTTTGGTTCTTAAAGCAGTTTAGACCATTTAACGTGCTGATGATAGAAATTAATCATTAACTCCCTGAGTAGATTATCAGTTGTCAATTAGGATGAAATAGGATATGATTTATGAAAAGAAAATGACCCAGACTACAAACTTACATCATGGTGAAAAGTCTAAATGGCCAGCACCCAACAAGGAAAGTGAACATTGGTTAATTCTTCATTGTTGCATTTGTTGGTGTGTTCGATAGACTCACCACCCACTTTGTCAGGTACAATGGTACTAGCCTTATTTGATTGAGATTTGGTGACTGTGGAGGCCATTGGAGTCCAGTGAGCTCATTGTCTGTTTCAGTTAGATGCAGAAATAGCTATGGTTGGAACGCACCGTTGCAGCTGGTGATAAAGATCGGAAACATGCACTGCACTGCAGTACTGCATTCCATTCCACTCTGCAAAATATATTGGAAACAAACATTTTTATTGCTCTGCTGTTCGTTCTTAGAGACTATATACCTGTTTCTACTGGGACATATTTCCACTGAAGCTTATTAAGATGGTCTGTATTCTAACTCTGCCTTGTGTGGGACACTTTTAATTTCTATTCAGTGTTTTTCTTTTTTTCTTTTATCATGCTGATAGTATATGAGCTAAATCCCATGTTTACAGATCTTCATGTGACAGCTGCTCCTTCCTGTTTTTTATGGCTTCACTTTTCATCCTGCAGGCCAAGTGACGAGAGACACCCTACTGTGATTGCTGATGCAACTGTGGACAACCTGGCCCAGGCTGTGGAAGTGATCCTCAGTCAGAGAGGGTGTGGAGCCTGAGAACCCTCCAGTTGCTGCGGCCTGGAGCGATCCAGGTTCACTGTCACCTTGTAGTGCTTAACTTATGGCTCATAAAAGTGTCCTTTCATATGAGGGGGTTTCTCAGTGTTGAGGTAGCTGAACAAAAATGTGAAAAGAATTAACAGAACTATTCTCATGCTGTCTAGCCGCTATAAACTGTGGTGTTAAACATGGGGAAAAAACAGGGATCAGCCATCTGCTTGCCCTACATAGAGTCAAACTAACCCCAGTGAAACTTATCCTAGATGATTGTAAATGCTTTAAAACTGTGGTGTGCATTTGTCAGTACATGATTGGCATAGATGGGATACCTCAAGCTTGACACGAACTAGTGTGTAACCAGGTGCTGATTGACAGTTAGATGGGGAAAGTCGAGGCGATGTGTGTTCAGTCGTTAGAAACCTGTACACAAGTGCAGCTGAAAATGACTGTGATCAAGCTGGTTTTTTTGTCTTTACACAAACTGTTCATTTGAAGTAGATAATATTACAAACATTTGGAAAATAAAGATATTTCATCCACTTGAAGTTTTCTGAGTCATTGTGTCATGGAGGCCCTAAAGGTTTCAAAGCACCAGGGGAAAGTTTTTCTTTTAACTTTAATTGATATCAGAGGAGACTTTTCTCTAGAAATGGGAAGTGATTTAATCTCAGAGACCTTATCATTTACAGTGATTAATTATATTTATAGCCACAAGCTGCAATGTATTTTATTGGGATTTTGTGTGATAGACCAGTGTTCAGAAAGCTGTGGCTCTTTAGGCACTCCACAGTTGTTCTTCATAAATTTGTCAAGAAAAACTGAGCAGTGTTCTTGAATATAAAGGCAATACAAATGTCTAGTCATAGCAACCTATGTTTTGCCACAACAGAATTGCATTAATGATGATTCTTTCTTTTTTTTTAATCTTTCTTTTGTTCATTAGGCTTCAAACTCCATGCTTCCCCCCCTTCATTTAAGCATACATATGGAACCTTTTTAATAAATAATATTTTATTTTTTATATAACATTTTTCTTTTATTCTGGAACCTAAAATTGTACCTTAAACTGAATGTCTTTAAATTAACCATCAAACAAATATTTTTAATATCTAGGTGCTGATAAAACTTCTTCTAAGGGTCAAGTAAGTTCTACAGCACTACATAAATTCTGTGTAGTGGGAGCGATTGTAAAAATTAGCTCTTTGGATTGTAGCTGTGGCTGATCCCTATGACAGACCAACAAAAATGTTTTAAAAAATTTTAATACTGCAAAACTGTGGCATTTATTTGTATTCAACCCTCCCTTTACTCAGATACCCCTAAATAAATCCAGGGCTACTAATTGCCTTTAAAGTCACTTATTAGTAAATATAGGCATCCTGTGCAAAATTTATCCTCAGTAAAGTGCTTCAGATGTTTGAGATCATAGGTGAGCAAGCAGCATCATGAAGACCAAGGAACACAGCAGACAGGTCCAAGACAAAGTGGTGGAGTTATTTAACGAAGTGTTAAATTATAAAACAATCTTTTAAGCATTGAACATCTCATAAAGCACTGTTAAATTACCTAAGAATGTGTATGGCACAACTACAAACTTATCAAGATCAGGCCGTCCAGCATAAAAGAGAGACCGGGCAAGGAGAGCATTAATCAGAGAAACAGCCATGAAGCTCATGTTGATTCTGGAGGATCTTCTGAAATCCACAGCTCAGGTAGAAGAAACTGCTGATTATTTGTGCACTACACATATCTGTTTTTAGAGAAGAGTGGAATTGTTGAAAGAAAGCCAAAAGAATTCCCCGCTGCAGTTTGCCCCAAGCTATTTAGAGGACAGAGTTGCTGGGAAGATGGATGGAGCTAATTACAGGGCAATCCTGGCAGAAAAACTGTGAGGCTGCAAAAGACTTGAGACTAGGGCAGATGTTCACCTTTCAACAGGACAACTTAAAAAGAGCTACTGGTTTAGATTAGTTAAAAATTACATTATTTTTCCTCCACTTCATGATTGTGGGCTGAATTAAAGAAAAATAGAGTAGACTTTCCATAATTAAAGAGAGGAATCATAAATTTCACTGCTTATCTTTCTTGTTTTGACTTGAATTCCTTCTCTGCAGTCCTCTGATAGTTACGTCAGATGCAGTGTGTACTGTGCTGTACAGCGAGAGCTGATAAAATGACGAGCGAGTAAAATCAGTGTGTGCCAGCTGGATCACAGAGGCCTTTTTGAAGTGGGGCATAAAACAAATGATTCTCAATTGCCTGCCCCCAAGGTCCCAGTGTACATTCTGAGAGAACAAAAACCCACTGCCAAGTGATTCATTGAGGTCTTTCTGGTTCATTTCACCATTAGCTGACACACATGCTTGAATGTTATTGGACAATTAGAGGTAATAAAAATGCTGCAAAGTGTTATAAAACGGTGTCTGAGCTGGCTGTGTCGCTCCTTCAGATTGCTTATTAAATATTAATGCTAGCAGCTGGTACTGCTGGTGCTGTTTTCTAACAGCCTACACGTTTGTCGAATGTTTTGTCTGTTATACTTCTCTGCCTGTTGGCCTTGTATATGAAGCAAACATTCATTTCATTGGTTTAATTTTTTTTCATCAAGTTTTTCAAACTGCAGCATATGTGGTGTCTAGGACGCAAGATCAGCATCATTCAGCCTTAAATAGAAATGCATCACCTGAGTCAGCGGGTTGTTAACCACACCTCTGAGGTCCTGCCTGAGGTAATTGTTTTAAAACATGAGTTACAAATTAGTACGAGTTTACCAAGTTAAGATTTCCATGTTGGGGAAAGAATGGTAAGTTCCTCCTGGAGTCCGGCACATTGATTCTTTGACTGTCGCTGCAGCCTGCAGAGCTGTTCCAGATAGCGGCAATGACCTCATTTTCAGCAGACATGTCCAGACATGTATGATCTTACTGCCATTATGTTGATAGCCTGTCGAATGCTTAAGCAACAGGCTGCTCTTCACGTTGATGTGCACATCAGTTTGTCACCTCCTCACTTTTTTTGCACTGAGATTTGCTCATTGCTTAGTTTCAGTGCATGATGTGACAGCAGGTAACCTCACTGACTTACACTTGTGATCCTTACTTGCAGGTTCAACTCATTTTAACTGCGGCTCGCTGACAACATAAAAATGTGTCTGACAGTTTCGGCTTTAGCTATAAACTGATGGGCTGAAATCAGGGTCGGCCCAAGGTCTTATGGGGCAGAGTTTGACTCGGGGCCCCTCTTCCTGTTAAGACCATCGCCCCCACTAACAGCGTTTCAATCCAGATTTAGTGTAGTTTGGGAGAGAAGGCAGAGTTTAATTGGTTGAGCCTAAAATCAATCCCTCAATCAGAAATAATTGGTTATTTAAAAACAAGTGAAAGTTCAAACATAAAGAAAAGGTTAAACTCATAGCATCAGACTGTAACTACGGTAACAATCAATGACATAAACTTGCCACGTTCTTTAAATCTTTAATTAAAATTTTAACAATTGAAAATCTAATCTATACTGAAACCAAATTTATTCAAATGTAATAGTATTCTGATTCTCAACAAACAAAGTTTTAGATCTATAGTCTTTTGTTCAATTCTCAATTTCAATTTCAAGAATTCATGGGAGACCCCTGATGATTTGGGGGCCCTAAGCAACGGCTTATATTGCTTAAGCCTTGGGCCGGTTCTGGCTGACGTGTTTGATCTTCAAATTAAATTTTAATCACAGAGAGGGTATATAACTCTTTCTATGGCTTTGAGACTCCACAGTGAGAGCCATTATCCTAAAATGAAGAATATCTGGAACAGTGGTAAACCTTCCCAGGAGTGGCCAGGCCACCATAATTCCTCCAAGAGCAGATCAACAACTCATCCAGGTCAAAAAAAAAGAACCCAGGACATCTAAACCACTATAAGCCTCATTGGTCTCAGTAATGGTCAGAGTTCATGAGTCAACAATAAGAAGAAGGCTGGGCAAAAATTGGCATCCATGAGAGAGTTCCAAGGGAAAAACTATAGCTGACCAAGAAAAACCCAAGGGACCTTCTCACATTCAGAAAAAAACATTTTGATTGGTGGTAGTGTGATCAATGTGCTGCTTTGTTGCTTCCCCTGAAACAGGGTGAGGACAGAACCAAAAATCCCAAGGAGTTGCCCCAACAGTAAACCCCATCCAAGCTATGCTTTAAGTCCCAAAATGTGATTGACCATCAAAATACTTTTACTTTAGACATGACATCACATTTCATATTACCTCATGTTCTCTCATGAATGGAAAATGTGTGCGTACTTGCCGTATTCTCAGGAAGATCAAAATCAAGTTGAGTTGTGGGACAGACAGCCAAAGCTTCAATGGAGTGGTTTAGATCAATGCATGTTCATGTTAGAATGGCCTAATCAGACCTAAATCTATATGAGAGCCTGAGTCCAGATGTGAACACACCACAAGCATTTTCATGGGGTTCCATGAGCACTTATTCAATTATTTTATTTTTAGTTTTTGTCAATGACACCTCAGGTTGGAGCAGTAATAGTAGGACTAATTGGACCAGGAGGGGAAAAAGGCTCATCTGTGAATTCCAGCCTCTGATATTTACTCCAGAGCCCTCATTTGAACAATTTCTGCATATACATAGGGATTTAAGATTCTTTTTAAAGATGATTGTGTGCAACTTCAAGAAGCTATTTTCAAATAATTGCTGTAGTATATTTTTTGTTGCTTTTCCTAGAATAGTTATAAAATAAAAACAGTTGACATGATCCTCCAAGGGTCCTGCGGAGCACACATCATGCGGAGCGTTCCGTGCAGTCAACCTGAGCCAACATTCATACTCAATTGTATGTCATCTATTTGGGTTAGACTCCTCTTTCACAGCACGCACACTGCCACACTTGTGTCACACCTGCATTCACCAACCTAAAACAACTACCAGCTGTGTGCTACCTTGAACTTTCATCTCCTCTCATTTGCCTCTTCCTGTTTGACAGGAAATGGCGGGTCAGCTGACCAGACGGAGCAGAGCACCTGCAGCCATGAACGCTCCGTTATCCATGGAAAGCCTGCACTTGTTTTTATAGCAGCCAATTGTTTGTCCCCCTCCTCCCTTCTGAGTGTGGAATATTTGCCTTTTGCTTGCCAGGTTTCATGCTTTCCTCCACTTTTCATCACTCTCCATTCCTCATGACCAACTGTGCCAACAGTTCCAAGAGGTGTGGTTAGGTTCTAAAAGCCTAAAAAGTCATAGCTTGAGCCAAAACCTGAACTTCCCTCCCTTTCCTTTCTCCCTCCCAATCTAATCCCAGTTTCCCCCTGACAGCCTTTACTAGCAATCCCAGTTCAAACACAGAGGAGTCTGTATTCTGCTAATGTGGCGCACAGTCGTCACAACCCAACCACCCCCCCTCCAGGGACATGGCCCCTTCTCATCTGCCCACTGAAGCCTCTCTGAGGCATCACACTCTTGACACAAAGTATGTCCCCATGATGCCATTCTCGACCTTGTACATGTCTATAATCCGGGTGTAACGGTGGTTGTATGTCATCGTGCAATGTAAACCTGATTGCCTTGGTATTCAAAACATCTAAAAGCTTACAGCTGACCTAAGCTTTGTAACTAGGTCTCTCTCAGGACTCCTTTTTCAGAGGATTTTCAGTTGCTTTGTTGTCAAAGTGAAAGGAAGCTTGTTGAGTGCTTCTACATTGATTCCCACAGCCATCCTGGAAACGGGATCTTTCTTATCATCAAGAGCTTTTGTGGCCTTGGTTTGACCTTTTTGCCTCAGTTAAACCTTGAATCAACTCTGTAAATAACTGAAGCTTTTAAAAGTTGGTGATTATGCACATTCCACACAAATCTGTGGACAAATTAGGAACCAAAATGTTTCAGGCACAACTTCACCAACTCCCAAGGTGCATGGAGAGGATCAAAGATTTGGTGACTTGAAGACTCCAGCAACACTTGAAGCACTAGGAAACTATTTTATAAAGGTGAATTAATCCTACAACTTAAAAGCAGTAGTCTTTTAGCAGTGCTGTGAAAAGGTATGTGTCACCCTTATACAATTTTTGTCACATTTACTGTCTTCTTTAAAGCTAAATATACTACTAGAATGAAAAACTTACTTAAACAAAACCTGTCTGAGAAAACAAAGTACGCTAAAAGGTCTCAAAAGACAACAAATCCTTTCCAAATTAAAAAAATAAAAAAATAAAAATGAACAAATGAGAAACAAAAACACTGCGCTCTTACATTCTGCTTTTGACAAAACAAGGATCTCTAAACTCAAACTTAACCGGATATATAATACTGTATCCCCCTTATGTGATAGATGTGGTTCTGAGGAAGGATCCCTCGCACATCTATTTTGGCACTGTTCAGTCTTGAAGGCTCTTTGGTGTCAGATATTTACATGGTTTTCAGATCAATTTGGGAAAAAGATGCCTTTTGATGGTACACTGGCAATAATTGGATTATCTACCTCAATCGTATCCCTCTCCCCTTCTCAAAAACAATTAATCACAATGGGTATGCTTGCTGCAAAGAAACTTATTTTATTACAGTGGCGGTCTCCTTTGGCCCCGTGTTTTAAAAGATGGCTTAATGAGATGGTGTCTGTGGCCAGGGTGGAACAGGTAAGATTTGACAGGAAAGGGAATCCGACACTCTTTTGCAAGGTTTGGCAGCCATTTCTAATATTCTTAAAAATAAATTGACATCCTTAATTGTGTATTCCCCCCTGCATGTGCACTCCCCCCATATTATTTAATTTTATTAATTTTTTTTGCTATATATTAATTTAATTTTTCCTAATTATTTACCCCCTCCCTTATTTTTTTTTCATTTATTCATTTCTCTTCATGCTTGCAAGTCCACATATGCTAACTGTAATAATTACTAGTTCACAATTGGATCTGTATAAGCATGTGGTGTTCAGCTGTTAAAGAAAAATAAAATATATTTTAATAAAGGGTTGGTGTCCCTGCTTCAACACAGCTGAATGATTTCAACATGTCATTGAGTACTGACACATTCCTTTAATTCAGGTGTGCTAAACCAGGGAAATATCTGAATCATGCAGGACTCTGGCCTTTAAAGACTGATATCAGACACCACTGGACTAGGTGGTCCTAATAAATCAGAAGCATGGGCAGATCTACAGGGGTGCCACCCTAAAAGAAACCATTGCCACCCCTGCTGCCACCCCAGCCATCAGCTATGAATTCAATAAATAGTAAAATTGGACATTAAGAGCATGAAGCTTCTGTTTCATGGCACATGAAAATCATCACATTGTATTCTCTTTGGTGAACCTTTAAAGCTCCTCTGCGGAGTTTGCTGAGAGTGCTGCAGAGAGTGCACCATGTCGTCGTCAGACGAACTGCAATCAGCAAAATGCGCTCTCCCGTGACGTTCAGGTCAGAGGCCGTTTTTGCTCTTTTTTTGGCGTTGGACAAAATTCTTCTCTTCTTTGACTTACAGGGAGTTTGTGTGGGTGTCTGGACTGGCTAGCTTAGCTTATCTAGTGGCTAACTGACAGAGAACACTGCCTCCTCAAGAAAACGCATACATGGCTACGTACGTGCGTCATTACATCATGGTACACACTCTCACAAGTGCACCCTGAGGTGGTACTGACCCGAACCACCTCAAAATAAATTTAATTGCAAACTCTACATGCAACAACACAATGTAACTCCAAGTCAATCACACTTCTGTGATTTCAAACTGTCCTCTTAGGAAGCAACATTGATTGACAATCAATTACACATGCTGTTGTGTAAATGGAATAGACCACAGGTGGGAATTATAGGCAATTAGCAAGACTCCCCCAATAAAGGAGTGGTTCTGCAGGTGGAGACCGCAGACCACTTCTCAGTTCTTATGCTTTCTGGCTGATGTTATGGTCAATTTTGAATGCTGGCAGTGCTTTCACTCTAGTGATAGCACGAGACAGAGTCTACAACCCACACAAGTGGCTCAGATAGTGCAGCTCATCCAGGATGTCACATCAGTGCGAGCTGGGGCAAGAAGCTCTGCTGTGTCTGTCAGCTTAGTGTCCAGAGCATGGAGGCGTTACCAGGAGACAGGCCATTACATCAGGAGACGTGGAGGAGGCCGTAGGAGGGCAACAACCCAGCAGCAGGACCACTACCTCCGCCTTTGTGCAAGGAGGAGTAGGAGGAGCACTGCCAGAGCCCGGCAAAAATGACCTCCAGCAGGCCACAAATGTGCATGTGTCTGCTCAAACGGTCAGAAACAGACTCCATGAGGACCCAATGTCCACAGGTGGGGGTTGTGATTACAGCCCGATACTGTGCAGGACATTTGGTATTTGCCAGAGAATGCCAAGATTGGCAAAATTGACACTGGCGCCGTGTGGTCCTCACAGATGAAAGCAGGTTCACACTGAGCACATTTGACAGACATGACAGAGTCTGGAGACCACCTCTTCAAACAGAGGAGGTGGTTTCCCCTTTCAAACAAATACAAAGCAGCCTTGACTTACCTACCCAAGAAGTTTAACCAAAACTCACACATTAAGGCATGTGACCAAAACAGCGCATAGTTACACAACCGGGGCCGTTTCACCATTAACAACTCTTACATCACCAAGATTGCTTTGTGCTTGGAAGCTTACACAACCCTGATAGCCTTGTTAGGTATACCAATAGCCCTACGTAAGCCTTAACTTTAGACTTATAAATCTGATACTCCCAATCCAATTTTCAGAACTGAAGAAGCCTCTTGGATGAGAGATGAAACGTATTCAAGACAAGAAAAGTCCAATTGCCTTCATTTAAACTCTCAAGAACTCCCTGTAGTGTGTTTTTCCACTTTAATTTTGAGTGTGACTCCAAATCCAGACCTCTATGGGTGGAGAAATTTGATTTCCATTCATAATTTTTGTGTTATTTTGTTGTCAGCAAATTCAGCTACGTAAAGAACAATGTATTTAATAAGAATTTTTCATTCAGACTCATTCAGATCTAGGATGTGTTATTTTAGTGTTCCTTTTATTTTAAGTGTTCCCTTTATTTATTTTTAGCAGTGTATATACAATTCTGGTATATGGTGCCACCTGTGAAAAATTCTTCCCCCTTTCTTGCCACCCCATGAATATTCCTCTAGATCCTTCATGGATCAGAAGGGTTAGGGTTAGCAAAAGGTTCGACACATATTATAAACAGTTCAGAAAAATAATAACATACCTACAGTCAAGTATGGTGGTCTTGCATGGTGGACTTGCTGCAGTTCAATTCTGCTCAACAAAATTTTTTTGAAAGATTGTTTATTAAATTCAGGCGCTCCTGGGTTATCCAGCAGGACAATGATGCAAAACCAAAAATTTGAAAACCAGCAAACACACGTCTGACTGGGTTAAGGTTTTGGAGTGGCCTAATCAAAGCTGTGAGTTAAATCTGATTGAGATTATGTGGTCGAATCAGGCTATTCATGCTCAAAAACCTTCCAATAGTGCTGAATTGAGACTCATTAAGGTTTTTTTCCAAGTAGTTGATGACAGTTGATGGCAATTAGTTTTTTAAACATGGCCAGGTTGGTTTAGATAGCTTTTTCATCATTTGAACTGATTTTCGTATTTACCTGCATTATCTTTATCTGACATCAACATTTGTTTGATGATTTGAAACATTTACATGTCACGAAAAAGCTAAAGCAGATAAAAATCTTTAAGGGGAAAACACATTTTCACATCTGTTCTTCTCAAATATATGTTGGGGTTTTTTTTTGCACTAAAACATTCTGTGGACATGTGAACTAAATAATATAATAATAGCCTTGTTATAAAGATCTGTGACAAACAGAGTATAGGCAAATCACACGTTCTTTATTGGAGCAGAAAGGACTGTGCATAACCCTCTATGACAGTTCAAAAGTAACCAAAACTCTGCTGAGTTATGCTTGTGGGGGGTTGTGAGAGTGTGCAGTGCAGGACCTTGGCATGGCCCACCCCTCCTGTTGTATGCCTATCTTCTCCAAGAACACAGCCTCCTTTCACTGCTGTCACTTCACTGATTAAAGCCCGGGGCCCCTCGGTGTGTCAGTCTGCCGCTCAGCACGTTTAACAAGGGCCATGTTTACCCATTTCCAGGGCCGGTAAGTGGCTTGCACGTACCACAGGCGGCTGACAGAGTGAATGTGACCTTACTGTGCAGGCATACAGATTCTCGTAGGACAACATAATCATCCATTACAGGAGTATGCACTGGCTTTGGAGGCCACTTAAATTTCCCACAGATGGGGCTTTGTGAGATATTTTAGCCTGGAGAATAGCATGTCAACCAATCTAGAATTACTCAGCCAGACCTGTAATGGTGTGACTTCCCTCCCTCAAAAGGTACCTTACACTTTTAAAGAATGTCGAGCATCACTGTCAGTGTGAACATGCTATGAAAGGGTGTGTAATCACAACAGAGGCAAAAAAAGTGAACAATACAAACTCTTGAGGTCTGCACAGGCACCAGAGCTGGGGAGGGGGAGCAGACAAACGGAGCAGCAACAGCCCTGACACATGGCCCACATTCACTGCCGCCTCCCACGTCACCGTGCTCCTTAGAGAAAAAGCCCCTTTTGTTTCCCTGAGCAGGGAGGGAGCGAGGTCTTTGGGGTGAAGCGTCGCTCAGCTTTACCACTCCACTCACCATCAAAAAAATGTTTTTTGGAAAAGAAAAAAAAGAAAAAAAGAAATGGACCGGACTTCCCTCCCCTGCTCAGCGTCCTCCCCGCTTCAGCACCCAAACACAGGGCCATCAGCCGCACCACGCTTACTGCTGCAATTGTTTTCATGCAACTTAATTGGGTCAGTCTGCATTGTTGCTTTGACGAGGAAACCAACAATGGCAGTATCGCTAAATAGATGTGCCCCGCTAACAGTTGAGTTTTAAGACTAAAATGTGCAGGTTTTAATGTAGAAATCAGTGAAAGCAAATCTATGCAGAATAATATAATCTATAAACTCACTGTGGATCCACAAATAAAACATTTGCCTGCTTGAAAAGGAGCATGAAGTCCTTAAGAAAGCCGTTGAATCTATTTAACATATAAACACTTTAATTGCAAAACTGTTCCAACAATCAAAATGTCAAGACTTATGGCATCTCACAAAAAAGCTAAAGAAATTCATTCACACACTCTTACCTCCTTGACATGACATACAATGCCTTGCAAAAATATTCATACCACTTTATCTTTTTCCATATTGTCACATTACAACCACAAACCTAAATGCCCTTTATTGGAATTTTATGACATATACCAACATGAAGTAAATTTAGGTTAATGGAAACAATCTGGTTTTCAGAATTCTTCTTTTCATAAAAAAAACTACTGTTCCTAATTTATTAGTGACATTTTTAAAATATCTAGAAGTTGCACACAATTTCCATGTATACCTTGACAATAAAGATTTTGACTCTTTACTCTAACTGCCTTTTAGAAGGCACATACTTAAATATTAACCCTGTTTAATCCGTCTCCTGAAAAACTGAAATCAGAGAAGCAGCCAAAAGGCCCATGTTCACCCAGGAGCTACAGAGGTTAGCTCAGGTGGGAAAATAAAACATAACTGTTTTAGACTTACATGCAAAGTGCAAATGTGTGAAGGAAGCATAAAACATGGCGATGGCAGCATCATGCTGTGAAGATGCTTTTCTTCAGCAGGAACAATGGAAGCTGGCCAGCTTATTTCTAGTAAGTCACGGTCAAAATATGAAAAGACTGATCAGACACTATCCATACAGGTCCTTCTAAAGAAATTAGCACATTGTGATAAAGTTCATGCCCTGCGATGGACTGGCGAACTGTCCAGGGTGTACCCCGCGTCTCGCCCCTTGACCGCTGGAGATAGGCACCAGCCCCCCCGCAACCCTACATTAGGATGGACGGGTATAGAAAATGGATGGATGGATAAAGTTCATTCTTTTCCATAATGTAATGATAAAAATTTAACTTTCATATATTTTAGATTCATTGCACACCAACTGAAATATTTCAGGTCTTTTATTGTTTTCAAACTGATGATTTTGGCATACAGCTCATGAAAACCCCAAATTCCTATCTCAAAAAATTAGCATATTTCATCCGACCAATAAAAGAAAAGTGTTTTTAATATAAAAAAAGTCAACCTTCAAATAATTATGTTCAGTTATGGACTCAATACTTGGTCGGGAATCCTTTTGCACAAATGACTGCTTCAATGCGGCGTGGCATGGAGGCAATCAGCCTGTGGCACTGCTGAGGTGTTATGGAGGCCCAGGATGCTTCGATAGCGTCCTTAAGCTCATCCAGAGTGTTGGGTCTTGCGTCTCTCAACTTCCTCTTCACCATATCCCACAGATTCTCTATGGGGTTCAGGTCAGGAGAGTTGGCAGGCCAATTGAGCACAGTAATACCATGGTCAGTAAACCATTTACCAGTGGTTTTGGCACTGTGAGCAGGTGCCAGGTCGTGCTGAAAAATGAAATCTTCATCTCCATAAAGCTTTTCAGCAGATGGAAGCATGAAGTGCTCCAAAATCTCCTGATAGCTAGCTGCATTGACCCTGCCCTTGATAAAACACAGTGGACCAACACCAGCAGCTGACATGGCACCCCAGACCATCACTGACTGTGGGTACTTGACACTGGACTTCAGGCATTTTGGCATTTCCTTCTCCCCAGTCTTCCTCCAGACTCTGGCACCTTGATTTCCGAATGACATGCAAAATTTGCTTTCATCCGAAAAAAGTACTTTGGACCACTGAGCAACAGTCCAGTGCTGCTTCTCTGTAGCCCAGGTCAGGCGCTTCTGCCGCTGTTTCTGGTTCAAAAGTGGCTTGACCTAGGGAATGCGGCACATGTAGCCCATTTCCTGCACACGCCTGTGCACGGTGGCTCTGGATGTTTCTACTCCAGACTCAGTCCACTGCTTCCGCAGGTCCCCCAAGTTCTGGAATCGGTCCTTCTCCACAATCTTCCTCAGGGTCCGGTCACTTCTTCTCGTTGTGCAGCGTTTTCTGCCACCTTTTTTCCTTCCCACAGACTTCCCACTGAGGTGCCTTGATACAGCGCTCTGGGAACAGCCTATTCGTTCAGAAATTTCTTTCAGTGTCTTACCCTCTTGCTTGGGGGTGTCAATGATGGCCTTCTGGGCAGCAGTCAGGTCGGCAGTCTTACCCATGATTGCGGTTTTGAGTAATGAACCAGGCTGGGAATTTTATAAAAGCCTCAGGAACCTTTTGCAGGTGTTTAGAGTTAATTAGTTGATTCAGATGATTAGGTTAATAGCTCGTTTAGAGAACCTTTTCATGATATGCTAATTTTTTGAGATAGGAATTTTGGGTTTTCATGAGCTGTATGCCAAAATCATCCGTTTTAAAACAATAAAAGACCTGAAATATTTCAGTTGGTGTGCAATGAATCTAAAATATATGAAAGTTTAATTTTATCATTACATTATGGAAAAGAATTAACTTTATCACAATATGCTAATTTTTTGAGAAGGACCTGTATAATCCAGCTCAGTTTGAGCTATTTTGCAAAGAAGAGGGGGTAAAGATTTCAGTCGTCACAGGTGGAAAGCATGAAAACACTCTTGGGGTCTGAATACATACGCACACAACTCTTATTTTTATTTTTGTAGTCTTCAACTAAGCATTCCTTCGAGTAATTTGTCAAATCAAAACCAAATAAAATGGCTGTACTGTGACAAAATGTGAAAAAGTTCAAGTAGTATGAATATTTTTTTGGCATTGCACCTGAGCAAAACAAGACAAATCAGCAAAGCCTACAACACAAATGTCAAGTCAAATAACGTGACTACAAATTATACTATTAAACCTGTTTATTTTTTTTATAGAAATTATGTTCATTTTTTTTACATAACTTTGTAGTTACAAATCGTAATAAAGAAAGAACATTAAC
Organism: Valencia hispanica; assembly: GCA_963556495.2. Lineage (NCBI taxonomy): Eukaryota > Metazoa > Chordata > Actinopteri > Cyprinodontiformes > Valenciidae > Valencia > Valencia hispanica. The sequence continues at coordinate 18,149,694 of OY747721.1, read as the reverse complement.
ACAGTTAGCATCTCAAAGCATCTTTCAGACATTCAGGAGCTCAGATCTCAGAGTTAAGCCTGAAGTTACTCCGTAAAATGTTAAGCATCTGTATACTTTATAGGTGTTTTGCGCTGCTTGCTGCTCAGTAGAGAGTGAACAGAGCTTCAACAGTAGCTCGATAAGTGGTGTTCATTCGTCTCCGTCGTGTACCTATGTGCTAGTGAGGAACGTCAGAAGAAAAATAAAGACTCTCTTTCTAGTGCAGAGAATTTATACAAACCTGCTGTGAATTCTCTCCAAACAAACTACAAGAAGGCTATTCAGGGTTAGAGTGATCATGTCAGAGTATCTATTTTGTTTTTCATTTCCACTCAGATCCTTCTTCCCTGACTTTCATTTTCTCCTGAGACACCACACAGTGGGGGCAGTCGCCTCTAAACACACAAAGTCCCCAAACATGGACATTTAAAGCACAAAACTCCTGCTCAGTCTCTCTTTAAGGAGAAAAAAAATAAAAAAACAAACCCTGGAATGCTCTCTGCATGAGCTTCCCTCTTGCTTTGTCCTTAAGACTATCAGCACTGTTTATTGTACCACCTGGTGATAAACTTCCAGTCCCGTAATTAGCTTTCCGCCCCCTGAGGAGGAAAAAGCAGCTCAGCTCAGTTCCTCTCAATCTGCTCGATGTCGAGCTCTCCTCCGAGCTGATACATGTCCCTCGTCATGCTGCACAGTCCCACCCACAGGGTCTCGCCGTCCTTCCCACCGGTTGTTCCCGCCATTGTGTTGCCACCGCTCCCGGGGTTCCAGTCAGCATCAGACGACTCGTTCCCGTTGAACTCCAAGTCGTCCTCGTTCTCAGATAAGTCATCGGTGTGGGACCTGAGAGAGGGGGCCGCCGGGCCCGACTTTAATGGGTCGTCACTTGTTATCCCAGGGCAGCTAAGGCTGTGGAAATTCCGAAGTTTCTATAGAAAAAAAACGGAGGGGGGGAACCCGCAAATTAAACAAAATTAATAATTTCTGAATCTGAACAAATTAGTAACAGAATAAATGACTAATTTCTTCTGCCTATGAAATTCTTTCCCAAGATTTATCAAAAGGAAATAACGATTTTGAGATTTGATAAAGGTGAATCAACAGTGTTGAATATTAAAGGCAGTTTGCATACAACTGCTTAAGAGTATTTATACCCTACAGCTGCATCTGATTTCCTTTAGTAAGTTCAAGAAGTGAAACTCAAAGATCCAATATACACAGACAGTGAGTTTAATCCTATTAAATTTGATTAATATGGACAACGATTAAGACAAAGAACTGAAATTGTAGGTCAAGACCTACCCAATCATTGGGAATGTGTTATTTGACACTATTCTAAATAAACTGGCTGTTCACAGTGTGACGCATCCAATTATATTAATGAAGAGTTGAGTGAAAAGAAAGATGTGACAGAAAAAGGTGCACAAGTTAACAAGCATAAAAGGAACATTGGAAGGATTTTAAAGCAAAGCTCATGCAAGGGTTTGCAGGAGCCCAGAGCCACAACAAGCTGACATATCCATAACATGGTCTGCAACTGTGGTATTTCTAGGGTAAAGCTTACCAGGGCGAAGGAGAAAAAGCACTGAACTGTTGCACAGTGGACACAAATACTTTACATTTACTGATATTTATCAATTTAAGTTTGTATTTTAAAATTTAAATGAACTCGCGTCATCACCGTTATGTGAGGAAATTTTGAATGTGAGGAAAAACGTGGCATTAATTCAGCTCACATTTCAAACTGGTTGAGGCTACAAAGCTGGGATCTGTGTTACGAGTGCCCACGCAGCAAATGGCCATACATCACTCACGTCGGCCGCTTGACTCCTTTGGCCTCTTGATGGCCCTGCACAATGCGCACTTAGATCTGGGAAACCTAGAATCTTCTTCAGGCAAATACACTTCTGCCAATGCTGCTGCAGGCATGCCCTGCGACAGCTGTGCATGCCGGAATGAGAAGCTTTTACGACAGAGGCTTATCTAATCTGTACGGCTAATATGGAGAACGCAAGACAGCTGCCTCATGCTTCGCTGGTGTTGGACCAGGGGGACGAGAGAGAATAGGGCCTCTGTGAATCCACCCACCCAGTCATTTGTGTGCTTATGTAACCTTTAAAAAGAAAGACGGTTAAGGGTGCAGCTCGTAGCCAAGTTTAAGAAGTGTGAATACAGATAATCAATAGCTTTAGTTGCTTTGCGTTTCTGTGGACAACCTAAATGTACCCTCCGTTAAAAAAAAGAAATATTATATTATATATATATATATATATATATATATATATATATATATATATATATATATATATATATATATATATATATATATATATATATATATATATATATATATATATATATATATATATATATATAAATATAAAACCAAACCCTAAAAAGGAGAGCAGTTTGAACAGTTGCAAGCAGTGGAAGTGGGGTTAGCTGCAATATCAATAAATCTGCACATCTCAGATGAGGCACAGATGTAGCATTAAGTATAAGCCACATTCAGTACTGAGGGGTAAAAGTCAAGCTGTTATGATCAGATCACTCCTGACTGAAAAGAACTGCTGAAGAGCAGAAAGTTCTATATTTTTAACAATTAATCTATTCAGGCCAAACAAAAGGGTTCCTATGTGTTCACAATTCCAAACTCGTAAGTTAGAGTTCCCGGGTCATTATCTAACAATAAATATTAAAGTGAATTTCGTTCCGATGCCTGTATTGAGGCCAGGCTTTATAAACAAAATCTGCAAAAACAGGGAAAAAGAGATGGACAGACTGATGGACAAACTGATGGTGGAAAGAGGAGATGGATGGGTAACTGACGAATGGACAGGTAGTCAAAAGAGAACACAGGTATGGACATGCATAAATGATTGGCAAACTGATGATGAATGGATTGACAGAAACTAATGGATGAACCAACAGTTGGCTGGATGGACAAACTAATGCTCGACAGATGGACAGACGAATAGCTGGGCAGACATACAGATGAGTGGAAAGATGGATGGAACATTGAGATTATTTTCCCTTTTGCCTGCTGAAAAAGCTTAGAGTTTTAATAATCATGTTTTCAGAACTCAGGATTTTAAATAAACTACCTAGAACCATGAATCCATAATGTACGTGTCCACATGTACAGAAGTAGTCCATATCACTGCTGCACTGACTAAAAAGCAGAGGGAAATCTAGTATGTAACTATACGACCCAAGGTTCAAATGTTCACATTTTTGATTCCTCATTATTGTGTATTCTTTTCACGCTATTCACCTGGAAGTGAATTTTCATGGCAGAAAGTGTGAAGAAACAGGTTTAGGTAGGACCAGGGAAGCTAAAGCTGAAGTTATTATCCATGACTTTCTAAACAGTGCCAAGAAAGGTTGTTGGTTTGGGTCGCTGTAGATCAAAGAGGCATGTTACTGTTTTTCTTGGCTCTGGTAAAGCTCAGACATTTGTCAGCACCAGGCCAAGTATTGCAATGTTGCATTAGCACTTCAGACTCTGGAATCAAGACTTCTGGGCCAAAACATGGGACAGAACCAATAAGGGAACAAAGAGGAAGTTGTAAGGCAACCGAACAACACTGGTATGAACAAAACAAAAACGTTCTTAAAGTTACAGTTGCCTCTGCAATTCTGACCTCATCTCTACAACATCCAGAAAGATCGGATCAATACAGTGACTTGCTAAATGTTTCGTAGAACCTTTTCTGCAGTAACAGCTGCAAGTGTTTTGGGGTATGTCTCTACCAGCTTTGGACATTTGGAGACTGAAATGTTTGACCAGTCTTCTCTTCAAAATAGCTCAAGCTCTGATTGGATGGAGAGTATTCCAACAGATTAAGATTATTTGATCTACCCTATTCCCTGATACCTCTGCTTTCTACCAAACACTGCATTTCACACGTGGGCCAGAAAGTTTTATTTTGGTCTCATCTAACCAGTATGCCTTTTTCCACATGTTTGGTACATTACCTACATTTGGCATGCACAGATATAAAAGGTTTTGGGCGCATATCGATATCCCATATTAATAATGCTGTTATGGCGGCTAATTGACATTTACCAGTCACATGAACAAAATAAATACCAATATTGCTGACCCCCATATGGTGAACCGCTTTCTTTATATGGCTGGATTTGTAGGGAGGGCAACTTATAGTTGTTCTGTCAACACATTCTCCCACCTGAGTTACCATGTGCCTCTTATAGTTGAAACTGTCAGAGATGTATTTATTAATGTCTTCAAAGTCAGACGTTTACATACAGAATGATTACCATTTCTTTAAACAACGAGGGAAAGCCTGGATGATGATGTCATGGCTTTGGAAACTTCTGGTAGGTTAAATGACACATTTAAGTTGTAGATGTATTTTAAGGCCACACCTGGAACACACTGCTTTCTTGTTGGACACGATGGGGTGTATGTGTGTTTTTATTCGGGGTAGGTAAACCTCTGTTTCAACTGTATCTACTTGTGTCATTATTACTCTTCTTTCCCAGTTTGTCTTACCAGCTTTACTAGCCTGGCTTGTGACAAAACAGGACTTAACCATGGCTTTTTCTGGGATAACTCTGACCTGTCTGCTGTGTTTCCTGGTCCTCATTATGTTCATGCTCCTTAACGAATGTTCTCGAACAAACCAAGGCTTACAAACCAACAAACCAACACCTGAATTAATATAGAGATCAAATTACACAGCTGGACTCTATTTACCAATATGGTGGCTTCAAAAAGCTATCAGACTTAAGTTTTTTTGTAGTATCAGAGAAAATGGGGCTGAATACAAATGTAGCCCAAAGCATAATTTTCTGCTACCATCTTGTGCTTATCTATCCCTTAAAAATCCCAATGAAATATATTGTAGCATGTGGTTGTAATGTGACAAAATGTGGAAAACATGAAGGGGTATGGGTAGTTTTGTAAGGCACCATAGATAAAATGAATTAACAGAAATCTGTCTTATCTTTGTGATAATCTATAACCTTCAGCCACCACTGCTCCACTTCCTGACATTTGTAAAGCGTGGGCTGAGCACTGCAGCACGCGATTGGTTTCTCCTTGGGAAAGTTACACCGCGGACGGGTCCAGATGACAGTACGCTCCAGAGACACACATTCAGCAACACTGCAGACGATCTTTGAATAGTAAGGTGACTTTGAATCTTGATAAGGTAGATGGAAAAGTCCTACAGCTGGGTGGGGAGTAACCTCAGAGTCTTATGACCGCTAAACATGTTTTAGATCAAGTTTCTGAATTTGAAAAGAGAAACTCTTACTTTTTTCCCTCCCTGTGTTGACAGACAATGTTCTTCCTCACAGAATCATAGAACAATGCATAAACAAACAACGGAGAACAACCACAGCTAAACGCCCTGGGAAAATATAGCTGGTTGTCTCGCCTTGGGTTGTTTTTCTCTGCATTGACCTCGCCTCTGTTTGAAGCTCCCATGGCGTCTGCTTGCTGTGTCACAACAGTGACACTACTGAACTCCTAATGACTGTCTCTCAAAGGCCAAGGCCCTGGCTCTGTGTTTATGAACATATGTGAAACTCCACTCCATGTGAGGGCAGGAAGACATAATGCCTGCATGGATGTAGAAATCACATACTTAGAAATTAAAACAGAGAGGCGGCCTGGATTCTGTACGTACACAGACTTCTTCTACAGGTCTTCTTTGACCCCAACTGTCTTCTCCCAGGCAATAAATACACCACACTTCTTCCATGCGAATGCAAATACACACCCACATAATGGAATGTGACTCTCAACAGGCCTGCATGAATAAATGACTGCTTTCAACGACAATGCAGGCAGACACTTTTGCGAGGTGTGTCGAGGGAGAACGTCGTGACCTTTACTGAAAGTGTTTGTTTTCATGCCATGAAAGGCAAAAATAAATACCCAGACAGACTGTAATGAGCAAATGTTACAAAAGACTAGAGGACCTGGACAAAATCTAATGCCACGTTCACACTGCCTAAAATGTCAACGCCTAGAACGGTAAGATTACTGTTATTGTTAGGTCTATGTTTGAGACCATCAGAGGGCCGTTGAGGCCATCAGAGTCTCCGCGGTGCTTTGTGTGCTTCGGCCGCGACAACTTTTGAAACTTTTGCTGCTTTCCAAGCTTCAAAGCGGCAAAAGCCAGCAACGCAGAAGTTCAGCTTGGTGAACTGTCGGCGTTGTCCCCTGAGCATCATCCAATCAGAGCGTCTCACTGTAGTGACATCACTACACATTTAAAGTAGCGCTGAAAGCAAACCTCAAATCATCCAACAAAAGAGGAAGCCCCGCCCACGCTCTCTTTCTTTGCTCAGCAAGTGGCGGGCTTTGCAAGCTTCAGGCTTAGAAATGTATAGGCTTCAAACTAGTCATTTTGTGAGCGTTTTTTGATGCCCACAAAGCGTGCCATGTAAACGCGGCCTAATGGATGACGATCATGTCTGTATCACAAAACATGAAATACATCCAATAACTGTAGAAATTGCATCTGACAGATACTATAGAGAATATGGTCACGTGTAGAAATGTTCTTATTTGTGACCCTAGTTTAAAACATCCGCAACAGGATTTTAGACTTCAAGTTAAAAATTTTATGCCTAACTTCAGTGTTTCCTCTTCATCATTTAAACAATTATGTTTTTCTCAAGTCTTCTAACCAACGTCAAGCTTTTCCTCTGTTCTTTTGCATTGCTCTTATCTGATATGCAGCGTGTTATGTTGTCCAGTATAAACAATGACTAATTGATTGAAAACAGGAAATTATTTCACATATTTCCCTACTTTGTGATCTGTTCTCCAAACACCAACCTGAGTCATCTTTGCCAGATCCAGGGAGGGCCTCTGTTTAGTGTCTGCTGGCCTCCTTCGTTTCACACCAATCTTTTTTTCATTTAAGACACACGGCTGTGAGCGACTTCGGGCGAGGCCACCTTCTCCACACCGGCGCTCAACTTCTGGAGTGGAGTCAGGGGAGCTCGCTGGTGAAGGTTCCTGAGCTTCAGGGAGGCAGATTTGTTCATGAGAAAGGTAGAGGGGCTGGGCAGATGGCTCGGAGGAGGGAGTTAGGCCAGAGAAGGCGGAAGGCCTCGATGAAAGCTGGGAGATGCAGGGCGGCTCCTTGGCGTTGGAGCAGGCAGGCAGGCTGAAGCTGGAGCTGCGCTGCATGGCCGCAAAGCATAGCTGGGAGTTTCCGAGGCCGTTACGTTGAACGCTGCCGCCACTGTGGCACCTCCTCTTCTCTACTGACGCCCACACGCGGGAGCCTTGAGGGCGCCAGGTGGACCGGCAGCTGCCCAGCTCGTCAGAGCACGACAGGGACCGGCACTGGCGCTTGCTAGGGGGAGCGGTGGAGTGCGAGGCCTCGGTCAGACTGAGGTCCTGCAGCAAGCTGGAGATGGTGCTGGAAGTGGAGCCGACATCCCAGCCCCAGTGGGCAGAGGTTCTGTGCACCTCAGGCAGGACGTCCCACAGGCTCTCCAAGCTGGTTCCAACAGGCCGCTGCTGCAAGGCACAGCTGGTCCCCACCTCACGCCATCGGCTCGTTTCTGTAACAAACAGAGCAGAAACACCCTTTTCAAAATGCTCAACACAAGACAGCAGATGTTCAGCGCAAGCTTGTTAAATGTTAGACTCTAACTGCCCAGTAGACATGGGCCAGTTACTGGTATCAGGGTAAAACCAACTAAGTTCCTGTTTTAAAACCATTCAGATTGTAAAGTTAAAAAACGTATAAATCAAAGCTGGTCTTGTTGTTTGCTTTTATTTGCAGTTGCTCTCAAACTAATTTCAAGAGGTTTGTTTGTAGGAGTTTGCTCTATCAGGATTACTTGCTTGAAATTGTTGGGGAAACTACTGACACTGACACTATGCAGTAAAATTCAGCCCCCCGAGCCATGACGGTTGTATCACTATTGATGAAAAGCCCATTCGCAGTCTGTTTTGGCTGTTTTGTTCAACGGTGATAAGAGCATCGTGGCTTGAGGGCTGAATTTCTTACTTCATAGTGAAAATTTTCCACTAGGATTTCAAAAGAAGTCCATCATTATCCTGATAGACCAAACTACTGCTCTTAGTTACTATATGCTCCACGGTTGTGTAGACAAAAGGAAAGTAAAAATCCAGCGTCAGGCTCAGTCAGAGCTTCGCCCCTTGCTTCCATGTTCATAGAACTCACTGCTTTTTGTTATGGCCACTAAAAATAAACCCTGCCCCATCCCTCAGGCAGTGCTTTAGTGTCCCTGTTTTTGTGTGCAGCTGACTGGAAAAAGGAAGGAACTCAATGTCTAGCTGGCTCAATATGTTGGAGTCGGCGTAAATATATACATCACAAACATTCTGATGACCGAGTTGTTGCTAAGAGCACAGAAAAGTACTCTCCCAACTGATTTTTGTCTTTTGTTTCTAATAAAGTTAATCAACTGAAGTGGTGAGTCAACAGCTAAACATGGCAGCAACCATCCACTCATGGCATGCAGAAGGTTTCTTCCTCTTGAGATAAATATCAATAATAATCATAACGAAAAGCAAAAACAAGGCTTGTAGGTACTATTCTCATCACTGGTAAGACTTGACCTCCATGCATAGTTACTCCTAGAAAATAATAAATGTTCATCTCAATGCAAAAAAAAAGCAGGTTTACTGTGTTTAGGTGTGAGGAGACTTCTGCAAAGAAATACATTCATATACATTAAAACCACCTGTCGGGCATGTTTTGCACGAATCCATACAGCATTTAACCAACTCTTTGCAAACCTCAGAGCAATATTTGAACCACTTTGTGTCTAAAATTAAATAAAACAATCATCCATTTATTCATTCAATCATTCAGGCCTTTCAATGAGTAATGATTAAAGATGGTTAAACTTTTAGGCCTTACAATGAAACTGGTTAGGGGGTTGATAAAGCTGGCTGACGTTAAGCTAATTCAAATTCAAATCAAAAATACTTTAATGATCCCAGCGGGAAATTAAGTGTTGGTATAGGCAGCTCATATAATTAATTATTTAAGGAGTTGTTATAGATGATGATGGCTGTGGGCAGGAAGGATTTCCTGTAGCGGTCTGTATTGCAGCGAAACTGAAGAAGCCTCCGACTGAAGATGCTCTGTTGTTGTATGACAGTCTCATAAAGAGGATGCTCAGGGTTGTCCATAATTTTTTAGATTTTATGAAGAATCCTTCTTTGCATTATCATCTCCAGATGTTCCACAGTTGTCCCAAGAACAGAACCAACCTTCTTTATCAGGTTGTTTAGCCTTTTTAAATCCCTGGCTCTGATGCTGCTACCCCAACAGATGACGGCTGAAGAGATTACACTCTCCACAACAGACTTGTAGAAGAAGATCTGCAGCATCTTGCTGCAAACCTTGAAGGACCTAAGCTTCCTCAAGAAGTACAGTCTGCTCTGTCCCTTCTTGTAGACAGCTTCACTGTTCAGTCTCCAGTCCAGTCTGTTGTCAAGGTGAACGCCAAGGTATCTATACTCCTCAACCACCTCCACTTCTTCTCCCATGATGGAAACAGTGTTTGACTTATCCCTGTTTCTTCTGAAATCTACAATCATCTCCTTTGTTTTGTTCACATTCAAGGTGAGACGATTGTTTCCACACCATGTCACAAAGCAGTCCACCAGCTCTCTGTATTCAGCTTCTTGTCCATCTCTGATACACCCGACAATTGCAGAGTCATCTGAGTATTTCTGCAGATGACAGGTCTCTGATTTGTACTGGAAGTCTGAGGTGTACAGAGTGAAAAGGAATGGTGAGAGTACGGTCCCCTGTGGTGCTCCTGTGCTGCTGACCACCTGGTTTGACACACAATTCTTCAGTCTCACAAATTGTGGTCTGTTGGTCAGGTAGTCATTGATTTAGGCGATTGTTGAAGACTCCACCTGTGTCTTCAAGAGTTTCTGACAAAGTAAATCAGGCTGAATTGTGTTAAATGCACTGGAGAAATCAAAGAACATGATCCTCACATTGCTGCCTGCTTTGTCCAGATGACAGTGGGTTGGTTGAAGCAGGTGTATGATGGCATCTTCAACTCCAACTCCACAGCGATAAGCAAATTGCAGCGGGTCCTGATACGTTTTTGTTTGCTTACTCAGGGGTGCCAACAGGAGTCTCTCCAGGACCTTCATGATGTGGGATGTCAGGGCAACGGGTCTATAGTCATTGATGACTGATGGGTGAGTTCTCTTTGGTACTGGAACAAGGCAGGATGTCTTCCACAACACCGGAACCTTCTCCTGAGTCAGGCTAAGGTTGAAGAGGTGCTGCAGAATCCCACAGAGCTGCTCTGCACAGGCCTTCAGGACTCTGGGGCTGACACCATCTGGACCTGCAGCCTTGTTCCGGTTCAGTTTCTCCAGCTGCCTCTTCACCTGACTTTTGGAGACAGACAAGTGGGAGGGGGAGGCAAAGGGGGTAGCAGCATTTCCTGACTTGGTTGACGTCAAACTTGTGGAATCAGAAGAGTCCATGGCTGAGGTGAAGGATAAAACATCCGAGGTGTAACAGGGAAGCTGTTGATCAGAGGAGAGTGGGATGTCTGTTTGGCTGGGAACAGGAGAGGAGGATGCTAAGCTAGTTCCTGAACTGAACCTGTTGAAGAATGTGTTCAGTTCATTGGCTCTGTCCAGACTTCCATCTATCCAATCCTTCCTGTCCTTAAAGCCGGTGATCTTTCTCATTCCTGACCAGACATCTCTGATATTGTTCCTCTGTAGTTTGTTCTCCAGCTTCTTCCTGTATGCCTCCTTGCTGTCTCTTATCTTGACCTTAAGTTGCTTCTGTATACTCCTCAGTAATTCCCTGTATCCCTCCCTGAAGGCTCTTTTTTTCTTGTTTAGCAGTTCCTTCAGGTCACTGGTGATCCAGGGTTTGTTATTAGGGAAGCATCTCACTGTTCTGGTGGGGATTATGTTGTCCACACAGAAGTTTATATATTCAGTCACACACTCAGTCGTGGCATTGATGTCCTCTCCATGTGCTTGGCAAAGAGTCATCCAGTCTGTGGTTGCAAAACAACCCTGCAGGGCTTCTTCAGCTTCCTGTGACCATTTTCTCACAATTTTCTTTGTAAATATTCGTTATATTCTGAACAGAGAAAAACAAGATTGTGATACGATTGTCCCAGAGGAGGTCTTGGTTTGGACATGTATGCCTCCTTTACATTTGCATAAAACAAATCCAAGGTCCTGTTTTCTCTTGTAGAGCAGCTGACAAACTGTTGAAATGTTGGAAGTGTAGTAGAGAGCGAGGCATGATTAAAATCACCAGATATTGCCACAAATGCATTGGGGTGCTGTGTCTGTACCTTAGCAACAACGGAACAGATGACATCACGTGCATTCTTGGCAACGGCTGAAGGTGGAATGTAAACAACTGCCAAAATTACACTGGTGAACTCTCTTGGTAAATAATATGGACGAAAACTTACTGCCAAGTAGGCTTGGGCGGTATTACGGTAATACCGTCTACCAACAGTATTTAAAAATAGCAACAATATAAGTTTCAATACCGTCAATAAAAAATGCAGTACATTTAGGGGATAAGGATTAAATATGAAATAAAAATTATTTGATGTCTAAAATTGACGTGTGGTTGAATTTTCTGTTTTACTTAAATCATTTTATTTGTTCAAGCCCACTTTTGGAAAGTTTATTTAAATGTATAAGCGTGAACTTAATCATGTGACAGCGCGGAGGAGACGCACCAACAGATGGCGAGAAAGATGGCAGGTCGTGCAGCCACTGATTTGGTATCAAAAAAGAGCACAACTTCTGCGGTTTGGGAATATTTTGGGTTCAAAGAGCCGGTAAACCCAGATGAGGCCATTTGTAAACTGTGCAGTAAAAAGGTGACGGCGAGAGATGGGAACACCTCTAACCTACAGACGCATCTCAGAAACAACCACCCGCTCACTGCTGCGTAGAGGAGCGAGCCGGAGCGGAATTAACCACCAACTATTTGGAGCATGTTATACAGGGTGATGAGGACCCACTTCTCTGGTGGAAATATGCTGCCAGTCGGCTTCCCCAGATGTCTCAACTGGCCCGTAAGTACCTGTGTGTCTGTGCAACAAGCTCATCATCGGAGCGAATTTTCAGCACCGCAGGCAAAGTCATGGGTCCGCAACGTACCATGCTGAAGCCAGAAAAAGTTAACATGCTGGTTTTTCTGGCAAACAATCTTGACTAGATTGTTGTTAGAAAGCTTGTTTATTCAACTATTGTTCACTGTTATGGTTTGCAAAATTCGTTCAAGCTTTAGGCCTATTTAATTGATTTCTGTGCAAAAACCGTTATATATGTTAATTTAATGTTGTTTGACTCTTATATATTCGCACCTTTTTTTTATAAACTAAATTTTTCTATTATTAAAAGTTATTACTACAATGTGTAACGTAGTTATTGTTTGAGTAATAGTGTTTGGTTTTCCGTTTCTGAACAGTGAGGGTCCAAGCCAACAGTTGGGTGCCGCTTGAGGCTTACGTCATAATTTGTTAATTAGTCACGATAATACCGTATACTGAGTTATTTTGTTGAGGAAGTTTGACGGTATCAAAATTTGGATACCGCACAAGCCTACTGCCAAGAGTTCAACATCTGGGCTGCAGAGACGACACTTCACAGTAACATGTCCTGGATGACACCATCGGTTGTTGACAAGCACTGCTACTCCATTTGGAGCACCTTTTCTTTTCCTGCTCGTTTTCAGATCTCTGTCTGCTCGTACAGTCAGGAAGCCTGGCAGAGAGACGTTGGAGTCGGGGATGTGATCCAGCAGCCATGTCTCAGTAAAACACATAACACTGCATTCACGGTACTCTGGCCGAGTCCTTGTAAGGGCTTGGAGTTCATCCATCTTGTTAGCCAGTGATCTTAGGTTGCCCATTATGATCGATGGAAGAGATGGCTTGAACTTCCTCTTTCTCTGTCTCCTTTTCACTCCTCCTCTGCATCCACGTCTCCTCCTTAACAACTCATCAGGGATTTGTGGCTTAAGTTGAGGTATTATTTCAGCTTTGACGATGTTAATCAGCTGCTCTCAGCTGTAAACCACATTGTTGCCATGGTTATGCATCATAACAAGTTGTCAAAAAGTGAAAAATTTAAAGCAAAATCCTTCCAGCTTCACAGCACCAAAAACTAGAAAGTATACAAGTCAAAAAAATGCAATCTTCCTCAAGAAAATAGAGGAACCAATTTACAAAAAACCTAAACTTAATATGTAGACCAACAGAGCCACTCCAACATGCAGCCACCAGAGCAGCGCAATTACAAAATAATACAACGGCTTCGACCTTAAGCGGATAAAAATATGTAGGAGCTCTGCTCAAAGGTTAGATTTGTGCCAGAAAATAGATTTATATATTTGAGCATCTATGTACATTTTCCCCCTTTGAGGATTGGAGAAAATCTACAACAAATTTAAACTTGTTTTTAGAGTTTTATTTAAAAAAAGGCTTGTTGTATAATCATTCCACCCTGCAAAAGAACAGCTCAGAGAAATCCAGAGGCCAAAAATTCACAACATACATGATCAACGCGTGTCAACTTATGAGCACATCTGAATATTGATCAAGTGAGATAAGAAAAGCTTACCCATGAGTCCACAAGAAAAAAGTGCCGCTCCTTGGCTCATGGTCTGTGCCTGGAAGTGTTATAAATCAGAACAAGATTCTCTGTCAGCTCATTAAAACCACACAGAAATCAAAAGAAATGTGGGATAATAGTGGTAACAGTTATAACGTCAAAAAAAAAGTTGCGATCTTTTGCATCTATTAATTGTACCAAGTGCAAAAGTTCGGCCACAGAGCACAATGACTTCATTTCTCGAGACTGAGGGCAATCTCACGCCACATAAATTGGGGATTCTTTTTCCTCTACTGGCAGAGCTTCAAGTTGCAAGGATGCAGAACAAAAAATTAGTCAGAGTTGGTAGGCCTCGTGTAACAAAAATGCTCCAAAGTCATTCCAAGAGAAATCGTGGTTAGTGCTGCCAGCTTTTATGATGCAATCATCTGTAATTGTAATATGAATATCCTCTATTTATAAATTGTTAAAAACATTTGCATTGTTTCTCTGATGTCGTGTCCTGAGAGTCACTCAGGCAGCCCTTAATAAATATGCCTGAGTGTTGAGTTTCATCTTTGTTTTAAGAGACATAAAGTAAAGCTTATGTGGAAAGATGGGTGGCTTTAATGCAGAGCAGCACCTTGTCCTCTCCTTTGAAGAGCATAGCTGAAGCCTCTTGGCAAGGTTACATAAACACCAAATGACATTTCACGCACAAAGAAAAATCTGCATACGTAATCTGAAAACATCCTCTCACCGTGCCTAAGTCCGTACGTGTTGTTACATCGTCGCCGCCCTTTTTTTCCACCGTTTTCTTGTAAATGATCACCATCACAACACACATCCCTTGCCACAGCCGTTCCAATAATGGTGGTTCGGACTGCAGGCCATCTCTTCAGGCTTGGTGGTGTTAGTCGGTTGGTATGTGCTTCACTCCTGGGCCCGTTCCTGAGCGAACACAGGAAGATAAGTGCATGACTACAGTACGATTCATTTTAAACATTCTGTCGACCACACAAGCAGCTGACTTAGGAGAAGGGATCCCTGACCTGGAGACTCTGAAATGCACCATCAAATGGAAAGTAAACCCTAGTGATCCCCAAAAGGAATTTTCTGAGGGCATAGTTTTAAAAAGTTAAAGCTACAAAAATGTAAAATCAATACAAATTTTAATTTTCCTCCTGTTTCCTTTAAAGTCCTACCTCCACCAACTGTTGATGTGAACTATCAAACAGCAGGCTAAAAGCAGCCTCCTACATGTTTCAATCACTTACTAGAAACACAAATGTTGCTGTTTGGTGGGATTACCAGTAGGGCTGCTCAATACGTCATAAATATACCATCATACCATATCACTGTATGCAAAAACAACAACAAAACAGCTTGGACTGCAATAAATATAAGCCAATTATTTAGGTACCATGAATCCAGGTTCGCTATTATAGAAATATATTTATACTAATAAATATTTGTGATGAACCAAAAGCAGAAAGAAATACATTGTGAAGTATTTGTATATTTATTGAAAACAGGAGTAACACACACAATCGCATATAAACTCAGCAAAAAAAAAAACGTCCTCTGACTTTCAACTGTTTTTACTTTCAGTAAACTTAATGTGTGTAAATATTTGTATGAACACTAAAAGAGTCAACACCATAAGACATAAACTAAAAATGTTTCACAGACATGTGACTAACAGAAATAGAATAATGTGTACTTGAATGAAGGGAGGCTCAAAATCAAAAGTACCAGTCAGTATCTAGTGTGGCCACCAGCTGCTTGAAGTACTGCAGTGCATCTCCTCCTCATGGACTGGACCAGATTTGTCAGTTCTTGCTGTGAGATGTTACCCCACTCTTCCACCAAGGCACTTGAAAGTTCCTGGACATTTCTGGGGGGAATGGCCTTAGCCCTCACCCTGCGATCCAACACGTCCCAGACGTGCTCAATGGGATTGAGATCCGGGCTCTTCGCTGGCCATGGTAGAACACTGACATTGCTGTCATGCAGAAACTCACGCACAGAACGAGCAGTATGGCTGGTGGCATTGTCCTGCTGGAGGATCATGTCCGGATGAGCATGCATAAAGGGTACCACATGAGGGAGGAGGATGTCTTCCCTGTACCGCAAGGCATTGAGATTGCCTGCAATGACAACAAGCTCAGTCCGATGGTGATGTGATATACCGCCCCAGACCATGACGGACCCCCCACCTCCAAATCGATCCCGCTCCAGGGTACAGGCCTCGGTGTAACGCTCATTCCTTCGACGATAACCCCTGGTGAGACAAAACCGTGACTCATCTGTGAAGAGCACTTTTTGCCACTCCTGTCTGGTCCAGTGAAGGTGGGTTTGTTCCCATAGGCGGCGTTGTTGCTGGTGATGTCTGGTAAGGACCTGCCTTACAACAGGCCTACAAGCCCTCAGTCCAGCCTCTCTCAGCCTATTGCGGACAGTCTGAGCACTGATGGAGGGATTGTGTGTTCCTGGTGTGACTCGGTCATTTGTTGTGGCAATCCTGTACCTGTCACCCAGGTGTGATATTTGGATGTACCGATCCTGTGCAGGTGTTGTTACACGTGGTCTTCCACTGCGAGGATGATCAGCTGTCCTTCCCGTCTCCCTGTAGCGCTGTCTTAGGCGTCTCACAGTGCGGACATGGCAATTTATTGCCCTAGCCACACCAGCAGTCCTCATGCCTCCCTGCAGCATGCCTAATGCACGTTCACGCAGATGAGCAGGGACCCTGAGCATCTTTCTTTGGGTGTTTTTCACAGTTGGTAGACAAGTCTCTTTAGTGTCCTGCGTTTTTAGAACTGTGACCTTAAATGCCGACTTTCTGTAAGCTGTTAAGGTCTTAATGACCATTCTACAGGTGCATGTTAATTAATTGATTATGGTTAATTAAACATGAATGGAAAACATTGTTTAAACCCTTTATAATGAAGATCTGTAAAGTTATTTGGATTTTTACAACATTATTGTTGAAATACACAGTCCTGAAAAAGGAACGTTTCTTTTTTTGCTGAGTTTAGATAAACACACAGGTATATGGAAAAACTGACAACTGATGGACAAACAAATAGACAAAATGGTGGTTACACACATCGATGAATTTAAAATAAAACAGAACAAAAAACGAATAAAAACAAAACTAAAATATTGATATTATATAAATTAATAATAATGGATTGCATTTTATAAAGCGCCTTTCAGGACCCCCAAAGCACTTTACAACTCCATTATTCGTCCACTCTCACATTCACACACCTGTGGAAGCAAGCTACGATTGTAGCTACAGCTGCCCAGGGACAGACTGACAGAAGCGAGGCTACCATTTTATCACCATCGGCCCCTCTGGCCAACACCAGTAGGTAGGGTAGGTGAAGTGTCTTGCCCGAGGCAGAAGCAGGAATTGAACCCACGATTTCTGAGACGCAGGCTGACAACTCTACCACTGAGTCACTGTTAATGTTCCAGATTTCCTACAAAGGTCTCTGCATCAAATGAAAACTAAACATTTCAACACCAGGACAAGCAAAACTAATCTGTAACCCAAAGCCCCATTTAGCCTTTAAGGGTGGCCTTCCCTGCACAAATAAATGTTTAATATCGAAACACCCAAGCTCTCTCCCTCACTCTCACACAGATTCTGTTTCTGCAGTTCCAACACATGCATCCTCTTTAACATCTACATATGTGGAAGTTAATGGAAATGCACGTTTATCTGAGGCTGCATTCCCAGAACACACTTTATTTGTCCCTTCTGCCGTCATGTGTTTTCACTTCCACATGGCCTCCTCAAGCAAACCACATTAAGTGGAACTCCACCTTTTTTTTTGATTCCTTAAAAGTGTCCCACTCTAGGGCCCACAGAGGAGTTGTGTAATTGACTCCTTGGGGGCTGGCCAGGAATAGCTGACCTTGCGGTTATCAAAACAACCCTCCTCGTATTAATGTTGCTGCACGATTACACTAAAACTGCTGATTGGGCCCCCTCAGATGTAAATCTATATAATGGTCGCAGAGGATCTCACTACCATGGAGATCGGTTACACGCAAGGCCACATCAGGTAGACGAATCATGGAAACAAAGAGGGCACGAGACGGTCGTATGATGCCCTGAAGGTCATTGCAGGCGACAAGCAAACAGACAAAAAAGCAGAAGAGGCAAGAGCAAAAGGGGGTCTGTTGCTGCAGGGGTTGGAGGAGAGTGCAACAGCAGCATCACAAGACTGTGCAGGAGCACGCCAAAGGTGCCGCTTGCCTTCAGCATATGATTCCCATCACTGACACTCATCACCTCGGGACGACAAACCCAAACCGGAAAGAGGGGAAAACCCCTCTTTACAGACCTCTTTTGCTTTGTCTCGTGGCAGAAAGGAGCAGAGCTTTAGGATGGATAACGTGCGTGGCGTGGCCATCAACTACAGAGATCTGCAAGATAGCCGCGACCGCGCTAAGGAAGGGGAAACAGTTGTTTATGCATCTAAATGACCCAGAGACAGACACACAGAAAGCAACATGAAGTTCTCCCAACCGGTGCCTCCCAGTGTTTGTCCGATGTACTTCGTAGTCCCATCGTAAAAACCACCGCTAAATTCAGCTAGAGAAAATTGCAACCATTAAAATCATCTTTCCCATGCTCCGACTTTCTCTTTTTCTTCCCCCCCACCCCTATAAAACTGAACAGAGTACTTCAAATGGGCGAGGATTATACCATAATTATAAACATTCCTCTGCTGGATGACACAATATGAAAACACAATTATAAAGAACTAACATAGCCCTGCAGCCTTGAAAATCCACTCAGAAAAATTTTATAAAAGGAAAGGAGGGGGACTGCTTTTTCTTGGACAGACAAACCTGGGAAGCAAACGTAAGAGCAGGCATGCCCCGATATCAGAGTCAAATTACATAATAACCAGAAATCCATATCGATTTCTGGTTTTTTTTTAAGTCTTGTCTGCAGATTGTGACAGACTCCTTTTTTTTGTTATTCCCTAAAGGCTAAAAAAAAGAAAGAAGCAAAGATGATTAATGGGATGCCATAGAAAGTACTGGAATGATCCGAGCAAAGCTACCATGCACCGCCCCTCCTTCACCTGCTGCTGCACACTGCCATTCAGATGGCTGAAAGAAGGCCAGTACTGTGATCTAAGCTAACTCTGAATGTCTGGAAATATAATAATGAAAAACACAGGCAGCCACGATGTGGAAACTATAAAAGCAAGTATAGACTGTGTAGCAGATAGCCCAGCTAATTCCAATATTCTTTGCAATAATCACTTGACAAAAGAACCATTTTTTGCTTAAGTCTGTATATAAAAAAGAAAAAAAAATAGAAAAACCTAGTAGAACTGTATTGTAATCAACATTTTATAACTTAATGAGAAACAATTTTTTTTAAAAGTCAAATAAATCACACACCTTGGTT